>OZ022580.1:27338261-27442689 GCA_963669155.1 Arbacia lixula | reverse complement strand
GAATGGATCTTGTTAGGTTTTAAACTGAGTTTATAGGTCTTCATAGACATTTTGAAAGGGTTGCTCATATTTAAGAATGAAATAACTTATGGATTGAGAAAGATGAATGGTTCTTTTTTATTATCCTGTATAAATTGAAATTAGTCTCCCCCAAACAATGAATCAATAACTTTGATTCCATGTGTACAGAAATGTATGTATGTAAATACCTCCAGAACTTTTTGCAAAATGTCACTGTCATTTTTATATAAAAATATATAGTCCAGAGATATATGTAATGTATTATGTACTTGTTTTTGTTACACTTTCTGTATAGATTATGTAATGGTACTGTATTGTATAATGCTATACATCTGGTCATCCAGTGTATGTGTGTATGCGGTTCATGTGAAATTGATTCATCAGCTATTATAAGTTGTTTGAATCTGATGGATTGGACAAATGAGAACGGAAATAAAATTGTCAGTTTTTATTATATAAATATATTGTATTAAATTATATTTTATTGTTCCTTACCTGCAATGTCTGTTTCTATCTACCCGTCTCACTTTCTCTCTGTCCCTCTATCTCTTTCTCGTTCTCTCCCCATCTCTTTTTTCTCAAATCTGTCCCATCTGTACCAAGAATTCATGCATCCCCAACGAAGAAATCTTTATCCAACAAAAAGTTCTACACACATGATATGGTTTCTGAAACACTTCAAAATTATATGCCAAAAAACACATGACTCTATCCATCAATGCACACCACTGTCGATCCCTCTCTCCTCATTTTCTATATCGCTCTGCCTCTTTGTGCTAATGTCTCACCAATGTGGTATGTGTGCACGTGTGTTTATGTGTTAAAGTCATGTGAAATGCGTAAATCTGTCGAAGACATGATGGATATCATACGTGTTTTCCTCTTCTAATCTTTCGATCAAAGCAATGTATGCTTTAGGTAGTTATACGACGACACAGTGTTACAATAAATAACTCGCTTCAGGTATACAATATATGATTTACTCAGGTTTACTGATGGTTTTAGTAGAAAAGTATTTTAGTACATGTATAAGCAGAAACGTGAAAGAAACATGGGGGTTATATGAAATTTCGTCAAAAGATAAGAACGTTACGTTTGTTTAAAATAATGATTTTGTGACATCACGTGCGAGATGCTGTCCCATATGCTTTGTACTATCCCTTTTTTTTTTTTGGTTGAAAATGTTGATTTTCTCAAAAGGATATGCACTATCTGACCTATGTGTATTTGATAGCCCACATCTATGACAAAAAAATATACTCCTTCATACAGCACACAACATTGGGGGGAGCACCTCGCACGTGACATCACAACATTAAAATTTGAAAGGATCATAATCTTTTGGCGGATTTTCATTAAACCTTTACTAATAACATGTTTCTTTTATGTTTCTGTTTTTCTTGAAACCAACTTAACTCTAGGATGAACAATCCCTGACTGCGTTCAGACTGAAGCAGTCTTCCGCTATTGCTAGCCAGAATGACAAACTGAGACATGGTGTCGTCATACACCCATTGTTATGCAGGTCTCTGGTTCGAAACAACATTTCACTGTTCCGACATTTTGGAGCGGGCTAGTCGATCTCGAGCACTCCTGATTATAGTCTCCGATGTGATAACCGATGCTTGCTCTACCCACATATTTTAGAACCAGTTGCCTTGACAACGCGCTCATATGACGTCACACTTCGGTATTCTATCAGGCCTTTCAAAAGATGTATGTACTCCAGAGAAGCGGCCGACCACCTCGGTTAGATGAGCGCTACAAGATTGTCTTGCTTTCCCGCAACCATGGCAACGGGAAAATCCCGTAAGGCAAACCATTCCTACAGCACTAGTCGCCGCGAGCCAGTGAGGATGTAGGGCAAGAAATACTAGTAAGAGACTTAGAGACCAATTAATTATTGTAGGAAACGTTTAATACATGTTTAGGAAGTTGAGCATCACCGGGAGTTGATAAAAATCCTGCTCACATTGCTAAGTCGCATAGAGTATAGAGCTATGGATAGATGTAAATAGAGTTGAAGAGGTAGACGTGGGAAGGGGGGGGGGGGGGGTGTTGTAGACATAACGTCTAATGTGCACATTTCACTCCGTTCATGGGAATGACAACGGCTGGCTCGAGTTTTATCGATATGGTGCCATCGATATAATTAGTTTCCCCATCTTTATTTTACCAACTCATATACGTAGTGCCTGGAAACTCGTAGAGGGCGGCAATGATAATGATATATTTTTTAAAGGCCTATGTAGTACTCTCGTCAGCTCCACGGTCTCATTATTCATAGCCCAAGGACCGGGGGGGGGGGGGGGGGGGGGAGGGGGGAGAAGGGAGGGGGGAGGGGTGTCACCAAGCTCAGAATGATTTTACGCACGACTGGTTACCCTTTCTTGTGCTCAACAAGATTCTCAATGATTTTGATTCACATCAGCTTAAGTTAAAATCTGATGTTTATAAATCCAAATTCTTGTAAGTGTCTGAATACAAATATGAGTTGTCCAATTTGAATAGGATTGTTGGAATTAACTCCCACTATGTTAAAACAGGAACAAAGTGTGGAATCTGATTTAGCACAAGAAAGGGTCACCAGTCGTGCGTGAAGTCGTTCTTAGCTTAAGAACAGCTTGGTGAAACACCCCCTGGCTTCTATTCTGAAAGAAACTTAAAGGGAGTATACTGTACTGGGAAGTCAAAAAGCCCTTCAATAGGTGATCGTGAGCAATCTGCTTACCAATGGTCTTAAATTCATGTATTGTCTATTTTTAGAAACTTGCTTAAAGTTATTTGCCCTCAAATTATCCACATTTGGCATGTTTGGAGTAATTAGTGATTAAATCACAAACCTTCAAATTGTTTGGGCCCAACATGTTGAGGATTTGTGATTTAATCACTTATTACTCCAAATGTGGATCATATGAGGGCAAATCAATTTCATCAAGTTTCTAAAATGGACAAAAAATGAATTTAAGACCATTGGCAAGAAGATTGCTCGCGATCTCTTTTTGAAGGCCCTTTTTGTCTTCCCAGTACAGTATACTCCCTTTAAGTCCAAAGCTAATCTAAGATAGTTGATATATCCTAAAACTGCGTCAATTTGTCAATCCCATGCAGGCCCTGGGGACTAACAGTTTGTTTTTTAAATTACCACCCATGCTTTCCAAAAGAGCCATGTGAGATTTATACATGTATTTGAGCTTTTGAATGGGTTCTGAATATCAATAGACTATTAGAACTTCAATTATTGATTTAGTCTGAGTGCCTAATACAATATGCACAACCCGTGGCCTTGTACTTATGAATTTCGTCTGAGATAAAGATTCTACACCCATCAGACGCGTATGCAAGAGGGGTGGGTTCAGGGGGTTCACCCCCCCCCCCCCCTTTCGTTTCGTTTTGTTTTGTTTCGTTTCGTTTCATTTTTTTTTTTTTTTGCTTGTCTTCCCAGAGGTTGGTCTGGTAGACGGACAGTACCCCTACCTAATAATGTATGACGCAAGAAATTGTAAGGAAAAAAGAGGGCGGATTTCCCCCCCCCCCCCCCCGCCGCTCATCAGAAGCTCGACCCCCCCCCCCCCCCCCCACCCCCGTTTAAAAAAATCCTGCGTACGCGCCTGACACCCATGCTAAATCATTATTGCTTCCGGCTTAAGGAGAACAAATGTTTACATGGTTATGGATGTAATATACGTGCAAAAGGTAATTGCACAAGTGAACAAGAGTATTTTTTTTTTTTTTGGGGGGGGGGGTGGGGGTGGGGACAGTTTATAGATTATAATTGTACATCTACACGTCATGGGAATAAACGACAGAACCTATAACCCTTAATGTGAATGGTTATTATCTAATTACCCAATACAACAAAATAATGTATATTTTATGTAAAAGAATGCAAAGAACCACGACAGCTGCAGAAAATAGGTCGAAAAATAAAATGAAGATTGATTATATTTTAATTTTCTTTATTTGGTTTCAAATTAAAAAAAAAATCGTGGCCGAGGGCCACAATCGATAGCTTATATAGAGCCCTTTCGCATGTCATTTAAAAACAGTAAGAGCACGGAACATGGAAGAATAAAGAGCGATTTTGAGTGATTAGTAACTTTCGTCCAATCAGACAACTAATCAAAGAGTTGTTAATGTTCTAACCTAATATAAGAATATCGCGAATGAGTGGAGAGAAATCTCAGCTCAGTCATGAAGCTGAGCTGTCAAAGCCTTTCCTTTTCCCTAGTATTTCTTTCATTTCCCTAGTATTTTTAAGATATATTTTGATGAAGTCATCATGCATTTTATTGTTTTCCTCTATCCAAGAAACTTATTTCCTAATCGAGTTTTTTGCCTATCTTCTTGAATTTGTTGTATCTTTTTGGCATGTTTGCACTAGCCTGATATGTAGTAAATAATTACATGACTTTATATGATAAACTGGTTAAAACTACTGATTATAAAAACAATAATGATACTACTATTATTTAACATCATTATAAATTGTTACCAATGAATAAGAATATTATATGATAGTTGGCCTTCTAAAATAATGTCTCAGAAAAGTCTCAAGCGGGTCTCAAGATCATGGACGATGAGTGTGAAGATGGTATCATTGGTGTACTAACGATAGATTGATGCTCGTGTGGTTCTGCGGGTTAACAACAACAAAAAAGACAACACGGGGCATATATATCATGTATATTTTTGTTATTCCCCTGGGTTATATAATGTTTCCCCGAAAAGCATTTCTTCATTCATTCAGGTTAAACCTACGGTAAGCCTGTGTTTCATCATTTCAACACGTCGATAGTTCCGCAAGTTATCGTGGCTTAAGGTAATTGGCTATACAAAAAAAAAAAGCCCCAAACAGTGGGGACCCTGTATTTACTCTCAATCTCATAAAGACTGTGCTGGAATCTTTTCATTGGCTCGTGCACTGCAGTGTGTCAGCTAACTTTTGGCTGTGATATAGAACGCGATTACACTACGATTACATTTCCGCATCTGGGTCATATACTCGTAGAGTCAACGAAGCACAACCCTTGTCGCCGCGTGGTTCGCTCTGATTGGTCAATACTTGACCCTTTCACGCGCTTAGCCAATCACAGCCCGACATTTGGCCACGGATTCACGTGTACGTCTCCCATCATAACACGGTGCTGGCTGGTGTGCGAACTTATTGCCCTTGTTTTGCACATTTCACCTGAGTCTCGTCCGAGAGAAACGCAATTTTGGTAACAAGAAGTTGCTTAGAATATCTGGCAAAATGAGGATAATTTTGGTTGCTCTGTGTGTGACGCTTGCAGCGTTCACGAATGCCGAGATTTATTTCCAGGAGCAGTTCGGAGGTAAGTTTTCTCCCTGGGCTGCCGGGCTGATGCCCATCCCACTTTCGTAGGAATCCGTGGCCGTGCGAAGTGTGTGCGAACATCTTGAACAGAATACAGAAAAATGTGGTATTGGATGAAATTAAATGTGATGTCGGACGGAATGAAATGTGATGTTGAGAGGGAAAATTAGTGGAAAATGCACCATGAAATCCTGCAAACTTTACTTAAGTTTGGAGATTATGATACACAACATCTATTCTAGGCTCTATTGACGGTCATTGAGGTGCCAATCAATGGCAATGCAATGAAAATGATAATGTGATTGTGTTAAAAACTTTGAAGAGTTGTGGATGTGAGACATTTCCATTGACCGGGGAGAGAAAGGGCGATCTGGATGACTTTGCTCTTATCACTTTGAACTAGGCATAAGCTATAGTGATAAGAAACGCCCATGGCATGCCCATGCTCTGCGCTAAATGGACAATTGTATAGTCTTAACAATTTAAATATTTAAAATATTAACAATTTTTTGAAATATTTCTGAACCTGTCCCATTTTCTTCCTTTTTCTGATCAGAGGGCTGGGAAGATAGCTGGGTCGATTCTACACACAAGGGTAGTGATGCTGGCAAGTTCAAGTGGAGCGCCGGAAAGTTCTATGGAGATGCTAACAAGGACAAGGGTAAGCAGTGGCCAAGCACGTACCTCACACTCTGGTCTGGAGACAATTGCGGTGTTATGGTCATCAACATTTCCAACACTTTTATGCCCAAGTTATGCTTTGAAGGAAGACTGTGCTTCTCTTGAGTGGTGTGCAATTCTCTGTGCACTTTTAGCAAACTGCTTCATATTTTTTTTTCTGAATTTATACAATTCAATAAGTTTCTTGACCCTTCTTTTATGTTACCCCCCCCCCCCCCCCCCACACACACACACACAATGTACCATATCTGCTTCTCAGATTGACTGGTTCCATACAAACATACTGTAGATCTATTTGTTTTTTTTCCAGGATTTTACACAAGTAGTAAATACATACCAATGTAATAGTAATAGAGCCTCATTTTACCAGGCCTGGGAAAGGTCAATGCTCTTGTCAATGTATTCATATTAACCCTCTCAGTACTTACCATTGATAGTTTCATGCCAATTATAACACAATTTATCACCTGTGGGACTGAGGGAGTTAACCTGACTTGCTTGTGATCCCACCAGGTATCCAAACCAGCCAGGATGCCAAGTTCTACGGCATTTCCGCCAAGTTTGACGAGTTCAGCAACGAGGGCAAGGACCTCGTCATCCAGTTCACCGTCAAGCACGAGCAGAAGATCGACTGCGGCGGTGGCTACGCCAAGATCTTTGGCTCCGACCTAGACCAGGAGGACATGCACGGAGACTCTGCCTATAACATCATGTTCGGTAGGATCCGCAGCTCTTCCGTTTCTGACCTTTACAGCCAGATAAACTGACCATGAACTGTCATTACAATGAGTATGACCAGTACCAAAATCACTACCTTTCTTACCCTTACCTTTAACGGTGGTGGTGTTGAATGAATCATGAATGAATACATGGATATTTAATTCTTCTAAATCAATTTATAATGAATAGAACAGTCTTCTGACCTTTTGACATTTTGAACATGGATTTGCAGTTTCAAAATTGTTCTTATTCAATTCACAGAGATGAGAGCGATTTATGTGACCTTTGACTTTAGCCTGTGTGTCTGATTATAATGAAGTGGGGTTGTACTTCCTGGATACTACAGGAAGTAATCTGTTAAAGGACTTCCTGAACCAGGTCACGCCTTTGCCGTTGTATGTATTGTGTGCAAGGAAGTTGTGAATCAACACCAAAGGGTTGTCCCATTATCAAGAAATGAACACCCAGAAGTAAGCTTCGCATTTTACCATATGATGAAAAATTATTGTTTACATGGGCTCTTTATATGGGTTGTTTATACATTTCATGGGAAAATCTACCTGGGCCCCTTTTAATTTGTTTTCACTTGATATTAAACGTGATTTTGCTTACTATGTTTGTGTCTGCAGGGCCGGACATCTGTGGCCCTGGCACCAAGAAGGTTCACGTCATCTTCAACTATAAGGGCAAGAACCTGCTGACCAAGAAGGACATCAGGTGTAAGGTAAGACTGGCGCACGAAAAACATCCCAACTCCTTCCAACAAAAGACTTCTATCATCTAGACTCTTATGATTATGTGCGTGCTTGGTGTGACATTACATTTCTGTTGACCTTTTCCTGTAAAAAAAAATAACAGGTAAACAGAGAAATACAGCAAAAGATAGTAATAAGGATCAAGTTTGAGGTGATGTTTCCTAAGAATGGACAGAAAAAAATGGTGTGAATAATTTACTCCATATTTTATGAGGGCTGAGCGTCATGAGGCAGTGACAATATCATACCTTCTTGTTTAGTTCTGAGTTGCTAGCTGTGATCCAATGTGCTAAAGAATAGTTGAGGAGTGTGTGTGAAGGCTCTGACATATGCAGCAAACCTGGTGTCAAGTGTGATGAACAGATGTGAAGTGATGAAATGGCATATACCAAACCATCTTTCGGGGCTTAGCAAACGGCTGCTGAGAAAAACGCTTTCTGATTACATCTGTTGCTTTCCATTTTACTTTCTTGTATTACTCATTTAACTCTCCATCCAGTATGAGCAGAAAATGTGTTTTTTTTTTTTTTTTTTACCCATGTCGTGTGGTCCACAGGTTGTAAGCTCTATTGCTTTTCTTCTCAGACTCTGTCTATTACATGTTGTGATTGATAGTGATGCATGTCTCAACTGCTCCTTTCGTTTGGCATCCTAGGATGATGAGTTCACCCATCTGTACACGCTAATCGTCAAGTCAGACAACACGTACGAGGTGCGCATTGACAACAAGAAGGTGCAGAACGGCAACCTGGAGGACGACTGGGACTTCCTGCCACCCAAGACCATCAAGGACCCTGACGCAAGCAAGCCAGAGGACTGGGACGACCGTGCCAAGATCGACGACCCAGAAGACTCCAAGCCAGAGGTGGGTGCAGGGAAAGTCATGCCATGGGGCTGGGAGCAAACGTAGCCACCCCCTTCCTGTCGCAGTTAACAAACATGTTTAATTTGATTTACGATCATGTTGCCTATAGCTCTGCTGAAACAACCCCGTCAATGACAGCAGAGTAAAATTTCACTCATTTTAAATACAGACCGAACAGATCATGTTGTGTATAGCTCTACAACTACTGTAACAAGTGAAAACAAAAATGCTTTGGTGAATTGATCCCCCCAATCCTCTTCTCAAATTTCAACAACCAGATGTGAAGTGATGAAATGGCATATACCAAACCATCTTTCGGGGCTTAGCAAACGGCTGCTGAGATAAACGCTTTCTGATTACATCTGTTGCTTTCCATTTTACTTTCTCTATCCTGTCTACCTAGCATGAGCAGGAGAGGTTTCAGGCTCCCTGCATCATTTTGTCAAAATGCTTCTTTGTTATAGGGGCTTGTAAACCTCTCATGTACTGTATTAGTACACTGTATTAGAGTGAGAAATTACATACACTTCATTACTGTACTTTCGATGGGGGGAAAAAAAGAGCCCCTCTGAAAATTCAATGGTAGTCTGTGTTTGTGCAGTGATTCATTGTGTTATTTTCTTTTGCTCTAATTGACCCATCCAGGATTGGGAGAAGCCCGAGTTCATTGCTGACCCTGATGCAGACAAGCCCGAGGATTGGGATGAAGACATGGACGGCGAGTGGGAACCACCTATGATCAACAACCCAGAGTACCAGGTAAGACAACCAGTCCTCCCAAATCCCTTCACAGGCTGTGGTTCATTTGTAATGCGGCATTGAGACATTGTGGGATTGGCATTGCAAGCCATTCTCATAGGGTTGTATGAAACCTGGTAGAGAAGGAGGAACCTTTGTTTTTTTCAGGTGTTCAGGTTTCACCACAGTGGCACGCCTATGTGACTAGCGTCCTTCACACGGTTTGCCCCGTTGTTGGAAATGCATTGGAAGTTACAAATGGCAAACAATAGTTATTTTATTAATTTCTGCAGAAGTAAGCTGCCTTTGTCCCACACTGTGTCAAGCTATTCCAAGCTGCTTGTGTGCGAGTGTGAATGTGCCTTTAGATTGAGTCATCAAACTATGCCATAAATGACAAAATTATGAAATTGATCTTAGGTAATCTCATAGTTATAAATGCAGGGATTGAATTTCAACCATACACAGAACAGAGATAGTCACTACATGGATGTAGACTCGATCGCAGAGGTCAATCCCCAAGAGGTCAATGAACTACAGCAGATGTGAAGTGATGAAATGGCATATACCAAACCATCTTTCGGGGCTTAGCAAGTGGCTGCTGAGAAAAACGCTTTCTGATTACATCTGTTCCATTCTTCTAACTTGCATTATTTACAGACTTTCAAATATTTATACTGTACCTATCTTTTCATAATTTCCCTTCTACATTCTTTGTTATCTTGCTCCAACTACAAGTCTTCAGATTTTTTCTTAAAAATTTCCTACAATACGCAGGGCTTCACATTTACTCTTTGCAAAGGGTCTGAACATATTTTTTTTTTGTGTGTGTATAGGACCTCTCTTAAGTATTCTAGATTTTAGGGGTCAGGAGTTCTAATTTGGGTGCCTGTGTAAACCGGGTACTTACTATTGTTGAGCCCTGTTATGGGCAATTTCGACAGGTTTGGTCAAAGTCGTGTAACATGACTAACTAATGCTTCTTTATTTTATATTCTGTTATAGTTTTGCAGAAATTATGGAAATAATTATTTAGGAAGCAAACAGTCCACCTTTCCATGACAAGCAATCATATCCTCAGCACAGAAACTTCTTTTTCAATCAAATGAAGAAGCTTTGCTTACTCACGTTACATGACTTGAACCAAACCTGTGGAATTGCCCTTATATTCCTTTAATATACTCTTTTGTAACCCTTTTGAGTGGAATCAATGTTGATTTTTGTTTTGTTTGTGCAGGGAGAGTGGAAGCCCAAGCAGATTGACAACCCAGACTACAGCGGAAAGTGGGTGCACCCTGAGATCGATAACCCAGAGTACGAAGCCGACGAGAACCTGTACAGATACACCAACATTGGAGCAATCGGATTTGATTTATGGCAGGTCAGTTCAGAGATTGAGACTTGGTGTTATAAAACAAGCGTGTAGAAACGCTTTCAAAGGTTTTATGCACTACTGATGTGACATCGAGTATTGTATAATTGTTGATTTTGTTTCGTGCCTTTTTGAATTGGCAGATGTATATTTAATTGGCAGTGTTTGTGTTTATTAACAGTTGGGTTGATTGGACCTTTAATTGTGAAAATAAATTAGCTGATTTTTTTCAGATATCAAAATAAAATATGAAGAATAGTGTATTAAATATGATTTGTCTTCAGTAATTAGGAGTGCTAAATTTTTTGTTTACATTGTTATTTTCTCATATTTGTGTTCAGTTGATATTTGTCAAAGTTAATGATTTGTTCCATTTCCCCTCTTGTATCTACAGGTTAAGTCGGGCACAATATTCGATAACATCCTTATTACTGATGACGTAGCTGAAGCAGAGAAACAAGCAGAAGAATTATTTGAAGTAACAAAGGTAAGTTAAGCCGGAACAAATGTGGTATAATTTAATGGATTCCTGAAAATGGAGAGTTCACCTCGTTTATTTCACAACATATTTTCCATCAGGCATGTAGATTTGAATAATGCGACTACTGACATGACAAATCAGATTTCTCATTCGTGTCATGTACACATTATCTATTTGTGAAAAGGAGTGAATTATGTGGAAAATGGCACTTTTCTGGTCTGTCCGAAATTTACTTAATCGCAGGAAACAAACAATTGAAATGGTTAGAAGAACAATCCATTGTTATTCATCAGTTTGATCAAGAGGTATCCTTTAATTTTGTGATATTTATGGCTCATCAGTGCATCATCCATTTTGATTCTTAATGATATGCATCTTAAATTTGAAGTATCACCATCAATAATGCTTCAAAGTGGTTGTCATGTTTGCAAGTATTTTATGTTGAAGCCATTATGTCATGTAAAATAGATCAAAGTGTATACCCCCAAAATATTTTTACATGTACCATTTTGCTAATGTTTTTATGTTCATATATCATTTATCTTTTACAGAAAGCAGAAAAAGAGATGAAAGATAAACAGGACGAGGAAGATAGGAAAGCACGGGAGGAGGAGGAGAAGAGGAGAAAAGAGGAGGAAGGCGATGAAGAGGACGAGGAAGATATGGATGACCTCGATCTAGACATGGCCGATTTTGAGGATGAGGAGGAAGACGAGGATGAGGACGAAGATTCAGAGGATGTACTTCGAGACGAGCTGTAAAACCAGCCTTTTTGATTCTTTCAAAACTGGACAGAGACTATATATATTTGCAAGGGATATCCATACCAATGAAACGTGATAACAACGAGGGGGAAATTGACTACGGTACATAGGGGTTGCAAGCAGAGGTAGCTAATACATCTACATTCGTCTGAAGGAACTGTGATGAAGGTATCTCAGTAGTGTGTGAGCTACATGTGTTGTTCTGCAAGTGGAAAGAAAGAAAGAAAGAAAGATAACTTTCGTGGACTGGTCGTGCATCTGGTTTGATGTGTTACATGGTCAGTATCGTTTGTCCCAGCTTTTTGAAAAAAAAAAAAACCTAAACATGGAAAGTCATAATTTCCAATTACCAATGACGTTTGTTTCTCCGTTACTGTGGGCTGGAACATATCTTGAGCATGTTCTTCCCATTTGATTTTGTGAAGACAAAATTTTATCGGGCACGAATCTTGAAAATATGACCCTTTGCCTAGATCGAAACATCCTTGAAAGCTGAAACCATGTCAAATGCATACTTGTACCACGTATCCACAAACCAGAATGGTGGTCTGTCTATGTATTTCTGTTACCTTTCCACTCTTCAGCAGCATTGAATGTTGTTCATTCTGACGGCGATGTTAGCATAATTTTGGTACATAAAGAGTTGATTTCCATGGAAGATTATAAACTTTATTCTTTTCAAAGCATGAAAGAATGAGAAAGTTTGTTTGAAATCTGAATGGATGTATGGCAAGGCTACCTTACTACTTTGGGCTGCTATTGAATGAATTAGTTTCTTTACTATTTATTGATGTCTTCTTCCCCTCTTCATAGAGATAACGTATCCTCATTGGAATGTACTTTGTGGCCGATGTCCAGTTCTGGACCGTTGACCAGATACAGAGGCCACAAGACCTCCACATAGCAATACAGCAGAATATATTTTTAGCTATTGGCATCATGATTCAAGTTCATTTTTTCTCACATACGCACGCATTCAAATATATTTGAGTTGCTTTATGTTTGCACATCCTAAAATGATTGGTGTTATAAGGGTACAGGTATGAGGGGGAAATAAAAATACATGTATTTATAAATGAGATGTTTCAAAATTTGAAGCAAATATTCCCAAGAAGTGTTCACAAACTTATTAATCTTATGTTTTGCAATACATTCAATGATTTGTTATGTGTCTTTTCATGTATTTTGAGTTTGACATTTACATGTAGGTTCCCGAACCATTGCTAGTCAACAAAAATAATCCCATGAATTGATATGGGACTCCTAGATAGTTATATGGATGGTTTGTCACCATTCTATCCAATTCAATTATGATTTAGTTACTATTGATAGAAGTGTTTTCTATTTGGAATATTTATGTGCACTTTCCACAGGCTCTCCCTTCCCTGTATGATGTGGACAGTGCTGCAGCATTTGTTTTGTTTTTCATGTGTCGAAGGTGTCTACAAGGAGAATCTCTCCTGTCTCTCGATAGTTAGTATATGTCTACATTTTTTTTTGTAATTGAAGGTACTCGTGGTGCATTATGATCATAGAAAGGTATTGGCCCTTTTTATATGTTTTTGAATATCAGGTTAAAACTAACCCTTTAGATTCATAATTGCACAGACAACAATCTCACATATTTGGGTCTGTTTTTATTTCTTTACAAAAACAATTGTCATGCTGTTCACAATCTTGAACTATTAATAAAGAAAATGTTATTATAAAATCTTGTGTCATTATTTTACTTTTCCCATCCTTGGCTAACTACAGTCCACAGAGTACTCGGAACCAAGACAATTTCCTTGTAACAAAATCTGGTTACACTGAACTAGGCATAACACAAACTTGACACTGGGATCACGAGAATTGAAGTCTCATATCCATGCTTGTTACATAACAGGAGTAGACTGTACCAGCACACGTACTAAGAAAAAATGTCATCTGGCGACTTTGTGGTGGAGGCCTACAAACTGCAAACAGAGTCTCCAGAATATCATGAAAATGGAAATCATCCTCAGTTGGGTATTCTCCCCAATGATAGTTGCACCACTTCCATGCTTGATGCAAAATCACTTTCTTGACCTGGGCAGTGTTTCACCAAGCTGTTCGTAAGATACAAACGACTTTACGAACATGTGGTGATCCCTTCTTGTGCTTGCCGGTAATCAGATTCTCAATGAACAAAGTGTGGTACATGTATCGCATTTAGCACAAGAAGGGATCACCAGTCGTTCGTTAAGTCGTTCGTAGCTTACGAACAGCTTGGTGAAACGCCCGCCAAATGCGGAGTTTTTGCACCGCATTCTATTTACTGGTGACCACCCCACCCTGCCTATAAATTGTACACAGTAAAGGAAAAGCTCAAACACAGAAATAAGAACATGGAAGCATAATTTTAGGTGTATTTTCTTTTTATTTCAAAATTGGCAAGTACACTTTATATTTATGCATGTATGTTTTATATTATAGAAATAAGGTAACAATTTATACTACGAAGCCCCAAACCGGACATTTTCGACAATGAAAAAAAAAAAAAATATTACGTACGTACGTGGTATTATCACGTACGTACGTAGTAACTAGTATTATCACGTACGTACGTAGTATACATGTATTAAGACAAGCCCCCCCCCTCTCCATCCCTCTCCAGCTCTTTCTCTCTCTCTCTCTCTCTCTTTCTCTCTCTCTCTCTCTTCCCCCCCCCCCCTCTCTCTCTCTCTCTCTGTTCGTCTGTTCTCTTTCTCTGATTTTTCACCAGTAAAAAAACTTATAGTGATTGTTAGATTTCGAGCTAGGGGTTAATTTTGCTCGACGGGTCGTCCAAAATTGTCCATGCAGGGACCATACGATTGTCAATTGTTGGGTTGTTGTGTGTGGGATCGACTACATAATAAATTCTATAGATTGTTTAATTCTGAGTTGAACTTGAAGGAGCTATAGGACTCGTGGACTCGAGGTATGTACGTTGTAGTATAATACTCGAACAACTCTGACGACTCCCGGATGAATGAATCTCGATCCTGAAATAACTCGGGAAATAACTCCTGAAATAACGTACTGCATCGAACTCTCTGATGAGCTCTCTAAATACTCCTGTCTCAACTTTGAAGTAAATAATTATAGTGAAATTCATACAGAAGGTCAGTTTCTTGGATGCATGATGATTTCACAGAAAATGGACCTATACCTACGTCATCCTAAATTACAGTAAATGTTATTCAGACTATCCCTAGTCGAAAGTCAGCTATAACCTTAATGAGGGCAATTCGGCTTCTGGAAAGTGGTCATTAACGTGGGAACATGATTTGGGTGGGGAAGTGATAAAAGGACTTATATCACATAAGATAATGTAGAGTTTGTCTACTATGGTCGGGGCGTTTAAAAAACATGGAGAGTTTTTCACTTTTCAATAATGGTTCATGAAGCTATACGACGGTGATATTATGGTTAAGGTATACAGTTTTTTGATTCATGCCGATCGAGTTTCATGACTTCTTCGAATAGGCTACCCTGTCTTCAAAATCGATATTATAACCATTTTTTAAAGATACATTTTAAGGAACTAAATTTTAAGGGGATTAAACACGCCAGAGAAGACTTCATGTAAACAGCATGGTGTATAGAGTGGAGATTTGTTTTTCTTCTCGAAATCATGATTAGGCCTAACATCATGTACAGGATGTTCAAGAAAGAAAGTCATCAAGATAGATGTTGATTTATAATAGTAATTCTTTAGCCTTATATTGCAAAACAACACAATCACAACTCCACCTTTAGACTGAAAAGATTAGTCTTGCCATCATTCTTCTTCTTCTTCGTCTTCTTTGTCTTCTTTGTCTTCTCCTTCTTCTTCTTCTTCTTCTAGCTTTTTTCTTTCTTTTGTCTTTCTTTCTTCTTTTGTCTTTCTTTCTTGTTGTTGTTGGTGTGTGTGTTTTGGGGGAATGAGCAATGTGATTTCGTCACACGCAAGCAACCTCAACCCCCTCGCGGCGGCCCCAACTTCACGCAGACTTGCTCAACTTGTAATTTTTGCATAGTAATGTATAGTCTTCAGTTTGTTAACTGTAGTATGTCTGTAGCATAAATTGTGAAGGGCGCCATCTAAGTAAATCGCGCCGAAGTAGGTTCTCTCGGTTGTATTCAAGTTATACATAAGTAAAGATCGTAATAAATCTGTCCATTAGAGATATGGCATTGGAATTGCGATGGATTTAAATCAACCGCAGCTTTTAATAAGACGGGCGCGTGGGACAAGTCACGAAGCAAACGTCCCGCGGCGGCCCCAACTTCACGCAGACTTGCTCAACTTGTAATTTTTGCATAGTAATGTATAGTCTTCAGTTTGTTAACTGTAGTATGTCTGTAGCATAAATTGTGAAGGGCGCCATCTAAGTAAATCGCGCCGAAGTGGGTTCTCTCGGTTGTATTCAAGTTATACATAAGTAAAGATCGTAATAAATCTGTCCATTAGAGATATGGCATTGGAATTGCGATGGATTTAAATCAACCGCAGCTTTTAATAAGACGGGCGCGTGGGACAAGTCACGAAGCAAACGTGACGTTCACAATCATTTTGATCGATGTGTAAAGAATGGGGGTAATGTAAGCCTCCGTACGTGTGCTAAAGCCATACAACTTTGTTTAATTCTACGTGCTTCTGGAAAAAAAAAAGTAATCACAAGAAGAACGCAGCCATTAATGAATAGGATTACGAGGTTGTTTACCCCCTTTCATCTTTCATCGCATTAGTCCCCTCGCGGTCATAAGTTTATGCTAAATTGATTTTTTATCACTATAGACCTATGACAATACCACTCTTCATGCGGCGCTTGTGCATTTTTTTTTGCACAAATAATACTCGTAAAATTCCATCTAATCTATACAAATAAGATGCAAATCGCGTCTTCATAACTCGTTCAAGTATATTGGAAATTATCCATCTTCGGAGGGACTGGCATAAGTTACTATGTCGGGCACAAAGTGGGCGCAGGATCCCTACCTAATAATTCACCATCCAGAGGAATTGTTCGGGTATGAAGAGGGAACACTGATCCTCGGGGTAGTTTCTCATCATCACAACAACGATGGGGTGTCATATGAATGGTTCTGTGACGGGGAGCCGGTTTACTCTGGTGGCTGTGTAATGCAAGTACATAAACCTGGCTTGTACCACTGTACTTTAAAAGCATTCCTTCAGGTGGACGGTGAAGAACTTAAGCATTTCTCAAGAGAATCGAATCGTCTTCAAGTTGTGAGATTATCAGAGTCTGTCATGTCTCATTTCACACTCCTCAACACATTCAGGAATGAAAGTGACAGTAACCGTGAAGATTTGGTACCTGACATATCCATGCAAGTCCCAGATGTGAATGTCAACGAAAAGACACAAGACAGTAACTGTCAGCACATGAACGCGTCAGATGTAACCTGTGACTTCAAAGACCCAATCAACCATGGCTCTTATGGGGAAGTGTTCAAAGGCAGAATGAAAGGAGCTGCTGTTGCCGTGAAGAGAATAAGGATGACAAAAGGAAAGCGGCCAGACAGGCTGATCTTGAAAGAAGCAGCTATTCACCAAAGAATTGCACACAAAAACATAGTAAACTTCATGGGCACATACATGGATGAGTCTCACGTATTTATCATCACTGAATATGTAGAAGGCAAAAACATGCATGACATGATATACTTGGGATCTAATCCAGTGGACAAAGCAGCAAAAATCTCTGTTGCAATCGGTGTGCTTGAGGGGGTCACATACCTCCATGACCAAAATCCACAGATAATACATCAAGATCTGAAACCTGAGAATATCCTGATCGATACCAGTCTTTCCCCCAAGCTTTGTGACCTTGGTCTTGCAAAGACAAGGTCACATGGTATGGCTTCTACCTCCAGCATATCCCATGTGGTTGGCACCATGGAATATATGGCGCCGGAACTACTACTCATGCAAGGAAGAAGTTCAGCATCATCAGATGTATGGTCCCTCGTTGAACCCTCATTGAGTGGTTCACAGGCAGAGATCCCTGGAATTTGCAGGACCAGGAAGAAGAACCTCATGTATTAATACAGGAGTGTATGCAATTGAAGGATATTCCTCCAGGTGCAAAAGGACAAACACTCCCACTGTTACTTCCATGCCTGAGCTACTCCCCCATCTCTGGGCTAACTGCAGCACACCTGCTGAACAGGTTCAAGTGTCCTGCATGCTCAGGCTGAATGGTTGTCGATTTGTAGTCCTACAGGTCATTGTCCCCATGGGTCATTAGTCATACAGAGCTGTAAATGTTGGTATTTCTTCAACACTTAACAAGTGTTTTTTACACATACATTGTAGTACACTAAACAAACCAGTCCCTCATTTTAATCTTAACCTTAAACCCGATTCTTAAATACAACCCAAATCCATTTACATACTAATCAAGTTAGAAATGTAATGGGTCTTGAACAAAGACTAGGATATCTCTCTCAGTTGCAAAGCCGTAGGGCGAATGTCCTGGTGGGCCAGTGACCAATACGACCAAAGAACTGTCACAAGGTTGAAGGACCTCATGTATAAAATTTCCTTAATTTGGGAAAACATTGTATACAAAAAGTAACTTTAAAGACAACAAAATATTTTTTAAAAAAATTTAAAATGGATATATGACCCACCCATAGTACAAAGTCAAGATCATTGAAGTATGAATTACCACTCCATACCCTTTGTTGGCTCGATAAAACAATTTTTTACTAGTCATTGTGCTATCTCATGAGCAGCTTGTGGGTCTATGTCTGAAATAACAATGGGGTGATCATAAATGTGCATGACTGAATTTTTTTATTTGTATAATTTTGATAGGATGCATTTAAATTTTACTGCCCAGTTGATGAAATATTATCATGAAATAAATCATCCAAACTCATTTATTTTCTTGATCCCATAACATCTCTGCCTGTCTGTTGCATAAACAGGGCCACTGCAATTGTTACCAAGCTAGTTTATATGCTCTGTTTTGTATTTGTACTCCATAATCTTAACCTGATATTTTTTTTTACATGTGAGTCTATTTAATATACAGACCTATAGCCTATGGAGCAAACCACTGTAAATGTTCTGTTTGTCAAGTAATTTTGTGAGCAGAAAGCCACTAACATTGTTGAAAGTATTTGCCAATGTAATATTAGTCAAGCACATTCATAATATCAGAAAATATAAATCCATAAGCAGAAAGCCACTGCTGTTCTAACTTTAACCATCATGTGTACCAACCTATATAGGAGGAGGCCATCTCCTCTTGTGATGTTCACAGATTGACATAGTTGTGAATGATAAGTGACAAGTATTTGCCTTCTTTATGTCGATCAAGTATTATATCCATAAGCAGAAAGCCACTGCTCTTTTAACTTTAACCATAATGTGTACAAACCTATATAGGAGGAGGCCATCTCCTCTTGTAATGTTCACAGATTGACATAGTTGTGAATGATAAGTGACAAGTATTTGCCTTCTTTATGTCGATCAAGTATTAATACTACGTACGTACGTAATAAATACTACGTGCGTACGTGATAATACTACGTACGTACGTGATAATACTACGTACGTACGTGATAATACTACGTACGCACGTGATAATACTACGTACGCACGTGATAATACTACGTACGCACGTGATAATACTACGTACGCACGTGATAATACTACGTACGTACGTAGTATTATTACGTACGTACGTAGTAATATTACGTACGTACGTAATAATACTACGTACGTACGTAGTATTTTTTTTTTTTTTCGTTGTCAAAAATGTCCGGTTTGGGGCTTCGTATTATACAGCAACTACAGCTTGTTTTACTCAGTACATGTAATTCACACAAAATGGCCATTTGTTAACACATGTAAACTGTAATCTCAAACACATGCACAAAACAATTGACTCAGAAATAAAGGAATGAGAGCAAGTTAAACAAAAAGTTGAACATTTTTGTAACAGACCAACAATTAGCTACACAAACTAAAATTACATCACCCTCTTTCTTTGAAGGCCAATTTTCCTTGGAGAAACAGAAGTCTTCTTTCTTCTTAAAAAGTCTTCTTTATTTCTCTTTCAAAGTTAATCAAATTTGTCAACTCTTACGTGCCACTCACCGTTTTGCACGCTTATACACACAGATCCTGCACAATAACACTACGTCTGGTTCAAAAGGGTTACAGGAAATATACTGTACTGGGAAGACAAAAAATGTCTTCAAAAGGTGATAGTGAGTAATCTTCTTACCAATGGTCTTTAATTTATGTATTGTCATGATTATCACAAATCAAATTGTTCGGCCCAAACATTTTTGACACAGCAGTTGAATTTTGAACAAAAAAAATATATTTGGCTCCCTCTTGACTTAGAGAGCATACAGCATTTAGTACACATCGACTGGTTGGGCGAGAAGTCTATGTGAAAATTACCGGCTTAAAGATTGTCCGTCCCTTTTGCAAGCTTAAAATTTGAAATCGTCTATCGCGATCGTAAATTGAAGAAAGTGTGATTCCAGACCATTTCTATGAATAGAGCATGTTGAAGCTTTCTGTATATGTAAACAATCAAGCCGTTAAATTTCAAACTGACTTTTTTCGTACCACGAAAAAAGTATTAGTCTTTGTTACAGCATCTATGTGTTATTATGCATGTGTGAAATCCTAATTTTATGAGTAATTACCAAACTTTGAAGATGATTCCTTCTATAGAACAATTTTTTTCATAATGCGTTTTATAATTTAATAAACAGATTAATCACTAAAGCATATATTTCAACACAAACTGCTAAGAGCCTGAGGTAAAGACTATTAATCAGACGTTGTTTACGTGCATTATTTGAATTTTACACGACGTATCAGTTTCAAATTGTGAATATAGAGCGTGCTAACACTTCTCTATATGTTTTGTTAATGTTTCGATGGTTTTGTGGTGATCTGAAAAAGGGACGGGCTGTCTTTAAGCACACGGCGCATAAGTTAATAGTAGCTATTCGATTCCAATTTTGTAAACTTTTCATCACGGTTCTCAGTGTTGATCTCTGCATATTGCTGCAATGGAGAAATCTAAAAGAAAGACCAGGCCATGTGTATGCACACGTATACTCATACAAGTTCCTAGTACATAGACATGCTTGTGTGAAGTACTGCCGTATGATACTAGGTAGAAAAGAAGTAGCAGCCTGTAAAGACACGGAAATTTAGCATGACGTATGAACCTAGTGTAAAGCTCAACCTTCAAACTGAAATACCAGTATCAGCAATGCTAACTAGGATCATTACATGGTTTGCATGTTACTTTTTCAACTGGTTACAAATAAAGTAACAGCCACTAAAGACAAGGAAATTTAGCATGATGTATGAACCTGGTGTAAAGGTGAACCTTCAAACTGAAATACCAGTATCAGCAATGCTTACTAGGATCACTACATGATTTGCATTTTACCATTTTGACTGGTTACAAATAAAGTAACAGCCTCTGAAGACAAGGAAATTTAGTGTGACGTATGAACCTGGTGTACAGGTGTAGCAGTTAGTGAAGACAATTCTTGTTTACGTGTTTCTATTTAGTTTTTGTAATGCTTTGTGGGTGTGTCCCGAGTCAGGCTACTCTGGTTGCCAGATTTGGGACGTTTTTCTGTTCATTTTCGTGCATCATTTTTCGTTCTTCACGTGCTGATAGTTCCAGCTGCGCGCTGGAAATTTTCCAATGGGAGATTGAATACAAGTGCGTGCAACGTTGGGTATACATTGGGTGTTTGTAGCGGGTTTAATTACTACATTACTACAGCCCAAGCCCGAGGCTTTTAGGGAACGGCCCAGGTCCCCTGGAGGTGATCGATGCTATGGCTGCAGGGCGGTATGGGCACTTCCGGAGACAATGCCCAAATCCAAAAGAGAACAAACGAAAGGTGCAAGTTTCTTTTGTCGAGGGGTTAGATGGGGAAAACAACAGCGGGTTGGAGGAGGCCAGCCTCCACCCCAAAGTAGTGCACCAAGAGATGTTAGATGTGACGACGGTCAAAAAGTTGTATTGTAAGGGGCCTGGGGGCAAAAAGGGGAGTCCTTGTCTGGTGAAAACGGTAGAGGAAACAACATACAATGGGAGAGAATTGGAAATGGAAGAGTAATTTCTGTAAGGTAGGTATTGCATATAAATTGTAAAATAAATAGAGTAATAATCTGTATGCACTGTATGATATAAGATGTTAACTAAATTTAAGCTTGTCCTCGAGAGAATTGATAATTTCTTTTTGTTATATGTGATATGTGTCTGTTCCATGCTGTTAGGCACTCCAAGAAGGCCGTCAAGGCTTGGAGTATTTAAGGCAGAATCTTCGCCGGCCTCGCTACCAGTGGCAGTGATCGTCTCATTAAGAAGTTAATTACGTGTGAGGCGGACATTGCAAACTTGTGACTGAACTTTTCTGTCTAGTAATTCTGTACTTGCAAGTTTCCTATATTTATGATAAATATGTCTTGTTTACTTACCGTTCCTTACTTGCCTCTGTTCATTTTATATAACTCATATTTTCCTACTTGTTTTTCCTACTCTTCCTAAGACTTTATTCATACAGCCTCTGTAGACAAGGAAACATAGCATGACGTATGAACCTGGTGTAAAGGTCAACCTTCAAACTGAAATACCAGTATCAGCAATGCTCACTAGGTTTACTGCATGATTTGCATTTTACCATTTCAACTGGTTACAAATGAAGCAACAGCCACTAAAGACAAGGAAATTTAGCATGAGGTATGAACCTGGTGTACAGGTGTTGCAGTTAGCGACCCCACGGTGGAGGAGGGAGAAGTCCGTACGGTCGATCTTCCTCCCCCAGCATCCACCCGATCCGTGGAAGAAGGGCGATACACCGCTCTGGAGCGCCGCCAAACCGCGTCGGAGCGCCGGACTGCCGAGACAGAGCGCAGATAAGGTGAAATGGAGCATAAGAACGGGGAGCGCCTAGACCGGTTAGAGCAGGACATCAAAAGGGTTTAAGAATTACTACAGCCCAAGCCCGAGGCTTCTCGGGAACGGCCCAGGTTCCCTGGAGGTGATCCATGCTATGACTGCAGGGCGGTATGGGCACTTCCAGAGACAATGCCCAAATCCCAAAGAGAACAAAGCAAAGGTGCAAGTTTCTTTTGTTGAGGGGTTAGATGAGGAAAACTCCAGCGGGTTGCAGGAAGAGGCCAGCACCCGGCTAAAATCGCAATCGGAAGTACGGCACCAAGAGATGTTAGATGTGACGACAGTCAAAAAGTCGTATTGTAAGGGGCCTGGGGGCGAAAAGGGGAGACCTTGTCTGGTGAAAACAGTAGAGGAGACAACATACTACAATGGGAGAGAATTATTTCTGTAAGGTAGGTATTGTATATTAATTGTAAAATAAATAGAGTAATAATATCTATGCACTGTATGATATAAGATGTTAACTAAATTTAAGCTTGTCCTGGAGAGAATTGATCATTTGTTTTTATGATATGTGTTATAAGCATTTTAAATAAAATTGTAATATTAGCCATGAAAGAGATCATAAGATGAGAATTTTTACTGCACTTCTCAGAGCTTCACAAGAATGCCCGTTGAGCAGGTTAATGGGCAGCTAAAGAACAAATTCAGGGCGCTGATTGGCCAAGGTCTTCAGATGACTCCAGCAAGCGTGAAGGATGTCATCATTGCGTGTGCTGTCCTTCACAACACCAGCAAGACACTGTGGCAGACTTTAATGTAATCATTTTTAAATACTCAAAAAAAGCAAAGAAATTGTGTAAAATCATAAACAATCTAACCATTCCTGGGTATATTCCAAGGTTCTGCACAAAATGCAAAACTCATATAAAAACATGTTTACTTTCATTATTCCTGACCTTATACATTACAATTTAGAGTTCATAAAGAAATCCAATTTTCATTGGTGAATGGACTTTAAGTGTATTTATTGAAATAAATGGTAATGTTTGCTTTGTAAGAGATCATAAGATGAGATGTATTTTTTACTGCAGTTCCCACAGCTGCACAAGAATGCTCATTGAGCAGGTGAATGGGCAGCTAAAGAATAAGTTCAGAGCTCTGATTGGCCAAGGTCTTCAGATGACTCCAGCACGTGCAAAGGATGTCATCATTGCGTGTGCTGTCTTGCAACATCAGCAAGACACTGTGGCAGACTTGAATGTAATCATCTTTATAAATACTCAGAAAAAGCAAAGAAATTGTGTACAATCAGAAACAATCTAACTATTCCTGGGTATATTCCAAGGTTCTGCACAATATGCATAACTCATATAAAAACATGTTTACTTTCATTATTCCTGAGCTTATACATTACAATTCAGAGTTCATAAAGAAATAAAAATTTTCATTGGTGAATGGACTTTTAAGGGTATTTAATAAAATAAATGGTAATTTTGTAAGAGATCATAAGATAAGATGTGTTTTTTACTGCAGTTTTCGCAGCTTCAGAAGAATGCTCATTGAGCAGGTCAATGGGCAACTGAAGAATAAATTCAGGGCGCTGATTGGCCAGGGGCTACAGATGACTCCAGCACGCGAATGATGTGGTCATGGCATGTGCCATTCTACACAATATCGCAAAGGACCTTAAGCAGCCGGAGGTGGATTTTCACCTTGACCCAACCACTGAGGATCAGCCAGCGCATCCCCAGGCAGGTCAGTGTGCTGCTGCTCGTGCAACAATCATCGCTAACTATTTTGACAATTGCATATGACATTTCAAGTATTAATGTTTACAAACGTTGAACAGAGCTATTGAGCTCCAATAAATGGTCAGAACATAACAAGGACATTGTAATAGTGTGTGCTGTCCGACATACAGTTGGGCCTGAGATCAACGTCACAGCTGATTGCAATCTATTGCAATCAGACTGCAGTCAATGTATGGAGATGAAGGCATTTGATTGCAATCAGCTGTGACGTTGATCTCAGGCTCTATTGTAATATTGGCAAAGCAATGCAATATTTAGTTTAATAATTAGTTCAAATATTAATTCTTCCAGTACTATAAATTCTTTTAAAGCTAAACTGAAAAATACTTTTTGATCTAAATATTCTGCGTAACTGAACGTAAATTGTACAAACGATTTATTATTACTGTACATGTATGTATTATAGGATGTACGTGTGGGTGTGCTGTTGTGTGACTGTGTGTATGTTTGCGATTATTCATGTTGTTTGTTGTCTTTTATATGAAATCAGTTAGGTAAATTACATTTTTGTAATGCTTGTGCATTCATTTATATTTTATATGTAAGGGAGCTGCACCCTCAAACCTTTTATTTTTAGGTTTTTCGCAGCTTCCATTTTCATTTTCTCTTTATTTTATATGTACAGTGAATGTTTATATTTTATGATTATGAAATAAAACCCATTTGAATGAATTAAGAAAGAGCGAGTATGCCAATATTGTCATTCATTAACTACATGTAGCAACTGAGATCAAGCAAAGTGTTCCTTTAGAAGGTAATGGACGACAGTTATACAGAGAGCTGCTTCTGCTATGCCCACCAAGCTCTTTCTACCAGTGTGTGTGTTCAGGGAGGGTCCAGCAGTATTGAATAACAGAATTCAACACAGGCTTCTGGGCTTCTCCTACTGCAATTCATGTTTATTTCTCTTTTCAATACAAGCTACCGATCATTAAATGTTATAAATAAGCATGAAAGTATGATGTAGTCTAAGAAAGATATGTATATTTGGTTTATAGCATCTCCTTTGTCAGTTTTATGGTGTTTGTCATAATGTATGTGAATAATTGCAATGTTTATTTGCTTTAACATTACATTGCGATGGACTTGGGCATACAGATTCAAGGAGAATCTTCTGGCCTACACCAACAGTGGACTAGAAAGGCAGAACAGGGTTTTCAAAAACACATTTCTCGAGAAGAAAGCAAACCTCAACCTCTCAGGAATGATGGATGTGCTGATTTGCAGATACATCCCAGACATGATGCAAGAGTATGTCTAATTTGTTCATTTGTGGACTTACCAGGCAATCAATGATTTCAAATGCACTGGTAACGAGAGCCCGAAAGAAATGAAATCTAACACAAAGGTGCTGCCATACCAAAGTACAAGATGGAAGATCGGAGCAACATGTTTGGATATTTAATCGCTAAGAAGAGTTGTTTGCTCCTAACCAATCTCTAGAGACGTACAAGAAAATGAAACCTGGGGTGTTGAATGAGCATGCGACAACATTGACACTGTCATCAATGTGTTGTCAATTCAGCAGGTAAAGCTGTAAGTCTCCATCCAATGGAAACACCTTATTATGCAAGGTGCCAGTCGTACGAAAGTAGACAACGTCAAGTTTGTTACACCAACTAAAGTTCCAGAACATCTGAGAAGTTGATGGAAGGGATGATAAACGCACCACACTTCCACCCCCCGGTTATCGTCAAGGAAGACCTAGGCTCAGACAAAAGTGAACTACTCTCTTCACTGGGTTGGATATCAACATCTAACTCCCCAAAGTCAACACGGAAATCTCCACTCGCAACTCGTCAGTGCACACCACCAGCTTCAACATTCACTCCACGGAAATCTCCACTCGCAACTCGTCAGTGCAAACCATGAGCCTCGACATCCACTCCACGGAAATCTCCACTCGCAACTCGTCAGTGCACACCATGAGCCTCGACATTCACTCCACGGAAATCTCCACTCGCAACTCGTCAACGCACACTACCAGCCTCGACATCCACTCCACGGAAATCTCCACTCGCAACTCGTCAACGCACACTACCAGCCTCGACATCCACTCCACGGAAATCTCCACTCGCAACTCGTCAACGCACACTACCAGCCTCGACCCACACTCCACGGAAATCTCCACTCGCAACTCGTCAACGCACACCACTAGCCTCAACATCCACTCCACGGAAATCTCCTCTCTCAGGAGAAACCCTACCTCGCACTCCTCAAGCAGCTCACAAATGTCAAGACCTCACAGCAAAACAACCAAAGATCAAAATGAGAGATATGTTCAGAGTGCAGGCAAGAGAAGCTGAACAAAATAAAGATGGCCAAGTACAATATTTAGTGAAGTGGAAGAATTGGCCAAAGAAATTTAACACTTGGGAGCCCGAGCACCACATTCTGGACCAGAGACTGATTAAGGCATTTAAAGACATGACGATGTGAAGAACAAACATGTCTTATCTGTTCATTTGTAGACTTACCAATCGATGATTTCAAATGCACTGATGGCAAGACCCAAAATGAAAAGAAATACCCAAAGTAGAAGATGAAAGGATGGAGCAACATGTTTGGAAAATTAATCGCAAAGAAGGGTTGTTTCCTCCTTTATCTGGGCTGCTAGAATGAGCATGCAGACAACATTGATACTGTCCTCAATGTATTGGCAATCCTGCAGGTGAAGCTGCAAGCCTCCACCAAATGAAAACATCTGATTGTGGTTGGAGACGGGAAGACATATTGCCACCTCCAACACATCAAGAGGGAATATTCCCTTGAGATGGAATGGATGGTGCCCTTCACAGAAGACTGGCACATCCAAAAAGATCTCCAGCCAGTGCTAATGAAGATCTACCAGCATGCTGGCCTGCATGATATTGCAACAAGGGGCCCCAGTGTAGAAAACTTTGCCAGAGATTTTGACGGCAAAACTTACAAAAAACTCCGGCAAATCAAGTGGGTTTTTGCCGTAGCTCCTATACCAAGGGCAAATTCTTAAAAACTGTGGCTGATCAGTTTCAAGATGGCTACTCTACTATATGCCATGCATGTACAAGGGGCAGCTGCCTTGAGACGGGAGCGAGTCTTCCGAGATCGAACGCATCCCTTGGATATCTATGACGACAGCGAAATGCTGAAGTTGTACAGATTTTCTAGACAGAGATGCGTTCATATCATCAATAAACTCGCTCCCCGTATCGAGCATCTGACACGCCGAAATTATGCATTACCTGCAAGTTTGCAAGTTTTTGTAGCGTTGCGGTATTATGCGACTGGATCAATCCTTAGTAATACGAGCTTTATTCATGGGATCCATTTGTCCACGGCTTCGAGGACTGTGAGGAGAGTCAGCTTGGCCTTGTATCAGCTACGAAATGAGGTAATTATAGAGAATTTCATATATTTGTTGATTATCATCAAAGAAGACCTAGGCTCAGACAAAAGTGAACTACTCTCTTCACTGGATATCAACATCTAACTCCCCAAAGTCAACCGGAAATCTCCACTCGCAACTCGTCAATGCACACCACCAGCCTCGACATCCACTCCAGGGAAATCTCCACTCGCAACTCGTCAACGCATACCACCAGCCTCGATATCCACTCCACGGAAATCTCCACTCGCAACTCGTCAACGCATACCACCAGCCTCGATATCCACTCCACGGAAATCTCCACTCACAACTCGTCAACGCACACCAAAAGCCTCGACATCCACTCCAGGGAAATCTCCACTCGCAACTCGTCAACGCACACCACCAGCCTCGACCCCCACTCCACGGAAATTTCCTCTCTCGGGAGAAACCCTATCTCGCACTCCTCTAGCAGCTCACAAATCTCAAGAGCACACAGCAAAACATCCAAAGATCAAAATAAGAGATATCTTCATAGTGCAGGCAAGAGAAACTGAACAAAATAGAGATGGCCAAGTACAATATTTAGTGAAGTGGAAGAATTGGCCAAAGAGATTTAACACTTGGGAGCCCGAGCACCACATTCTGGACCAGAGACTGATAAAATGCATTCAAAGACAAGAAGATGTTAAGAACAGACATGTCTTATCTATTCATTTGTAGACTTACCAGACAATCAATGATTTCAAATGCACTGATGGCAAGACCCCATAAGAAATTAAATCTACTTCAAAGGTGCCACCATACCCAAAGTAAAAGATGAAAGGATGGAGCAACTGTTTGGAAAATTAATCGCCAAGAAGGGTTGTTTGCTCCTAACCAACCTACAGAAACGTAATGTTATCTGGGCTGCTAGAATGAGCATGCAGACAACATTGATACTCTCCTCAATGTATTGGCAATCCTGCAGGTGAAGCTGCAAGCCTCTACCCAATGGAAACATCTTGTTGTGGTTGGAGACGGGAAGACATATTGCCATCTCCAACACATCAAGAGGGAATATTCCCTTGAGATGGAATGGATGGTACCCTTCACAGAAGACTGGCACATCCAAAAAGATCTGCAGCCAGTGCTAATGAAGATCTACCAGCATGCTGGCCTGCATGATATTGCAACAAGGGGCCCGTTGCATATAACATTGCCCAAGTTTTTAACGGCAAAACTTACAAAAAACTCTGGCAAATCAAGTGGGTTTTTGCCGTAGCTCATATACCAAGGGCAAATTCCTAAAAATTCTGGCTGATCTGTTTCAAGATCGCTGCTCTACTATATGCCATACATGTACAAGGGGCAGCTGCCTTGAGACGGGAGCGAGTCTTCCGAGATCGAACGCATCCCTTGGATATCTATGACAGCGAAATGCTGAAGTTGTACAGATTTTCTAGACAGGGATGTGTTCATATCATCAATAGACTCGCTCCCCGTATCGAGCATCTCACATGCCGGAATTACGCATTACCTACAAGTATGCAAGTTTTCGTAGCATTGCGGTATTATGCGACTGGATCAATCCTTAGTAATACGAGCTTTATTCATGGGATCCATTTGTCCACGGCTTCGAGGACTGTGAGGAGAGTCAGCTTGGCCTTGTATCAGCTAAGAAATGAGGTAATTATAGAGAATTTCATATATTTGTTAACTAATAGGGCCTTGTTAAAGGTCATCGCAAGTGAAGGGATGTGGGAGAGTGATTGATATTTCTGTGACTCTTACACTGCGATAGATTATCATTTTTATCAATCGAACTTGACTCTGCTTGATTGAAGATTGTCCATAAACGGCTAACAATTATTCAGTACTATACTATTTAAAGCTTGGATCTAACAGTTTATTTTACAATGTGTTATGATGCCATCAATCTCTTTTCAACTCTACAAATTACTTGAATAAAGTTGAACTTTGGGCCCTTTTTTGTTTCCATGGCCACAGGAGAGAGTCGAGTATGGCCGGTGTCGGCCGGTCGGCTGCTGTGCAGTGCTGTCACCGCTATTTTGGCCGTTTCCCCATTAAACCACCGAAATAAATCAAACTATTTACACGGGTTATAATGCATATCCAGAAATATTACACTAAATAAATTTAAATTCAAGGAAGTATGCGATTGCCTTGTTTTAACGAAAGAATAAACTTGCACTCTGTTAACTTTTTATGAGGGAAAATTTGATGGACATCGTTACGGTCAAGTCCCACACACTACAAAAAAAAACTTGGAACGTTAAATTTGGCCCAGCGCGTTCCAAACTTATCAAAATCAACGAATATATTGAAAATTTCTCACCTTTGACAGCTTGACAGCCAACACTTTACAATGAAAATTTTCATTTCGGTTTGTCAGTTCATAAAACTGAGTGATGATTGAGGAAAGAGTGTAACATTTACACAGAATAGACCTTCTTTCCCGGCACAGCTCAGCTACTGTATCTCAGCTACCATGGTCATGCAAAATGCACGTAACGTATGAATTCAAACAAACTGTGTCTTGAATGATGAACGAATAAAGGGGCTAGGGTGCCAGGAAATACAATTTGTTTGTTTTTATTTACACCACTGATCTCTTGTGATTTACACTGATAATTTCAATATTTGGCAGAGAATAAAATGTAAATAATAATAATAATAATGAATAAAAAGAATTAAAAAAACAGATTGCAAGATCTTAAAAAAATAAATAACCTAATGTTTTTCCCAAAAATATTTCTTTCCACTACAGGTGATCAAATTCCACCAGTCCATTGAAGAGGTGAGAGAGCGCCAGATAGGTTTCTTGCCGGGTTTCCCAACGTGGTAGGGGCTGTTGACGGAACACACGTTAACCTTTTGGGGGCGCTACTCGGGGACGACGAGTACATATTCGTCAACAGGAAAGGTCGCAAATCAATTAACGTCCAATTGATTTGCGACCACACCAACAAAATCACCAATGTCGTTGCCAGGTGGCCAGGCAGCACCCTCAACAGTCGCATCTTGAGGGTAAGATATGAAAGATGACCCCCCCCCCCATACATCATATGACAGCTATGCAATATGATAGCTATAGAATATATCCAACCATACTTCTTTCAACTATGCCAAATAATTAAAACTTTGCCAGAGTTTTTTGGCCATGAATTTTGGACTGATTTTGAAACTCTAGCAAAAAAGTATGGCTTTCGCCAGAGTATTTCTATGGCAAAAATAAGTCTGGCAAAAGTTAGATGCAATGGGCCCAAGGAATCATGGTTCTGGCAACTCCTCAACTAAGAAGATTAAAAAAGACTGCAAAAATCTACACAGATGTCTTGCTGTTGTTCAGAGAGTGGAGAGGAAGGAACATGTATCTGCTGAAAGAAGATCTGCTCATGGACATGACTCTCACAAATTCTCTTCAGGAAGGCAAAACAACAGACACGCCAAATGACCTCACTAATCCCAAACCAGCGAAGATTTTGGCCGACACCATGGAATGTCAAGGTGGCTCACAAGCACTGCTGCACTGAACAGATTTGGCATTACTTCGTCTCGTGGGGTACTGGACTTTCATAAGAATGCGGTCACATTGTCCAATTCCCACTCAATGGATAGCAAATTGGCCAAGACCTCATTTTCTTTCACATCAATCCACAATATTGATCAGGGGGCACCAAATGCACACGTCACTGCCAAAGGCAAGCCATGCAGTGTTCATGGAACCAGTTATCAGGTTGTGTTTCCCCAACCTAACACTAACAAAAACTCGGGTGATGATTTTGTTCCATGTAGCACCTCAACTGAACGTCAAGGTTCTGGTAACTCCTCAACCAAGAAGATCCAAAGAGACTTCAAAAATTTGTAGAGATGTCTTGCCGTCAGAAATTGTTCATCCTTACGTTCATGTGACAGGAATGAGCAAGGGGCCCCAGTGAGTCACAATCACCAAGAGTTGGAGGACTTCTATGCACAATATTACAAGGAAGAAATCATCAGTTGTATGACAGAGAATGAAGAAGTTTTCATGAACAAGGTGGGGAACTATCTACCAACTCCAAGTTTAAGTCTAACAGATCACTGTTCAAAGATCGGAGAGGAAGGAATATAGATCTGCTCAAAGAAGACCAGCTCTTGGACATGACGATTGCAAATGCTCTTCAAGAATGCTAAAGAACAGACTCGCCCAATGACCTCCCTGATCCCAAACCAACGAAGGTCGCAGGTCTACAGGTGCAGCTGGAAGTCTCCATCCAATGGAAACGTCTCATTGTGGTTAGAGACAGGAAGACCTACTGCCACCTGCAACAAATCAACACATTTTCTTGAGATGCAGTGGATGGTGCCATCTGTTTTTTTCTTCCTTGTTTTTTTTTACTGAAGAATCTGCAGCCAGTCTGAGAAGTAGAGCAGCAAACCAACATGACCATCTCCAGAGCACTTGATGGAAGCCAAATTCCAAACTTCCCCATTCCCGTACCCTTGATTAATACTGTAAGCGTACCTAGAGGGTCAGCCCTTATAAGGTTATCCTTCCAGGCTACCCATCTAGTAATACCTTGAAATAGTTTACATAATTAAGGGTAGATTCCAATATGCTTGTGATCTTGAATTCTTTCTTATCAAAATTTTCTATTTGTTGTTTTGTCTTCCATGCAGATCTGAACCAAAGAGCCCATTACTACAGGAGAAGTTCATCGTTTTCGAGACTAACTTGATGCAGCTCTTTGAAGTATGCATTTCTTGCATTTCCAAGAATGTGCATGTGGAGAAGGTTTCATCTCAATCTTTGGGATCTGTAGTGCAGGTGATGGCAACCTGCCTAGACTGTGGTTACCGCCGAGAATGGATCAGTCAGCCAAAGGTTGGAGACTTCTATGCAGGCAACATGCTTATGTCTGGTGCAGTGTTATGTAGCAGTTCATCAACCTTTCAAATCTTCACTTTTCCCCATCCTCTATTTGATTTATACCAATCTCTGTTTTGTCTCTCCCGCTCCGACCACATCATTAAAGTCTTCTAGACACCCTCTCACCCGGCCAAACCACACTTGACCCACATTCCATCTATACATACACTTCCAAGTACTTTCTCTTTGTCTCTTCATCAAGCCACCAGGCAGAGGCCACACCCCTACCTTCTCCCATATGCTACATGTAAATGCTACCCCAAAAAGTAAGGCAACACCCCAAATGTTGTATCTCACTTGGCTATAGCTGAGGAGAAAAGCTTCGTGAAGAGAGAAGAGTGGAGACCTTCACCAAGCAAAGACTTGTATCTTTTTCATTATCTGTACCTGGTGAACCAATGGACGATGTGATCTGTTCTTTAATAAACGCATACATTGTACTCTCATACTTACAAGTCTGATGTTCGTCATTCGTGTACCTCTCAACGCTGCAATATTATTACAAACTACAGACACCGATCCCAAACACGACATGGTGGAGAACCCGTTTCCCAAAGAAGGGAGGACTTTTGTTTTCTTCGACTGCGGACTGCAGGCTGGACTGTTACAGCACAGATATGCTATCTGCAACATATGTGAACTTTGAATACTCAGTCATTCTGCAGCTGCGTATCGACATTTGCTACAATCACTCTCTTCTGATGACCACCGTAGGGGAGACTCAGATCATATTCACCAACACATCTGCCGAGGACAGACGGACTTAGACGGGGACCACTGCGATGACAAAAACCACAACGAAGACGAGAACCACAACGACGACGGAAACGAGGATGACGGCAATAACACAGGCGAGGATGACTTCGATGACAACGACAGCGACCGCTGCTACCCAGTGACGAGGACTGCTCGAAGGACATGGACTACATCAATGGTGACTCGATGACTCCATCGCCAAACAGTCTATAATTACGATATACGCTGACGCTCGACCTGTATACACAGATTTTTATCTTGACAGTTTCTTTAAATTAATATCTGTGAACTATTACTCCATCATTGATGAATATTGTTTGTGTGAGCACAGTTCACGCCCCCATTTGCCCTCCTGTATTTCTACTCAGCACTGGTAAGTGAAACCAATTTTTTTTCATTGTTCCACCGGTTAAAGCGAGTGTATGAATGTGAGAGAGAGAGATATATAATTAATACCTCATATTACTTTGTCACGTCGATAGCTGATTGCCTCAGTTTACTCAAACAATCTTGTTAGTTTGGTTTACCGTGCAAAATTCATGACTACCACTCAATCGACTTCCACCACTATGCAAAACAACCTTAGACGGACAGACTTTTTACCTTCCCGATTTTCGGGAACCCAACTCAACCGTGACGACTCGACAGCGCACTTTTTGTCTTTTGAATACTACCTGGACGCACATGACATTGATACGTCAGACTGCAGACAATTCCTGACAATCCTTAAAACATTTCGACGGACTTTACAGGGACAGGCAAGACTATGGATAGAAGGACTCCATTTTGACTCTTACAGCGACTTGAAGGACAGCTGTATAAGGAGATTTAGCCCAGCTAAAACCTCATTCAGCCATGTTAGAGACTTCAATACCATGACTATGACAGACGGAGAGAGCGCGGAAGCGTACCTCCAACGACTGCAGACCACGGCGAACTTCATCGACTATGGGGAGACCTAAATTAGACTCTCTGCCACACGACTGCCGTGCCGCCATTCTAATGTCAGCATTGGCAACTGACCTAACGGCCGACAAGATAGCTGCTAAAGCGCAGCTATTTCTTGATTTGCGCCAGGACTCAACCCGACAGACAAAAGAATTGGCCTTTTTCACCCAAACGGACATTGACGACCTTCGACACATAAATGTGAAGGCCATCACGGTGGAAACATTCATGAAACACCAGCGAGAGACACCTTCAGCCAGCTATCATGAGAGAAGCCAAGGAGGAGCAGAGAAGCTGATTAATGAAATTATCGTTTTTCTGTGCTTCATATATTTATCTTCTATTCATGTTCATGTGTATATCTATTGTTTTAATGTGCATTGCATGGAGTGAACTTAAGCTGAATTGATTGATATTGAAGTTGAATTCAAATAGTAGCATCCATTCTGGTGGTTAACTAGGTAATTTCACTTCACCCTTTGCGTGCCAGGCAAAATGCTTCACTTCAAGATCTGTGTGTATTATTTGTGCAAACAAGGCATTAGCAATATTGTGTCTCGCCCACTTGCGAAAATAACCAGAAATATCGCGATCTCCGTTGCTACGCAAAAGAATTGTATCCCTGGCTGATTGTGAAATATCTGCCATAGAATGTAACATTCCATAAATGAGAAGGGCTGTTTCACGCAATGCTACTTCCTCTATCTACTCCCCCTCCCCCACCTTCCCCCTTCTTTGAGATGGAATAAAAAGCCTCCACCAAGTTCTATTAAATTAGACAAAGACAAAACAGGATGATAATCAGTTGCACAATAGAGGCGAAGTAAACTTTGTCTCTGGGGGGCATAGAAATGTAAAAAGGTTAAAATTAGTGCTGCAGTTGAAAACTGAACATAGAATAAAGTTTCTAAAATTGATACGTTTATATAAGAAAGTTTGTCAACAGACATGAATAATGCTGAACATTATGATTGTAATAAGGCATGCATGTAAAGTGAACAAAACCACTGGGTCACTTCATTTTTGGATCCAAACAGACAAGCTGTTTATGTATATGACAGCTTAAGACAAGGAAACAGGATACAACAATTGAAGCCATAGTTAGAGATATTGTATGGAGAGCTAGCGGAGTGCACACAGTATCCTATTGTCCAACAGCAGACAACTGATCCAGCGTGTGGAGCATTTGCTGTAGCATTTGCATTCAGTTGTTTTATGACTTTGAATAAATTTGCATAAATGTGCATGAGTAATGTTTGCCTAAATCTACATCAGTAATGCTCACACATGCTCACACAATTCTGTGCACAAGTTAGGAAGCCTTCACCAAGAGTCTTGCAAGTAAACTTTAATGTATGACCTCAAATGACCTTTGACCTTATCATGTGACCTCTTACAGCACAATAACATGCAGGTGCCCCCAGTGCATCCATCATCCAAGTTTGATTGCCATTGTAGCAACATGTGATGAGTTATGTGTGATAAGAGAGTCTTGCAAGTAAACTTTAACGTATGACCTCAAATGACCTTTGACCTTATCCTGTGACCTCCAACAGTACCATAACATGAAGGTACCCCCAGTGCATCTATGACCCAAGTTAGGTTGTAATCCAAGCAACCTATGTGAAGTTATTTGTCAAAAGAGAGTCTTGCAGGTAAACTTTAACGTATGACCTCAAATGACCTTTGACCTTATCCTGTGACCTCCAACGGCACCATAACTTGAAAGTACCCCCAGTGCATCTATGACCCAAGTTAGGTTGTAATCCAAGCAACCCATGTGAACTTATTTGTCAAAAGAAAGTCTTGCAGGTAAACTTTAATGTATGACCTCAAACGACCTTTGACCTTACCCTGTGACCTCCAATGGTGCCATAACATGAAGGTACCCCCAGTGCATCTATGACCCAAGTTAGGTTGTAATCCAAGCAACCCATGTGAACTTATTTGTCAAAAGAGAGTCTTGCAGGTAAACTTTAACGTATGACCTCAAATGACCTTTGACCTTATCCTGTGACCTCCAACAGCACCATAACATGAAGGCAGCCCAAGTGCATCTATGACCCAAGTTAGGTTGTAATCCAAGCAACCTATGTGAAGTTATTTGTCAAAAGAGAGTCTTGCAGGTAAACTTTAACATAGAAAAAGAGAGTCTTGCACATACTCTTTAATATATGACCTCAAATGACCTTTGACATCATCACATGACCTCTGACAACACCATAACATGAAGATACCCCTAGTGCTTCTATCAACCAAGTGTGGCTGCCATTGCTGTAACAGTTGCCAAGTTATGGATCATAAGAGAGTCTTGCAGGTAAACTTTAACATTTGTGATGGACGACGGACGGACGACGGACGGACGACGGACGGACGCCATTTGGATCCCTTAGTCTCGCCTTCACCCCCGGTGGGCGAGACAAAAAGTGACAGTGGCACACAAACAGTTAACATTGTTTGGATACCATTCCTGGGTTTCAGTAATAATAAACATAGATCTCTGCATTTACATTCACAGCAGACTCCCATGAATTCACTTCAAATTTGCACATGGCCTGTTTCTTGAGGAATGTCTGCTTTGTCACCACATTCTTATTATTGATATATAAATCACTTCAATATAAAGTTGCTATTTAAGACATTTCATATTTCTGTTCTCAACATTGGTTAGTGACCAACACAGAAAAGCTCATTACTAACAAATTAAAATGCTCTTCTCTATAATCTCACCCAGGTCATATCACACTTTGGTTGAGAGGGCAACGTTTTAAGCAAGACGCCTCATCCACGGGCGTACACACCGAAGCCCTGTTAAATAAAACTTACCTTTGAAGGCAACTTTGCTGTCATTGGCAACTTCTAAAGAAAATTTGAATTTGATTGGCTCTTGATCAATGTTACCATGGTATTTACCATTGATGACAGAGTTACCATTGATGGTAAGATTTATGCAACAGGGCCCAGGCTTGGCTTTGAGCCCAGGATCTCTCTTGTGAGATAGTGCTTCCAATTTTAGTACTGTTCTATGGAGAGAATATACCGTGTCATCACCTCTGTTCATCGTTTACGCACTGTGATCACCTTGCACATACCATAAGTGGAACATTCAAGCTGACTTTGCTGCTACTGCAGGTCAAAATCACAATCCCATCAGGCCAAGATCGCTACACGGAGCAAGTTTCCTTCATCCCCAGGGTAAGCAAACACAGGCAATAAACCTACTGATGCTCAACAGGGGGCAGCAAACACCTTCCATGTGTAGATGCTCCATCATTGTTCGCTATTCAGGGTACAAAACGCCTCGACAGAAGGTTTCTTCTGCTCAGATATCATACCTCGAGTTTGCAACATTTCCTTGATCACCAGGTTAAGGAAACACTACCGGTGTTACACAAGGTGCGGCCAACACGCCCGACGGCTTCTGTGTCTGTACTCCTTCACTGCTCGCTATCCAGGGTGTACGACGCCCAGACCTGCTCTGGCCGCTGTAGTGGATGGGCAACCAGAGTGGCCATCTTGTTGTAAAGGTGTGTGGTGTTGCGGCCGACCTCCTGGATGTATGACGTGTTATTCTTGTCCAGATCCAGGAACACATCGTAGACGTCCTGAGGAGAAAAATAACCACAAAATAATCACTGATTTTGTTAGCTATAGTCCTCTCCCATCATGATGAGGTGCTCAGACCTAGCTACATACTTTGTTATAAAAAAATATTGTATACTGAACATATAGACTTGCACCGTTTTAAGAATTGTTTGAATTTGAGATCTGGAAAATTGCCTTGTTATAATGAAGTCTCATTGTATAAATGGACTGTATAAAACATTGCTTTACAGCACTTTGAGGTGTGAAGGGAAGTAGCAGTTAAGATTGCAGAGCCAAAATCATGACAAAAATGTTCTACCATTATCATCTGGCCTGGATTTTGTTTCATTTCAAGGATTTAAAAATTGAGATGATCCCATCCTTGTACCTTGAAATCAATAAAGAATGAGACCTGTGGTCATGGCAAAATGGTGCTCTATTGATTGCGGGTTGATTGGTCCGTGCTCCTAATACCCTTCCCTTCAAGGAAGAGGAAGTTCTTTTTTTTTCTCAAATGAGGACACTCTTTCAGAAAAACTGTTTTTGCCCCCCAGGATATTTATTAATGAGGGAAGTTTATAAAGAAAACATGAGACTTTTGATGATCAACAAAGAGCAGCCTGGCAATTCTTACTTTGCAGCAGTTCTCTTCAGAAGGTGGTTCGTGTAGATAGAAGACATCGAAGAAGAAGTAGGAAGAGCTGGAGAGACTGTTATGAGCCTGGAGAGAAAAAAAATGGATGACAACACAAATCCACATCATGATATACATATGATCGCTTTCACCATGCCTAACAATTCAACAATCACATAAATGAACAGTTTGGATGGGCTTGAATAGGTAAGTACATTTGTTTCATTCATCGCATGCACTAAGAACTTGAACACATTATGAGCACTATCTCCATCTCATGGAGAAAAGTACTTGTAAGCAAGACACAGATTTCTTGATTTTTACATACAAAGTTACATCTATGTTCATGTTCATGTGGTTTAAAGAAATATTCATATTTGTACATAGAAATAACGAATAAATAAATTTTTGGTGGTACGGACCTCTCTGCCGCTGTGGAACTCTGGGACATGAGCAGACCGGCCGTAGAAGAACAGAGTCCTCACAATGAAGGGAGGGGGCAAGACCTCCTTGTCCTCGATCTGGGGCAATTCGACCTTGGAGGCTCTGGTGACAAAACAGGAAAAAGGACATGCAGATTTCACCCATGAATGGCAATCATCACCAAGGATTCGTAAGAACAATTATTTTGGATAGATTAAAATCCCTACTCCTATTTCTTTGAATGTTTCCATGGTGAGAGTGTACTAATAAATACTATTAACACGTAGTAGGACTGTTGGTAAAATGTGGTTGTATTCTTGAAGGACATTTGATCCTTACTACTATCGTGTGTATGCCTAAAATTTCTTTTTCAAAATCAAAATCAACTGGTTTACCATGCCAAATCGTGATTTGATTCTCAAACTGTTGTGATTTATTCTGGTCAAAATTAGCAATGTTGGCCACGCGACAACTTACATTGTTTCAAAGAGTGATGTGAGGTCAAAGGTCTCACAATCTTGCGTCTCATTGGTCAGATCAAACATCACATTAAGAAACTCCTCCACGTCAGATGTGAAGTCTTGTAGCTGGAGATTAAGAACCCATACAAGAAATGTCATCTATAAACACTGGACTTACCAAGTAATAATTTGTTACTAGGCTGGCATAGAGAAAGGTGTATAAGATTTGAATATGCTAGTAAACTGGAGTGATACTCATGTAACCTTACTTCGCCTAGTTTCCTATGAGAATGCAGACAGCTATATGCATATTTTCTAATGAAATAGTCTAGAAAGCTTTAATGAATATGGCACAAGAACTGTTTTCACAGTCAGGAATTCCAAATCTAGTTTCGGAAAAAAAAAAATGTTTGCATAATCAGGAACTCACTGTTTTGCATACATTTTGTTCAAAAATATTTTTTTATCCTTTTTTTCACTTAGGAAACAAATCAATGTTCATCTATTTAATCTTCTTCATTACCAAAGAAATTGAATGGACAGCAATAATGTCTTGTCTAGGTGTTTGATCAATTTTTTGAAAATTTACTAAATAGTTGTTCACACTCACCCACACAGCACTCTCCTGAAGCACCACCAATGCATATTCATGTATTGGGTTTATGCTACTCTTTGTGCGTATGAACATGCTTAGCGCTCTCTTCACCAGCTCCAAAGGAAGATGTTTTGTTCTAGAGAGAAATAAGAAAGAATTGAAAGCAATCGCTGTTTCTGTCTCAAAAAGGAACACCAAATTGTGAGTTTTATGATGCAACATCCACCAAACATTCAAGGAGAATGTGACCCTGATCAAAGTAGAATTTATTGAAGCAGACAAATTAGAGAAAAAAAATGGGGGGAAAAATTAAACATATTATAATAAAAATGATTGTGAATAAAGATTTGAAACACTAGCCCTTTGGGTAAAGTTTTGTTGACGGCATAGTGCACCAGAACGAAAATGATAAATCCTCACCATTGTGGACTAATGGAGTCGCCAATGAAAGTTCATGATCAGGATGAAGTCCTAATAATCATACAAAAATAAAAAACACTTGAAATGGGCCAGATAATTCTTAAATGTTTGCTAACCTGTTTCGTTGCAATCGATTAGAATGAGAATAACAATTCAAATGTTATTCATATATGGCCCTGATATTCTAAAAAGGATACACGACTTAACCTCATCCAATTTTATGAACTTCACACACCCTCGGCCATAATTTCTTGTTCCCTTTTAAAGATGAGCTCTTACCCATCTCTTTGAAGGAATGGAACCCTGTTGACTTCACTTGACAAATCCAGGCAGACAATCTGTATGAAAATAATACAACATTGTACCTCAGACCTCAATTCACCTTGTTGATTCAAAATAGTAAGAGGCACACCAAAGCTGAGATTGTGATATAGTTTCATGTATCTGATAATTGTGTCTCAAAAGAAATTTGGTGTACAAACCCTATACAGTTACATTATAATTCATGAATTAATGTAATCTTACAGGTATTGCTGATTTAATGCAATCATCAGTTTTATGAAGACCCCCAAAATAAGAGCGTAAAGTAAAGTTTCCTATCATAATCAAATATAATGTGTCCCGATAGATGAGGTACCATCATTTTTGCGCGACATAGTAAAAATATTCTTTGAACATCTACGAAACAATTCGGTGTGAGATATACAGTACCTGAGTGCAGCAAATACCTGAATATCAGCTGCATCATCAATAGCAATGCAAGGCTTTTGTAGTAAACACCGCAGAGATGTCTGGCATACTATCGCCTGTTGTACTCTATTCCCACTTTGACTTTACAGGGGAATGAACATTTATCTCTTTATTCATTTCTTTATATTTACAAGTAAAATAATGCAGGGAAGGCCCATTCAGTTACAAAATTACTTAAAAGGGTGCTCTGCAAATGCATTTCTTTGATACAGAGTGCTTGCCATTAATGTAAGATGCCTTACTATTTTCTCTGGACAGTTGACCGCTGGTAACCTTGGTCCCTTGACCACCTGTCTCCCGGTCTCATCCTCGCTTCCCTCTCCCTCCTCCTGCTCAGACAGCTCTCTGGCGGCAGGATTCTCTGTGATCTCTGCCCCGAGCATCTCAGTCTCGTCAGGTCCATGTGGTCTCATCTGGTCCTCGGGCCGGCTTTGTAGGGCCTGCCCACCACTGCTACTACTGGCTTGATCACTGTGGTAGCAAGAAGGCAAATATTACATAATATTAGGGAAGACATGAGTCATGACAAATTCTAGGTGCTTCCGAGTATTTGACCAGCAGTTATTTTGGCATACTAGTTGAAAAGGGAACTGATGGATTTCATTTTGCCTAGCAGAATTGAGCATGGACTAATGCGGAATGTTAGTTAATATCAAATAAAACTTTAGTAAATCACCTTAAATCCTCTCTTACAGTGAACACATGGTCACTAATTGTTGTTGATCTGTAACTCAGACCCTGTCTCTAACTGAATGTGAACTTGATTCGGTAAGAAAAAATAAAGAAATCAAAACAAAGTTTTCCCCCCTTAAGATGATGTTCATAATTCAGACTTACGCATTATCCGGTTCCTGCTGTTCTCTGCTTGTGACTAGATCCAGGTGACCCGTCATTTCATCATGAACATCAAAGCCGGCTGAACCTCTTGATTCTGTAACTTCGTTCTTCTCCATGTCGATCAGTCCAAAGTCCCTCAGATCTTCGACTGTATGTCTTGGCCTTGGCCCTGTGAATTATGGAAAAGGGTTAATCTTAGACCAAAAAATCAGTCTCTGTAGGACGTTGGATCCGCCGAGATAGCATCTGGCTCCTCTGAACGCCATATCGCGGGGCCCGGGGGTATGTCCAAAAGTGTAGGTTCAATTAAAAGAATGCCTTAACTTAATTTTGTTTTCATTTTTTAAAAAGGTCATCATTCTGCCGCAACCATATTTGAAACTTTGAGCATTGAGCATGTGTTTGAGTATCACATAATATCATGGCCACCGGTCTTCTCAAACACAATGCCTCGAATGAGACGGTTATTCCTGTCTAGAAAAGGGTGAAAGTGTGAAATGCCAGATTCCAGAAGCTTGTATTTTTCTAGATCCGGTAATAATACATGTTCTTGGGTGTACACCCATGGCATTCAGAGGAAACAGATGCAATCTCCACGGATCCAGATCCAGCTACCAAACTGAGACAGATTTTGGGGGTCTTACACACACACAGTCTCTGACTCGCTCAGTCACTTAGTCTAAGTTACTGTGTCAGAACTGTCACTTAATTTTGTTTTCATTTTTTAAAAAGGTCATCATTCTGCCGCAACCATATTTGAAACTTTGAGCATTGAGCATGTGTTCGAGTATCACATATAATCATGGCCACCGGTCTTCTCAAACACAATCATGACAATGGCTCAAATAATATGCCCGACATTATTCAGCTGCATCCACCATCACTCAGTACGCCTCGTGGCCCCGGTTCCGTGCAGACAGCAGCATAAACACAGTGCGGGCGCAGCGCGCAGCCCGCCTGCCAGGGGCGGCAAACCTGCACTGCAGCTACATGTATATGCAGTTTTTCGCGCAAGCCTAACTTTTAGGCTAGGATAGTTTTACTTCCCACCGTGACAATTTCGAGAGATGAGTTTACCTATAAATGATCGTAATGATGAACCAGCGTATAATTGTTTGACAGGTGCTCTTCTAGGCAACTCTTTAAGTGGAAAAAACAAATTTCCGAGTTCAAAACAACGCCTCCGCCGTCCGAGTCTAGCGCTTCCTTTTCTTTACACTCACTCGTACTCGTCGTACAGATGCAGAATTAGAAAACACAATTTGTACAAATGTACGTACATACATATCATGCGAAATTGAGGCGATCGTCGTTGAGGGCGCGCGATGCGATCGTCTTTGATTGTAATCAAGTTTGTGTTTTCTAGGGTGTTTATAATAAACTAAGAATAAAGAATAATAATAATAACCAGTGTAATATCAACAATAAATGTTACACATTTATTTATGGTACCCGCCCATCACAAAGCAAAATATTTTTCATTCATATTCATTAAACAAATGTTATTCAGAGAAGCGGAGAAAGCTGATAAAAGAACTTCAGAGGCGGGTCAGACAACTTGACATAATATTATCTCTTAGATCTGACTAAATACTGTTTCTTATAACCAATGATAATTAAGCTGACCATGCTTCTTAATAGACAGTAGCTGTAGATTCAATTTGCAGCTTTCAAAAAGAAACAATTCACACACTTCTGTGGTAATGATTACAGCTGGCCGTCATCCCGGTCCAAATCTTAAAAATTAAAATCATGCAACTATTTTGAGATAATTTCTTCCTAGTATCCCTGAAATCAAATGGGATCCATGAACATGGTGGTTCTCCGTTGATTACGACTCCTAGAGTCTTTCAAAATGTCCCCCTTGACCTTTAACCCTTACGTACCAGACAAAATGGTGCTCTTTGGGATTTGTGATGAGTATAACTAACTATGAATTAATACACAAAAACGTGGCACACAAAGTGTTAACAATGAGTAATATCACATCCTCAGCTACCAACATTGAAATTCAACGATAGGGAAGATTTAGTGAATTTCATCAGAAATCAGGGAGATCTCTATCAAATGCATATCACCTAATGACAATAATCTATCAATAATCAGGGAGATTGGGTGATGTGATGTAATCCAATGCAGTAATATTGGTCTATTTTCAGGGAGTCTCCTGCAAAATCAGGGGGAGTTGGCAGCTTTGCATTCTGTGTAATGTGCTGCCTATTATGGCAAAATAAAAGTTGTATCCTATTCATCCTGCGGCATTTTTAGCAACCAGATTCCAACTAGTTGTCCGATGATCATCTGCACAAGTACTCTATGGTCTCTGTAGTGGGAGTATGCATCCTGTTTATCACCAGCTATTTACTGGTATATAATAATCATCCAGGTATACCAGCAAGGCAGCAAGTATACTGGATTATCTATGACGGAACATAGACTCAATCAAAATAAGCACATTATTTATATAGCCCCCATATGCAGGTATGTCATATGTCACTATTACTAACATACCATGTACCACCTTATACCAGCACAAGTTTATCCTGGGCTTTTTATGCATTATACAAATGTACAGCAAAACCTGTTTTAATACAGGCCACTTCCAGCCCCCCCCCTGCAAAAAAAAAAGAAAAAGATACACTTAAAGGAATATTTGAAGAGATTGTCTCCAAAGATAGGTCCAATCGTATGTAAACTGTTTTGAAGAGATTTTGTGACATTTTTTCACACTTATACAGACTGTGGTCTTTGTAGACAGGTGTGGCTGAGTACATAGATTTATTTGAATAAGCACAGAACTCAGTGCATGTCACCATTTACATAATAGCAACAGTAATCTATGTCATGAACACTCCTACTGAAAACCCCTCAATATAATGTGATCAGGCATTAATCGTCTTTGCTCTTATCCTTCAGTCTAATTTCACTTTGATTTAAAGGGGCATGACTCCATGGTAATACATTGAATTAGTTTTGAACAAAAAAAACAGAAGGTTGTGAATTTTGAGAAAAATCCCAGATATATCATTAGGGAGTTATTTGTGTTAACAAATGCTATTACTAGATGTGTAACCTTGTCTTCGTAAATTTCAGGTTAAATAGATGATGCTCTGAAGATTGTCTTGTTTATGCATCACACACAAGAACAAATAGATGCATCCCAACAACATGTGATGTTTATATCCGACTTTCTCAATCTTTGCCAAATTTGGTCCTGTGATTTTTCTGCTTAACTGTTTCAGTCCCCTTTAATGAAAAGGCTCAGGAGTTTGCTACGTCTAAGAAACACAGGTGTACCACAGCTGTGCAGTCCAGTGGCAAACAGCTGGTGCTACACCAGGCAAACTGACGCATAAATCTGTGCTTTGGTGGCCTTCAGAAATAAAGAATCTGCAAATCTTATGTGACCATAAACAACAGAAACATGTAATGAATGTCAAAAGACGAATGGAAACACACACACCATAATTCCTTCTTTCAACACACTTCAATCAAGGCATTGAAGGCAATCAACAGTTTCAACACAATGGACTGTACTTGTTAGCAAAAATGTCACCACAAACAGAAAAACAAGTTAAACAAATGTAGTAAGTAATCAAAGGCAATTTCTTGCCTTGAGATTCATCAAATCATATAAGTGTATTATTACAGCACCAGACTATTACCTTCAACATTGACAATAAACTTGAGGCCTTTAAAGATATATAATTTCAATTACATTTCTTCTTTTATTTGCACCTTTACTGTTAGTTAACTTTACAGAATTATTTACCTTGCAGTTATAGAATTTGAGGCAAGTAAACATGTGTCGAAACTTGTTTGCATAAATCTTTTTGCCTACTCTCTCAAATAATCTGGTCAACTCCATCAGACAGATTATTTGCACAAAAAAAATATATCTTTAAAAAAAATGCAATGAATTCTATCATCAAGACACAAAGAAAATGGCTATGGACTTGAATAAGGTTCATTTCATTGGCTACATATGAGTGAAAATATACTGTTCAACCAGCTTTAAAAGGCAGAGAGAGAGAAGAGTTGGTAGCCATGACAACCAGTTAATCACAACTTTGAGCCAGTCTACGATTTACGGTACTCCATCCACAGGGCTAATAAAAGTCTTTGTAGACCCAACATTTCAAGGTACAAGAAAGAAGCGAGAAGTCCAAACTCTACCTCGTAAGATTTCTGTTTCATTCCACTTCCATTCTGTAGAACTATTATAAACCAATTTGTTACAGGAAAGAATCGCCACAAATTGATATCCTAACAGAAACATTATGGTCTACAAGAATAAGAATGATTACGAGCCATGTTTGTAAGAAAATCTACCAAAAGATTCCTTCCCGCTTCTATTTTATATTCTGACTGTTCACCATTATGTACATCCTTTCAAAGGGTCTCATGATCAGGGAATGGAACTTAAATATCCATGGATGGTTACTTTGGACTCCCCTTGACTCACTGAATGCCATGGTAACATTTTAGCAGCAGTACTTCACACAAATCCTATGGACTAGTTTATTATCTGGCATAGAGAGGGTTATATGTAAGGCAGCTTTCAGGTCAGCACAAAGTCAAGCAAACTCAAGTTTTATCAACGATTACATTTCAAGGCAGTCTTAGCTCTTTCAAGCACTAGTAACATGTATAAAATGTACATTTTACATGCCAGCAAATACCTTTTCTCCAGATAATTGCAATCTAGCTCCGAGATAAGCTATGTTTATTGTTTTATAAGCATAAAATGCCTGCTATAGCAAATTTGATGTCATTTCTGTGGCACAAACATTGGTGTGTCAGGTTAAAAAACCTCTTTCCTCCACTAAGGTCCTTTTTTTACAATCCTTAAAAATGGTTGAAATGATCAGATAAACATGAACAAATGCATTACTTACCAGTAAATATGTTTTGTCACGGCTACGATTAAGCAACATTCACATTGAAAAACATAAAAATATCAATGTTTTAGATGAAAACAAAAAGCAGATTGCAAGAGATTGTCTTATTTGTAGATAATATATTGAACTTTAAGTCTTGAGCTTCAATAATGACATTTACTTTCTTTCAATCAGAAAATATCTGAGAACTTCGCTGCCGGGCAGACAGAATTAATCGTACATATACATTACAGCTAAAGATGCCTTTTTTTTCCATATATAATTCTTTTTTTTACAAGAAAGGGTAATTTTGGAGCGAAAACTGGGAATGTACATTACAAGACATCTATCAAGGTACAGGAATTTGATGGAACTAGAGTACAATGGGAGACAGAAGGCAAACAGAAGACAAACAAATTATTTGCCTTCCGCAATAGTCTCCTACTTCGCCAAGTTCAAAGATTACAAACTATCCAAAATTCAGCAGCGTGACTTGTTGACATGCAGCATGACAGGTACAAGGAAACATGCTTCAATATCCCCTGTCTTAGATAATTTACATTGGTTACCAGTTCAGTCTCACGTTAAGTTCAAGATATTGTTATTAGCCTATGAATGTTTTCATGGATTAGTTCCTGCTTATCTGAATGACTTACTCACTGTATACAAACCAACACAAAATCTGCGATCATGTAAAAAAAATTTGTTTATTGTTCCTCTTATACTTACGCAAACATATGGTGAACGTTCATTTGTCCATGCTGCTCCAGTTTTATGGAATAGCCTCCCTGACACTCTTAGAAATATTAACACCATAGATAAGTTGATGTCTACCATTAAGACACACTTATTCCAAATGTCAAAGTGATTTAAGGAACTCAGTAACCTCATTACTCTTATTCTTTTTTTTCTTAAAGCGTATAGAGGCATTGTTATGTATATGTTATGCGCTATATAAAAATGGTTTATTATCATTATTGATATACACAACTCTCACAGCGCAGCATTTTCTCTGGTTCGCAATGGGTTAAGGAGAGCAAGCGACCCCTGACATGCTGATTTGCACAAGGCAGGAGAGTACAAACATTGGGGAAACAGATTGACGAAAGTTGAAGAGAGTTTGCACAAATACTGTAAACATATTATGAGATGTTGACAATCCTAATCACCCACCCAGCAACCACCTGCTTAGAAAGAATTCAAAGACCACCTGTCTGTAAAGACCACATTCGTTGCTTTTCTTGAACAATGTTTCTCATTGAAAACCTGTATGCAAGTAACCTGCACATAAAGACCACCTGCTCACAAAGACCACATTTCTTATCTCCCTTTCTGTACAGGTTTGATTGTATTACTGCTTCACTTTGCTGTGCCATATTTTGGCATAGCCTTGACAAACAGGAATACCACAATGGGACACATGCAGGCAAATCACAAACTCCATTGCTAGTGTGTTAACTCTCTCAGTGCCAAGCAATAGTAGTCCCACGTCAGGTATTGCCTATGGGACTAAGAGGCTTACACTACGTCCATACTAGCGCTTTCCTGCTGAGGCAAAGCCAGATGATTCTTCCACATAGTGATGTTTAACCCTCTGTGTACCACGTGAGACTTTATTCACTAGTAAAACATACACAAATCCCACAGAGTCAAACTTCATCTGGCATACAAAGGATTAAAGGGAATATACTGTACTAGGAAGACAAAAAGCCTTCAAAAGGTGATCGTGAGCAATCGTCTTGCCAATGGTCTTAAATTCATGTATTGTCCATTTTAGAAACTTGCACAGAGTTATTTGCCCTCAAATTATCCAAATTTGGAGATATTAGTGATTTAATGCCAAATTTTTAAAATGTTCGGGCCGAACACAATGAGGATTTGTGATTTAATCACTATTTACTCCAAATGTGGATCATTTGAGGGCAAATGACTTTCAGCAAGTTTCTAAAAATGGACAATACATGAATTTAAGACCATTGGCAAGAAGATCACCTTTTGAAGGCTTTTTGTCTTCCCAGTACAGTAAATGCCCTTTAAATCAAGTGGTTTATAGCTTCACAAGAGGCAAGATCATTTGTAAACAGCCTGTGAAAGTGGCATTATGGCACGCCAGCGACAGCAGTAAACCCTTCTCATGTGAGCGCAACTTAGTTAAGAAGTTGATATGCGAGCTCTCAGGGCTAGTGATAATGAGTTTAAAAAAAATCCTCACTTTCTTACTTTGATTTGGTGGATGGATCTGGATAACAAACGGGAGGCATAAGGCAAACATTAAAGAGACATGCAAATTTAAACTTTCAACAATCTTCTTTTTCTGATTTTCTGCCTGTTAATTGAATAAATTGTAATGATATTCCCTTGTAAGGGTGACATTTGGCAAATGGCTACATTAATATTTAGTTCTGTTCCTGAAGGAGATGCATATCAATTACTATATCTTTCTCAAGTAGACACAAAGACATCAATTAGAACACTCATAATGATGAGGATATCAAACATAATGGATATAAGTGATAAAGATTACGAGACTCATAGTCACAGCAAAAACCCTTTCACCAAAACCACTGCTCCCATTCTCATTTGATTTAAGGATCATTTCAACTAATTCTCTTAAATTTAAATAGCAGTTGAAATGAAACAATCTCGGGAACCTTAATGAAGGGAAACAGTTCTGCCACAATTACTGGTGCTGTAATCTTTATCACAAATACCCAAATAACGCGAGGCACCTAGTACAAATTTCCGCAGGGTACAAATATAACTTTACATCTGTTTAGTAGCTTTAATTTCTGCTTACCAAATTAATAACAAGTACAAATCTTAACGATAATGTTAAATATTTAAAATCCCATACTTTGCAAAGGCGTATAGCTCACAATTCTATTTTCCATAAAATATGGAAATGCATGAAACAAACCATGTGGCAATTTTCAACTCAGACAACACTAGTAATTACATCATGTTGCTAGTATTTCAATTTCTGATTTCAATTCTCAGATATTTACAAGCCCAATTACTACCTAGATATTACCAAAGTGTGTCTCTCACAAGAAATTTCCAGTCTTGCATTTCATAGTGTACAAATCCAAGACTAGAGCAAAAATTTTTCTTACAGAATGTGTCGGAATATACTAGTTTTCTGTAGTTTTTACAATACCTAAACTATGGATATAAGCACGTAGTACTATCGTTCGCTGTCCGTGTTTGTTGTGCTAATGGATGACCGGGCTATACTTTGAGGAAGTGTAGATTCATGCTCCAATATGGACTGAGTTGCAGGCACACCACTACCGCTATTTTGCAAGGTTCTAGTTTCTCTGGAAGAGTCAAGTTTGCTGGAGTCTAAGGGAGCACTGCTGCTCGAAGGTAAAACGTCATTAGCAATATGCGCACTATTCTCCTGCACAGCTTCTCCCTGTGGTGTGTTGCTTTGACTATATTCACTTGGGGTTGTGCGGTTTTGTCCACCCGAGCTGGCTACACTTATGCTATTGTCGGTGTTCGTGGTGGCGTGAGTTGCTAAGGTTGTTGTTGGGGAGCCACTTGGGGTGGTGGTGGTGGTGGTGGCGGGAGTTGTTGATGACTGTGACTGCTGGTTGCTGGATCCTGTTGTGGTGGCGGCGCGGCGCCGGTTCAGGAGGGCGCCGAGGTACATGCTGAAGAATGACGGACGTTGCCGCCACAAGGGCTGTTGCATGGCCGCCACGTTGATTGTGGGCGATGGGCGTTGCGGCTGGGGTGCCTGCTGCGGTTGGGTTTGCTGCGTACCACCTGTGGTTCCGTTCTCCTGGTTGGCTACTGCCTCACCTTCGTTGCCGTTGCCTTGTTGATGCTCGGTTGGTTGCTGCTGTGGCTGCTGTTGTTGCCCGTTCTCTCCAAGGTTGATGTTGATGTTGATACGGCCGTGCATGCCGCCGTGCTGGTTGCGTTGTAGCAACACCTGCAGTCTGGCTTGTTGCAGGATGGCTGGCAACTCATAGTGGTGAAAGAAGTAGATCATAGAGTGCTGAAACGGGAATGAAGAAAAGAAAACTTAATCAGACTTTCATGTAGTCAAATCCTGGCTCGGAAGAACATGCCAAGGGAAATAAAAAAAATAATTCTTTAAGACAGGTGCAATGTCATGCAGAATTCCTTGAAGGTATTAAATGCAATGCAATTCAATTCAATTAGGTATTCATTGATAAAATGCAAACAAACATCAATTGAAAAGTCCTGAGTCTTTGATATTGATTTACAATAATACTTCTTATCTATAAAATCATTGGAAGATTAATGAAGAATCAAATTAAAAAACTCTCTACAAACAGGTGGTCTTTATAAACAGGGGTCTTTGTAGGTAGGTTTGATGGTACAACATTTGTTGCTGATGATACACACACAGGTGGTTGCAATACAGATACATGAAGCTTCAGATCATGGTATTTTCTTTCACTTTCCAGAGAAAATTTGACCACTGATTAAAAAGCTTGAACAATCCATGAATACACATTGGCTTTCCCTAAAAAAAAAAAAAAAGTCATATAAGATATATTTTCCACAAAATTAGCACAAGTAAATCAACTTTGCTTCATCTTGAACTCCTTTTTAAGTCTATGCACTTTATGTGTGTTACTGGTAAAATGAACTAAACATGTGGCCAGTCTACCTCTCAAGTAGTGATCCATCTTCATACCATATTTAATGAAAATTGCATCCTTGCATTTGGATTTATTGTGAAAAGGGCAATTTTGGGCAATTTTTCACAAAGTTCATTGACCTTTGACCTCTGACCTTTCAGGAATTGAACTAAACATGTGGCCAGTCTACCTCCCAAGTAGTGATCCATCTTCATAACCATGTTTAATGAGAATTGCATCCTTGGACTTGGATTTATTGTGAAAAGGGCAGTTTTGGGCAATTTTTCACAAAGTTCATTGACCTTTGACCTCTGACCTCAATCAGAATTGACCCCTATTTTACACACTTCATTGGTTTTATGCAATACATATATATATATACCAAGTTTGAAGCAAATCTGGTTAACCGTTCTAAAGGTATTGCCTAAACAGATTCGTGACGGACAGACGGACGGACGGACAACCCGAAAACATAATGGCATAAACAAAAAAATACACCAATGGAACACAGAAATGGTAATGGGTAGAAGTGGTGAAGTCTATGGCAACCTTAATCATCTCAAGTATCAGTTGTCCCATTCTTCTAGGAAGTCAGAAGCCATTTTCATGAAACCTTTCTAGCCTAGTTAGTGACTAAAAATGTTTGTACTCAAACACACGTTGATTCCTTGATAGGCTTTGTAAGGTTTCATGAATATGGCCCCAGGAGATTAAGAAGGACCCATCTTAAAATCATACAATTGTTGAACATGTAATTAAATGGAGACCCAGTGAGGATAGTGGAACACTTTTGCTGTGATCACAACCCAAAGTGTTTACCACTTCCATCCTTCACTTTTAACCTATTTTCACTGAACCTGCTTTCCTCCACTCACATACAAAGCAGAATGACTCCCATACAATCTGCTGTTTGGACTTTACAACAGGCTATGAATAAACATCAAATTCCTTATAGGCCACAATAAGGCCACGCCCCTTTGGTTATTGCAGTTCCATGGCAAATGTCAACATACTAATTGTCCCAGAGTTCATAAAGCCAGAAAATCTAGCCATGAGCAACGGGTCTGAAGATTTACAAAGAAATTTTTTAGGCATACATCCAGTAGTAAGGATAGCGTGCTCCATCCTGTAAATGGACGAAAAACAAGTCAGACAAAAATCTTGGAACCAGACAGGATTTGAACCTGCAGTCTACTGCTTACCGGGCAGCGACTTAACCATGCAAGCTATTTCTAGTTCACGGATCAAGACACGACAACATGGAAACAAATACACGAAAGAGTCTCATTTCATCTGACTCATTAATATTCATGAGTAGTCCGCGGTAGGGAGAATTCGGCTAGATTTTAGTGAAAGGGCTTTATGAAGATTGTTTTTTCTCGTAATGTCAAATAGGTACAAGATTGATTGGTAGGTTGCATTACCTGGATGAAGAGCCAGGAGGTGATGAGTGCCAGCCCGCTGTACTGGCCATTGAACCGATAATGGTAGGCATAGAACGCAAAGTGGTACAGGTAGAAAAATCTGAGGAAAGACAAAATGAGAAGGAAATCGAGATTACGCAAAGTAGTGATATAACTCATGAAATAGCAGATGGTATCATACTAAAATCACATGAGAGCTGACCTCCTGCCCACTTTCCCTGCAAATGTGACCACCTCAGCCCAACCCAGCCAGTGATTCTTGGTGATTTTTGCATGGCAGTAGGCAGCATCGTACTGAAATCAGCAAGAGGCCTCCCCCATAACGCCCCTCCCCACTCCACCTCCATCCAAACTACCTCCCCCACCCCCCCCCCCCTTCTCCTCATTTTTGTAAGCTCACCTCAGCCAATGTCTCTTGGTGATCTGTGTATGGCAGCAGATGGCATCGTACTGGTCAGCCACCCACACAATCAAGATGATGTAGAATGCTGTGGTCGTGTCGTTGAAAAATTCTGACATAATGGCTTCCATACCTGGTGAAAGTTAAAGGAACATAGTAGTATGTTAGAGATAAGAGGAGGGCACATTACATGAAAATGGGGTCATACTGTTTTTACAATTTCAAACTCACAGAGGTTCCAGTTTACATTTATGTTACACATTGACGATTACATTTGCAAAGTATGACATACATGAAACTTGCTACCTGTGTATGATTCTTTGTCTTATGACAAAATTGTACAAGTAACTTCATTTTTAGATCTATTGCTGAGGACCTCAATGATTTCAGTAAAACATGATAAAATTGCATCCCTTCAAAGGAATGATAATTATTTATAAATGAACTGAGCGTGTGCAACAAACATTTTTTTGTGCATCTGATTTTGAGACTTGATCCTCAAATGTACTGAAAGGCACCCAATCACAGAACCTACACGTTCCATCAGTATTTGCGAAAATGAACTTGATTATTGTTCCATTAGTTCACTTCTCTTTACTCACAATAATTCAATGTATCGTGGCATGAGATTTGATCCTCAAACATATTGAAGGACACTCAACCACTGAACCAGGGCTCCAACTCGTAGACACTAAAAAGCTGGAGTATCATTCCATGAATTAACTTGGCTTGTTAGAGAATCCTTACTGAATCCCATTAAAAGATTTGCTCCTCGGACATACTGAAAGACAGCCAACCGCAGAACTTAGGGTCCCACTTATACTCACCAGCAAAGCTTGATTTTTGTTCCACAAATTGACTAGGTTGTCCTCACAATAATTCACTGTACCCTATCATCAGATTTGATCCTCAAACATAACTGAAAGGCACGCAACCACAGAACCTAGTGTCCCTCTAATACTCACCAACCAGTGCGAGGATCACAGTCAGAAGCGGCGCTGCGGGAAAGGCTATGGTGGTGTTCATTTCCAGCATCTGAAGAAGGTCAACTACATACCAGGAAGAAAGAAAGAATGTGTTATCATTGAGGTATTACTTATAGTTGAAATCAAAGAGGATTTTATTTTGCACAGCTTAAAAAGGGACTCGAACAATACAGAACAAATACGCCTCTATATCAAGTCAATATCAAGTTTGTGACAAAAACATAATCACTTGAATATGGATATACCTCTAATTCTACAGAGCACTCCTTTGAAAGAAAAGGTAAATTTGTTGGTCCGAAAGTTCAACGTTACTTTGTATTTCATGTTTTTTGCAATCCTGTATTGAACAAAACATTAATATGAGCAAGTCATTTTACTGGCCATAGTGTGTCTGTTATTCCACAGAGTTTATATACCAGTGCTTTTGTATTGAACAAAAATATGAATATAACCAAGTCATTTGACTGGTGCCAATACTCACCTATGAAGACGAAGATCTGGTGATGGGAGTAGCGCAGCAGCATGGAGATAGAGATAGTGAAGATGAGCATGATGAAGCCGGCTGCGATGTAGGAGGAGCGGGCCATCCACATACTGACGAAGCGGTAGTGCTCCCCCGTCACCACGTTACGCAGGTAACCTGGAGGACAAGAGGGAAAACCCCAGGTTGGTGTAAAGAGAAAGAGTAACAGTGGCAATGATCACTCTTTCTGTAATCAGGGCAGATTCGTTTTGGCATCATTCCCACGTTCAGATTTCGCTCATTTTCAACAATGTGAGCATTCTGAGATGATTCCTTTTTATGCTTTGGAATAACAAATCTTGAAACAAGAATGGGACCTATAGTCATGTTAGTTTGATCAATTAATTAGAAGTCCCAAAGGCTTTAAAGTTATGCAACACAATCAACCAATGTAAGGTTATCATTTTTCCAAAGAGAATCTTCTGTGCTAAGGTTCTGATTGTATGTCAGGAATATAAAATGGAATTCATACTTGAACATCGTTAATACAAAATTATGTCAGAAACAAATGTTAGTTACCCATGTTACATGACTTTACCAAACACCATTGAATTGCAAAGTTGCAAGCTTCCACAATGAAGTCCCAGGAGTTATGAAAGGGTATTTTTTTGGCAGCAACATGAACACATTTGCAGGAGCTAGCTTCACAGTTTTTTTTTTTTTTTATAAATATTTCAGCTGCCCACCAGTGTGTATTTTTTTCGACTAGTTCCATTGCATACCTTTGTTATCTTCATACTCAGCAAGGCTCTTGACACTGGACATGAGGATGTCATCATAGCCCAGGAACTCATCCAGTAAGAACCGACTCAGAGAATCACCAAAGCATTCATCCTGAGCAGGATCTGGTGGAAAGATCAATGAAACATTACAAAGTTTTACACTAAATAATCAACATATTTTAATGAAAAGTCATTTAAAACAAACTTCTGGTAATAGCTGTTTTATCAATCCCTTTGTCCCATTTGACATTATGTTCATTTCATTCATACCTGTATGAGAAATATTAGAATCAAATATATCACTAATACCAGATATACTCTTGTGCGCCAGGAGTATCAGATACGATAGATTAGTAAATTCTTTATAGAACACATTTTTTTGGAGAAATATGTAACTTGTAAGTTTATGTTTGTGCCAGATGTTATCTTTAAGGGTTGGAGTTTGTTTCCATTAAGCGATGTAATTCTTGAAAAAAAATTGTATTAGACAGTTTACCAGTTTACAGTTTACCAGATACTGAAAAACACAAAGATAAACATTCTCAAAATAACTAAGTGCAACATGAATATCCTCATTCAGGCATGTAGTAATACTTACCCAGCTGAATAACCATGACTGGTATGCCAAGTCTCTCTCTGGTACCAGAGGATAAACGTAGAAAGCCATACTCAAGAGAGTATTCCATAATGTATTCATCCACTGGCCACACTGGAAACAAATCAAACAAAGCAGTCACAAATCAACAACGTCTCAATGATAAATCAAAATGGTCGTATTTAATTTACATGTATCTCTTTGGCAACTAAACATGGTGAAAATTATCTGTCGACTTATATTCCCAGGGAAACAGAATAGTGTGAGAATCTACTTGAAAGAGCATTTGTGAAGAAGCATTTTATTTTCTGATCCCATTATGACAGACATGATTTGAAATGTGAGTTATTTCTGAGTCTGGGTAATCCTTGAGGGATTAAAGAGTATTGACAGCCACATATCTCTTTCAACGATTCTATACTCTTTGTGAAAACGTTCACATGAGGCATAAATAAGGTACATCTTCCTTACATTTACACTGATTTGCTCTTCTACTGTTTTTGCATTCCACGAATCAACCCATCTTTTTTCAGACAGGGCTGGCCCTTTTACCAAAGTCATGACACTTAGCTTGGATTAGCAGTAAACCTGAACAATAACATTTACAGAATATAAGTCAGAGCCTCATGAATATTTTCAGGGAAATATTATCTGTGTTTACGTTTGAAGCCCTGCGACCATAGTCTACATTCATATACTGTATTTCAGCGCCGAGCGGCTCAGGAAACGCAGAAGAAGCACAGCCAGCATTACTGTAGATATTCGCTGACCTTTGTGCACACAGTTCGCTGAGGAGAATAGTGATGTGTGCTGGATGCGGTTCCTCAAAATCTTCAGATCAATATAATTTCACTCAAAGTCAGTTTACAATGCTAATATTGAGAGGGAAGTTCTTAAAGAGTACGTTCTTCTATGTTCTGTGGTTTTAACAAAATATACTTTTTATGACCTTCAAAAGGACTACCCTGTCTTGGGTGGTCATCCCTCCCTCCTAGGCTGACTCACCTGCTCTTGTGAACATCTCAAACTCGGAGACCGTCTCTCGAAACGGCTGCATATTCTTCTCCAGCTTCTGGGCAGTGGTCGGCAGCTCCAGCGTGACGTTGGCTGTGTGCCAGGAGAGGGCGCCAAACAGGGAGGTCTGGATGGAGGCCACTTTAGCTTCATCTGTCTCCCGGGCCTGCTCTGCCTTCATGATGTCTGGGTACTCCCAGTAGGGCGGCATCATGCTCATGTTTGCGTACTGCGAGTCGTCGTCATCAATCTTGGTCATGCCTCCTACGCAGGTGGGACACATAGACTTATGAGACAAAGTGTGCTTACAACATTCACAGCAGATTCATACTTAAACATGTCTACAGAGAGAACTGTCTATAAAGACCACCTATTTGAACAAACTACTCAACTAGAATCCCTTAATAACATTTTGCAAATCATTATGCTTATTTATAAAGACCACCTGTCTGTAAAGAACCCTCAAATAAAATCACTTCCTACCAGCTGGCTAGTAATTAATCTCATAGAAAAAAGACAAGCTGTCCAAAATAACAGCTTTTGCTGTTTTTTTCAGGGTTAACATGACAGAGAGGTTTGACTTCCTTTTTTTTTGAAGTAAGGCTTCAAAGTTTTCATTCTGGTTTATTTTTAGGGATACCAGCATCTCAAAATGATTGAAATTAAGCAAAGTCCAGACCCTGGTTCTGCCATGATTATGATTACAGCTTGGTAATTATTACCACTGCAACCCATTACCATAAGGCTCCAGAATTCTATGAATCATGCTAACGCATACACATACTCACCAGATATCCGCCTCCCATACGAGACCTCATATATTGGGTTGTCATCGCTGCGGTTGCGCACTATCTCCACCCTGAGGATGCCGTCCCGCGGCCACTTATCCCGATAGTCAGCAAGACAGTTGATCGGGGATCGGGAGAACGTCCGATGGATATAGGCAAGGACGAATAGGGCAGTCAAGGCCTGGAAGTGGGAGCAAGAGAATATGGGAGAGTCTTAGTAGGACAATATGCATGGGATTGCTACAACTGGTTTAAACTTTACAATTGGTCTTCGTGTACAACAAGTGTGGTAGAAATATCAATGATGAACATACACAACATTTTATTTTTCATTTTTTTTTAGAAGGGGCGACTTATTCTTTTGTTGTTGTTGTTGGGGGGGGGGGGGGGAGGCAGATTATAGGTCTTTTAGATGGGCAAGCACTGCCTGACATCGGAATTGGTATTTTTTTTTGTCTTCCCCCCCCCCCCCCCCCAAGCACCCCCCTTTTTATTCCTTAATCATGAAGCCTAGCTTCAATGAGGTTCCCTTTTCCCTCCTCTATATTTAGATAAAAACCATTCAAATGTATTGTATTATTTACTTTATCTGTTGCTTATCTACATCAGACCTGAACAGCACATTGATTTATTTCCAAGGTATTTTATTTCATTTCAAATGTATTTACTGGCATACATTTGCATTATGTGTGTTATCAAGTGAAAATAACAAAACGATTCAATTCAATCTGGTATGACTACTGTTAATGATTGACATCCTTGTGGTAATGCTGAGGGTCAGGCATCATAGCCAGAAGGTTGACCATGCACTGCTCAAGTCAGCATGCATGTGACTAATATTACATAATCATCAATGAACTATCTGTTCTTGAAATATAGTTAGAACTGAAGATCGCCATTGGGATAATTCCAATTTCTTTTTGCTTGAATACTGTACATATTGTGTGATTCTTGGAGACTGTGGGCCACATTCATGTTATCTTGCCACTATTTAATCAGATACTGCTGTGTGTGGTAATAACGACAGATGCATGTATGCTACTTTTTGTGTCGCATATTTCTAAGAAGTAACAATATTTTATTCAGATAGATCCCTTGCAATTCAATGTTTATTTTTACTTTCTAACACTACTATTGATTGCATTGACACTTACTAGTCGCTTGAGCCTCTGAATTGACCTCATATTTCTGAAATTTGGAAGACACATTTGAATATTCCTTACAGTGTAACACAAGAAGAATTACAGCATTTGACACATGAAAGGTATGGAGATTGTATCTGCCTCTATAACAGTATCTAATGCAGTACTGAGTATAATAGAGGTATATGCCATCGGTATGGTGGTAGTACTAGAGCTTTCTGATAGATGTCATACCTTGAGCAAGATGGCAAATTCAAAGAATCTCCTGATGGGTGGGGGGAAGGCTCTGGCGTAGGTGATGGCGATCTTGAAGAACAGCGCGTGGAAGAGGCGGTCCCTGACGTTGAGAAGGGGGTTGTTGTTATTGTTGTTGTTAGCTCTGCCATTGTTTGCGTTCGGCACCCCCACAGCAGGGATGTTGGGCAGGGGCGGCTGCTCTTCAGCAACCTGTGGTTGTGGTGGCGCCGGTTGATGTTGGGGCAGCCTCTCCTGCGGATCCCTTTGTGGCTGTGCTGTGGAGCCCGGTTGCCCGGGGGTTGATGTTGACCGAGGTTCGGAGCTGGGGTCTACGGCTGTTTCACCACTTGCAGACATCTTGATAAGTTCTTCTAACTACTTTTTACGTTACTAAGGGATAAAGGACATGAGAGTGAGAATAGAAAGACAAGGGGGAAGGGATGGGAAAGAGAGAGATTGGAGAAAATTAGAATGAACCAGCATGATAAATCCAATAAATTAGAATTAAATAATTATAAACAAATATAAATCACTTGCTGAGGTGGTTATTGCTGTAGAGGGTGCTCCCTGTTACTTTGCCTCAAAATTTGTAACTCAAAATCATACAGTCAAATGACAAAACTCAAGAATACTGGCTTAAAGAAAGGGTGGCCCATTTGCAAATGTCATGAAACTATAACATGTACACTACAGCTCAAAGGAATTGGCATAGGCCTAGGGAAAGGGAAAGGGAAGAAAGGGAAGGAGCCACAGTTTTAAACCGTGATGTATTTTGTCAAGTTCAGCATGAACACGATGCTTTAGCCTAAAAAGCATCATGTTTCATGCTGAACTGGACAAAATATACCTCGGTTTAAAATTGCAGCTCCTTCCCTTTCCCTTTCCCTTTCCCTTTCCCTATGCCAATTCCTTTGAGCTGTAGAGTATGATATCTCAGTCACAGCTTCACTAACCTTTCAGGAAAAGTGGAAAACTATCCCTGTTGATGTTTGAAATGTAGCAACAACGGCATAAATTCATAAATCATTGCAAAACTGTAAAGTGCACAAAATATATTGCGTATTGCCGTCTCCCTTGCAATTGAACTATAAAAAATAATTCTATTCTTCAGAATGTTTTGGTAATGTGATCAAAATATGATGCCAACTAATGTTCAATTTTGCATTTATGTTTTGTCAACAGGGAATATTTTTGTTCGCATTCAAGACAATAGCATGATCAAGAAATGGTCAGGTGTCATACACTCATCAAAAAAACATCGGGTCAGCAGGTCAGATTCGATAAATTGGTGGAGCATCATCGATCATCACAATATGTATAGTGAGTGGTCCACAAACCGGCCCCTACCCTTGAAACCGCCCCCCGCGCATTTCTGCTCAGTGCGCGTTATCAAAGGTTGGGTGCGCGATTTATTGTGTATTTACCCATTAAAAACAAAATGCAGAATTTTCGGAAGCAAAATTAGACAAAATGTGCACATATTTGACTATTGCACATTTTCGTTCAAAACATCTCTGTTTTTCAACTGGCGTTCGTACTTCCGTGATTTTCTCGTCGATCGTCGAAACTTTCCTATCAGTTTTTCACTGCACTGGAACGAGCATGATCGAGACGCAATTACTAATGAAATGTCGGCACTGTACTCGTCGGATTGACGGAGATATCGCGCATTGTCATTATCCGTAGGGGCCGGTTTCAAGGTTCAGAGATGTGAATGTGCAATGTTTTATTGAGCGACATCCAAAGCGCAATTTGTCTGAAAGTTTATCGTTAATCTTCAATCCAAAAATATTGTTTAAAAGAGCATTGCTTTGTTGATTTGTGTGCGAAATTTTAGAAGTTTATTTGGTTATCTTGGCATAAAAATATTCAGAAGAAAACAAGGGGGCCGGTTTGAGGCACCCGCATCATACTATCTTCAGACGCCGTGTCTTCAGTGACTGCAAATTGGACTTGTAATTCATACGCTACAGATTTAAAGTTAGATCTTAAATTACACATAGTATACCATTCAATGGAAACAACGCACACAAAAGTCACTGACAATACAATGCACAATCTGCATGAGAACCTTTCTTTCCTGTAAGGTCGACGTACGGTAACGTACCCGATTGTGGATGGCTTGTTTACGTACCGATTAAATGACCATCGAATTCTGCTGCTCGGAAGACTGCGAATGTGTATTGCACTGACGGTATTTCTGCGGCGAGTTGTCCACATATATCGACAGACGTTCGCTCCAAAATACGGACAGATAAAGTTCACCTTTTAACATTTCTGTTGAAAAAACTAACCTAAAGATATTTCCACACGAAAATTATACAATCCGTTACTTCACTGTAGTATTTACCGAAATACGTCGACTTTTCCCTTCCTTGCTTCGCAGGCAAGAGACAAGATTAAGAAGCCATTTTGCGTTTCACACACGAGGTCGACTCGAATAATTCGGCAGGGGAGGCAACCCCTGTTCGAAGTGAAGGGACGTAATTCTGATTAAAATGTCAGTCCGTTTTATGAGCGTAAAGTTGATATTTCCGTGACAATATCCCAAACTTGTTTCGATTATGCGCTTTTATGCGAGGTTTGTTTCACATCTCTTTATCATATAATATCTGAATTTGTATTGTTTTAGACAGTTTGTTTGGGTATCCTGTGGGTAGAGAAGTATATATAGAGAGATATATTTTTGAGGGGGGAGCGGGATGAAGGAGGGGGAGGATGGTGGGAGGGGGGATCAAAGGAAGATAAGGTAGAATGGGGGTGGTGAAAATGGGAGGACATGGGGCAGGGGAGAACATGAGAGAAAGAGGAGGGGGGGGGGTTAAAGGATGCAGTGAATAGGATGAGAAGGGGAAGAAGAGAGAGAGGAAGAGAGAGAGAGAAAAAGATAGAGAGAGTTACATAGTCTACAATCATACACAAGCATGCAAATTCAAATATCACACACACACACACACACACCCCCCCCCCACACACACACAAACACAGACACAACATAAGCCACATAAACCATAAACACACATGCATGCATGCACACATATTACATACACACAAACTCAGGTACATACATACATCATCTTTCTCAAGAATAGTTCAATAAAAGATATATAACATATACATGTATTTCTGAAAAGGTCATGTGTCAATTACATATGTGACTATGTTGACTTACGAGATCAATTATCATAATATTGATGTTTCTTGACGTAGGTAGCACCTACAGAACTCAATCATCAACACAATCACATTTGCTCAGTCAAGCACAAATACACACACACACACACACACACACACACACACACACACACATACATATTATGTATACATGGAAAAGGGAAAGGGAGAGAGATGGATAGAAAGACAGGAGGGGGAAGAAGGAGAGAGAGGAGAGAAGGGGGAAGGGAAAGGGAGAGAGTGATAGGGAAGGGAGAGAGAGAGAGAGAGAGAGAGAAGGGGGAGATGCACATACAGTCAAAGGTGTACATATAACTATTAATAAACACTTCTAAAAATCATACATACATTCACAACACACACCCACACACACACGTACAATCAAACATACACTTGCACAATAATACTACGTAGAGTGACTGCAAAATGAATCAAAAGTCAACAGACAATGCATCATGTAATAGCAAAGCTTTAATAGCATACAGTCGTGACCTTCACATAAATCTATCAATGTCACGTACATCATTGCTGGAAATTCCTTCTACCTTTTGCAACAGAGCATGGAACAAGACTCCAATCTTCCCATCTTTCCCTCATTCCCTATAGGAAACAAAACATCTCAAGAACATCATAAACACATACATAAAATCTCAAGAAGAATAATATCACTTAACTTAAAATTCAATCAATGTACTTCTTTGTAAATATATACACATAATATAGGTATCTTTTTCAATTACAAAAATAACCTATCAGTAACCAATCACCTCTCTTCTTTCATATACACAGTAATTTGCATGTTGATGTGTGTGTCTGTGTGAAAACATGCAATAAAATTCACTACACATAATGCAAAATATTTCTCCATTGGTGATTTGCACACCACACAACAAACTCCAAGTGATAAAACAATTTTGAACGTAGCAAAACTTGTGTTCATGTTAAAAAGTGTTCTTTGTACGATTATGATCAATATCAAGCTTTTCATGTGTTCCTTGCAACAAATGCAACATCCACTACAAACTCCATTTCAGACATTGGTTTTTGCTTTCTACCACTAGTAAAAATGGGGTGAAACTCCAAACATTAAAACAAATCTATAAAACCTGACACATCCAAAACTATATTTATCCCCTATTGGCACAAGAAACCACAATCATCATCTATTACCACTGATAAAAATAAATTGCAGTGAATGATAACAAACTGACACACTTTGTTTGGAATACAAGACAATAAAATGCATCTGGCATCTTTCTGCAGTACACAACAAAATTATTGGTACATAAATGGAATGGACTTAAGTGTATATTGTTCCCATACTTAAAGCATTACACAGGTCAAGGGACAGTGGATAATCCTCAGACAATCGCTACAGAAAGAGAGAACATTGCATGAATTCAGCTGGCGTTTGGAAGCACGACGTGTACTGGACATCATATACACTAGCCTTGCCTCAAGGAAGTTGGGCATTTCTCATCCAAACTAGTGAACAACGGGGTCTGGCTGGAGGAGACTACTCGTCCTCCATTTCTTCTCCGGGATGGAGGGAGAAAAGAGGAGAATGAAAAAGTGGCTAGACATTTTTTTTTTAGTTTGGATAAGAAATGTTCAAAAGCTGTGAAGCCGGGCTGCATATGCCCATCTATATTTGTCATTGGCATGGCTACCATTATGTTTACAGCATATTTCTTTATTCAAAGCATGTTATTTATCATGAAACAATAAATGTGCAGCCCCTGTTTGTGCAAGCCCCAATTGCATCACCTCTCACATGTGCCTATATATCAAGTAACTTACTAGACTCAAGGAGTGGAGGGATTGTGTGACACGAAATGCTCTGAAGTGAAGTTTCATTGATCTTGCGGAGAAGATTAGTGGAAAAGGCCGCTGCCAACTATAGTTAAATATAGAGCGGTTAATAAGTCAAAGACGGGTACAACAAATTAAGAAGGATTCAATCAAGAACATTTCTGAAAACCCCATCTGATATTGAATGCGTACAGACTAGTTTCTCGCCTCCACTACACTCGTCAGTAGAGTGACTTGAAAACTGAATGTACTTACAAAATGTTCTGTCCCCTAATGATTCCCCCCCCCCTGATTATTTTCCTTATATATCATTAACTTAATTTAAGTAATGAGGGGAGAAACAGTAAAAATAATAACAGCCATGCATTGTAATAAATATTTCTGAAATAATTTGTCCTGACAGCTTAATTAAGATATGTGTTTCACCGTTGTATTCTTCTAATTTTTCTGTAAGAAAGGTGTGAGATGAAACAAATTACACATCAAATTAGCATCACCCATATTTCATAAACAAACTGAAACATGATATTTCTCCTACATGGGGCCTCTCACTTCTACTTTAACAACGAAACACATACCATACACATGATTATGTCAAAAACAGAACCTTAATTGATACAGTTATAGACATCGCTAGACTTTATGTTTCAACGACTGGTAATACGTTAACATTAATACATTTTGTTCGTTTTTAAACAGGTCTTAAAACAAACCACAGATACAACAGAATAACAGAGAAGCACACTGCAACCCAAGAAAAAAGAATACAACACTGAACTTTGCCAGGTGAACAGCTTAAAAACACTATAAAAAGCGTGATCATAGACTACAAAAGACCACACAAAACCGGTAAAAATAATCTATTCTGTGTACCTCTTTGGTATGTTTCCGACACTCAACGCTACGAACAATGTTGAAGGTGGTAGAGAAAACAATGGTTACCCACATATGAATGATAGTGGATTCAAAAGGTGAACAAACATGATTCCAAGATATTGAATGAAACACACAACTACTTCTAATGAACACAGCAAGTGAATACCATATTTGGTAAAAATGATTATTTGATGATGATGATGATATTGATATACCATAAGGTTATCAGTATGTGAAAATGATGAATAAATTAAACACTTAAAGTTCTCATGTCAACCATTGCAATGAACTAAACATATTGGGTGAAAATTTGGACTCCACTAAAACTTGTTCTCTGATGTTTCAAGGAATACGCACTGTACAGATATTTAATTTTTTTTTCAAGTTTCACAAATTAAAAAAATAATCATTATGTTGATATCAAGCTCAAAGTAACAAAAGATATCCAATATTAAGAACCAGAGAATTTAACATTTTGCCTTACTGGAGCAAATTGTCCTGAAACTGGAGATGAATTTTGAAGAAAATATAATGTAGCCTAATAAAGAATGAGATTTTTAAATATCTGATAGTGTTCACCTATGCTGCATAGATTTTACCTAAAGTGGAGCATTGTTTATCAAAAAGTGTAATCAGTTGTAATAACAAAGCAAATGGAGGTTTTTAGCTGTGCATTTGATAAATTAACCAAGTATTCCATATTCTGCTAGACTATTGTGTTCATGTACTATTAATAAACAAGAGAATACAAGTCAACTGAAAACAAGTCACAACACTTTAAAGAATACAAATATTGATTTTTTTTTCATTCTCACTGATGTATCTTCAAAATCTTCACAAAATACATACAAGAAATCAGTTACACTGCGAGTGAATTATACCAACAAAATGATCGATACGTTTACCTTACCACAACATCGAAAAGAACTGATTGAACAATTAAAAACATGTACACGTTTCATCTAGACACAGCTTGCGTATTTTGCATGGACTGTACATACTGTTTACAACAATACAAAAATATAGATCCTAAGATATTTATATTTATATTTGCTATTTGCAAATACGTGCAAGATGTTCAGATAGAATGTGGTGCATAGTCTTGGCAAGCTTGAACAACAATTACAAGCAACACTTCTTACTTCCAACACGAATGCCAACCCAAAACAACAGATATTACCACCACTTCATAAATCAAGCACTATACAAGTATATTTTGCTGGGGATATATCTGTCTTCATTTACATCTCCCAGTCAGTTGTCCCAAAGCTGTTAATTTTGCTTGAACTCATAGACTGAGTACAGGCAAAGTCAATTTCTTCCCAGTCATCATATGGGATATGTTAGGAGGTAAATAATGATAATCCACCAACATATTGCTACTTGTAATAAAGTAAGTCTACCTCCACCATTGCATATGTTGAATACTTTGAGATGAATCCTAAAAACTACATTTTGGCTTACTTTGAAAAATGATATATACCATTCAGTAAAACCATGACAACCAATGAGAGAGGCTAAGCATCTTCATTCTTAAATTCCTTGATGTTCATTGTATGAAGTTAATATTTTAGCAAAAATGTCTTATTAAAAAATGGTATGTATCCAGATTAGTGCTAAGCTGACACAAAATAAACTGGTTGAATCCGTATAGTGATCATATTTGATGATTTTTTCCATGATGGTTTACGACCAGTACTGCACATATAATCAAAAATATCCGTCCTTATCATTTTGATCTAAATGCTGATGAAATAAACAGCCTCACACAAGCTTTTATTGGTATGGATTCATTTTAAACAATGACAAGTGTACATACAGCGGGAAACGTCTCCATAAATCTCAATTTCAGAGCTATGTAGCCAAATGAAAATGGCAAAAGGCACTCATGACAATTTCATGGACATTTTGATGCATTTTAGTTGCAACTGTATCATCTAACAAAAAAATTGTGTTCTTTTTACCCTGCGCTTGTATATGCCCGATTGAAACTGTTTGTTTATAAAAATGTTACACATAGAACTCTGACTTCAGTCACACCTCCTCAAAAACTGTAGCTTTGTGTGCACATTGGACTGAATTTGCATTTCTTTGTTCACCGATTATTATTTTTGTTTGTTATATCACATGCATATTATTAGTAAAAAAAAAAGAAAGCATGTATGGTAGTTACATGTCCTAAATAAGTCAGTATTTATAACAACAAAGCGTGCATGCTATCTTACATGCTTCATGACATAGCACTTTTTTTGCGTTCCAGGATAACAAACTAATTTTCAGCACAAATTAAAATGGAGGGAGAAAAGTACCAGTGTCTATAATTAATTGCATTATGTATACGCTGTATTTCACGCCTGACATAATGACAAAAACCTGATGGTGACAACAGTGGAGGGATCTACATTGACTTGATTAGAGCTACCCCTAGACAAAAAAATGAAACCTCCAACAATAATAGAGAACACTGACATAATTCCAGAGTATAAAAATGTTGCTACAAAACAGATTATACTTGACGAGATATTGTGTACACATAGTATCATGTTTCTTTTTCTAAGAAAACACACACACATGCACATTGACACACACACACACCTAGGTTTAATATCAGATCAATATAGAACTAATTGGTAGGAAAAAATACCTGGAATGTCAGTGTAATGGGTTCACTCCTATAAAAGCTATGTATTATAAATTGTCACCAGATACACAAAATCACCGATAAAAATAAGGCATGAGAATTACATGTATACCCAAACTATGTACGTGCGTATGTAAGTCTAGTTGGCAATGTAAGCCTGTTGTAAAGGGCCTGACGAACTGTTTGACTGCATGCCATTATTTTGCATGACACACGTATACAAGACAAACTGACCGTTGTCAAACAATCAGCATGTTAACACGATTCATTTCCATGGAAGGGTCAGTTCACACGGAGCATGCTGTTGCCTGTTACCACATGCTCCCTGAAATTTGACGCTAAGATTTTCCTGCCATAGCAGCACAATGGCATCTTTACACAGTGAGCTGATATGGTCCATCACCTCGCCACAGTGAATTAACCCTATTGATAGCCAAATAGGTTTGAGACTATGGCAACCAGCAGCGAAAAACCAACTCTACGTAAATGTCCCTAATCGTGCTGAATGCGGCTCATCTATAGAGGTAGTAATGATCAGACTTTCTAGAAGCCTCCACATGCAATCTTTGTTTGCGCAAGGATCAGGGAGGGATATGCAATCAGTTATGGTATTCCCTTAAATGCACAGAAAATAACAAATATATTTCAGTGCACCATACCTAAAAAATGTACACGTAACTTCCCCAACTGAACTGAACACCTTTAACATGGCATTTTCCTCACAAAAGTACAATTTTCCCATTTTGAGCAGGGCAAATCCTAAACATTGATAACAAATTCAGGAAAATTATGAAAATTATATTCATCAAGTGACGATAATTAAAAATATAAATTGTTCATTATGAGTGAAGAGTAACATACCATGTACATGAAACTTAATTTCTGAATTTGACAGGAATAGTAATAAAATTCAAAGATTAAAGAATGACACTTTAGCTCTCAAATTGGAATGCCTGTACAAGTTTACTGACAAATTATGAATGCTATACAAAACACATACAAAGCAATAAAATAGAGGGAAAACGGAAAAAGAATAGAATACAAAAAGCTGAAAGATGAGAATATCTTGCTCACTCAGTTGCTAAAAAATAGTTGCTTAATTTGACAGCCATATTTACAAGAAATGCTGGAATAGCGCAAAAAAAATCAAATATACAGAGGCTAATAAAATAAATATCATGATTGGATTATGGAGCACTCGATAAAAATGTTGACAGGTTTCTTTTTTTTTTTTACAAAATGGCACTACTAGTTTTCTACACAATTCAATGGTTTATGTTGAGACGTTATCAAGAAGGCACTTGGGGCTTAGAATACAGAGCAGGGAAACAGCAAAAACGTCGCCATAAAACTATCCACGAGAACAATTGCTACCACAGTCGTTCTCTCTCCATCAAAGTTCCTGAGAATGAAGTGACTTTTCTTAATTTTTATTTCCGATAACTCTTTTTTTTTTCCAGTCGTCCCTTCCAACAAGGTCATCAAGACGAAGGCCACATAGAGTGAAGATGATGGATGGATAGTGAAGAGGAAAGAGGTAAGCGATGAATGACCCCATCAACGGAGAGCCGCAGACTTAGTAGAATGAATACGTGGGCTTGTACGACTGCAGAAAATGAGATAAGGAGAAGAACGCAGAGAAAAGTGTTAAAAACAATGTAAAATTACTGGTCAGTATATTCAGTCAGCGTAATGTCTAAACTCTTGTGTAAATGTAGACATTCTCAAACAACAGAACTCCCCTCTAAAATACTGGAAAAGATGAGAAGGCACAGTCCTAAAATATGTACTTTATATTTACAATTTGCTGAATTTACATTACTTATGCTCAAAGTGTAATAACATTACTTTATAAGCATATCTATCTTTGTGCTTTATGATACATAAAATGATAAATGTACTTGTCTATCTGCAAAGTACTGCAAAAAGAGGAATTTGGCGATGCGTGTTTACTATGCTACACCTCACATATCACACTAATGTCATTACTTTTGTCAAAATTGCATTTATTTCAGGCACATAGTAATGCAGAATCATCTCATTTTTAAGGGAAGTTGCACACAATTCATTGACCATTCCCCTTTCCCCTTCCAACTCCCCCACACAAACAATGATTTAAAATCATCTTCACACCTCATTTATTCATAGGTTGAAAAATTTAAAGAATGTTGATATATTTTCTAAGCCTCTCTATGAGATATACAGCAACACAGAACAAAATGATACATTTTTGTCCAGAAAAATGGGTACCAGTATGCAAATGAGTCTATCTTCCAAAAAGAAGACACAGCACACTGAAATATGGAGGAAAAATTAAAATTTATAAATCATCACTGCAAAATGAAAACCACTCTGAACTAAAAACTGACAGAACATGATAGATGAGAGTTAAAAACAATTCAAAATAATTTTCAAATAAACATAAATGATTAGTAATGACAAAGACTAAACTTCAGATAAATTGAAAGATTTTTGACTTTGCAAAGTAAGTCAACTGATTATCAATACACAGAGAATGACATTCAAGGGACAGTCCATTTCATCTAAAGCATACATATTGAGCAAGAAATGGTTTGAAAGTAAATTCGGGAGGGAAAAAATGATAAAAGATATCTAACATTTGCGTTGGATATAGAAAAACATTATCATTTTTTTAAACACTGGTAAAAGCTGGTCCCCGAACTGACCACTCATTTTAGTACCGGTACTGAAAATTATATACAGATACATTTCATTATCTTTACTATCATATATACTTGCAAGATGTGAAATTTACATACAATGTACTGCACTAAAATGTGTTAAGACTTTCATAGCAAAACATGATTATAAATTAAACAAATAATCCCTTTAAGCAAATCATTACAACTTTAATAATAATTTTCACTCTGAACAGAAGGTGCTGGTGTCTTACTGGTTCAAATCAAACATGACAGAATCTCTTAAAAACACTTCATGAGGAATATGCTTAAAAGATGCACTCGATATAGATAGAAACTGCTGCAAACTAGCATGGCATCTCACCACTACTGACTTCTACACTACGCCTCCATGCAGAATGAGGAAAAGAGAGCAATGAACAGGCAGGAGCTGTATAAACCTACACAACAGCTCAAAGGAATTGGCATAGGGAAAGTGAAAGGGAAGAAAGGGAAGGAGCCGCAGTTTCAAACCACAGTATATTTTGTCCAGTTCAGCATGAAAAACAATATATTTAGCCTAAAAAGCATCATGTTTCATGCTGATTTTAAACTGCGGCTCCTTCCCTTTCTTCCCTTTCACTTTCCCTATGCCAATTCCTTTGAGCTGTAATGTAGATTCTAAGCTGTGGAATGCATGGACACACCCAGGTATACCAGCCTCTTAGGAATGGAAAAAGTATGTTTAAGACTGGAAAGAAGTATTTTCAATGTTTGCAAAGGAAGACTTCACAAAATGATCCAAAAGGAAAAAAGGATTTTCATACATTTTGCTCTAAATCACAAGAAGTTTCAATTTGGAAAAAAGCTAAACACTGCAAAAAGGATCAGTTGGCATCTCTGAACAATGCATGCATGGATACATGGAGTGGTACTGTACTCTGAAAGAAACTCAAGTCCACAACTACCTAAAATAGTTGGAAGTCTGAAAACTGATTTACTGTTCAGTAAAAAAAAAATGTATTTATAATTTCAATGATGATCATAAGGGACATATCGGTAGGTAAAAACTTAAGTTTATTTTCAGAAAACCACCCATGATCGACGAACTACTGCTATCACAAGAAACAGGGTTGGTAGCTGGTACCCTGAAAACAAACTTGAACTGAAGTTTTAGACCTTAAAGCCCCAACAATCCAAAACTATGATCATTTTTTAGAATACCGACCGACTTAGCTAGTCATTTTTAACTTTTTCTCTCAGAATACCACCCTGAGCCTGGACAAACAGACTAGGTATGCTTTCATCCCCTGCTCTGTGTAAGGCAAGCATGGGAGAAAGTATTAGTCTTGTTGCCCAGACTAAGTTGTTCTATTTTTCTGTGCAACAGAGATAAGGAGAGTCCACAGCCTAGGAGCTAGGGCTAAAGCTGCATGAGCTAGAATACCAGCAAGCAAAACACAAACATGAAGCAAATGATGATACCGCTATGTGTATTTGCTTTGGTATAAATAGCACCTTGGCAAATAAATGTCACGGTTTATGTGAAAATAAAATAGAACAAGAAGAAGCAATGGAAAGATATTTGATAAGGGAGTAAATCAGATAAGAGTACATATAATCACTGCCTAGCAAAAACCTATATTGAATTCATATGGGTATACATATATAGGAGCTTTAGCCTGAAGTTTCACCACTAAATGTAACTACCATGATGGAAACTGCTCGAAGGTGATTGGCTGTTGTAATGTTAAAAGCGATTTTAAAATAGAATTGTTACTTTAAGATATCTCCAAACTACATGGCCAAGATCCATTTTTAGTGTTGTTGTTAATGAAGGAAGGGTGTGGGACTCATGTTGTGGTATGAAAAAACAGGAGACTTTGTGACCTTTGGTGGTATTACAGAACGATAACTTAGGAGAAATCTTATCCTAAGTCTAGGATTCTCCCAAGTGGTATTCCAGAACGATCTTAACTTTTCTCTTAACTCCGCTCCTAAGATTTCTCATTAGTTTTCTCCTATCTTTATGAAAATTTATGCAAATAACAGAGTTAGGAGGATTGGTATTCCAGAATACGCGTAAGAGAGGATTTAGGAAAAAACTTAGGAGAAAACTTAGGATAACTTCTGTAATACCACCCCTTGTAAAATGCTGGTGTACATACACGCATGTAACACACATGTTTACCTGATACAGGAAATGGTAATTTCTATACATATTTTGTGCACATCGTAATGGTCTGCTAATGATCCATGTTGCCTCGAAACAGCACATGTGTTCCATTATCAATGTCCCCTCCCGGGAGCAATTAAGAAGAGAACAAAGAGACCATTACTAAGGTATTTACATGAGCAAGGTTATATTCTTATCAGCCTTCAGGTTGCCATGGTATTAGGCAACATCTCCTATTCTTAAAAATTTTATGGGCATCACAAAAATATTGCATTTCTCTCATTCTTAAGTACTGAATATCCTTGGCACCTCTTTTAATTAGATGCGTTAAGGGCATATTTTTGAAAGGAAATAGAGTACAACGGTTTGTATCCGGACAAATAAAATACTGCACATGTATGTAAACTTCAAAGTGCTTTTTGATATATCTAGCCTCTATAGCTCTGTAGATGTATATGTGGCATGCGAAGTGAAGTTTGAATTCATGAACATGTACAGAATAGATCAGTGCTCCGTCTAATAAAGAGTTACGATTGATCTGAACCAATCGCAAGTCAAATTCCCTATCTCTGGTGTACAGAGTTACGATTGATACCAAGGCAAACTGCAATCAATTGGACTGCGCAATCTTTTTTTTGACAGTCGATGATAACTACTGGAACTCATTGAAGTAACAATGTTTGAGGGAAATTGCTCGAAGTAAAATTCAAAACACATTTCCCTTGCTTTAAAATCAATACCTCTTGTGACAAGGCCAATCTGAATGATTGATTTGAGTAAAATATGTACCAATGTAATCTTAAAAGACATACCTTTATTATCAAAACATACTAATGTGCCTTACAAGAACCGAACACAAGCTCTTTTTTCTACCTTAGAATTGGGAATAAAAACATGACAGACTAAATAACAGCCAAAGGTGGATGTGAAGAAGTATGTTCTACTGCAGAGTAAGGGAGCACATGGTATATAAAACAGACAGATAGATATGTATAAATGAAGAATGTTTCTGAATAGATAATGATTCAAAGGCCTGTACCACAAATGATAAAGGTTTGGTTAAAATACAACCAGGAAATGGATGTAATGGAATAGGCCTGTGATAAAACTCGCATGTTGTTTGAGGAAAAGGAAGATTTAAAAAAAAAATCTGAATTGATGTATCAAACATAGGGGTCGTCAGATATAGATCGTGAAGTAGATTGAATGGTGGTAATGGAAATGTTGATTTCTTTTTTCTTCATTCTGTCCAGCCAAGAGTGAACTCACCCAGGGTACTTGACTGAGAATACCTTGTCTTGTGTATCAGTAGAGTACAACTGCTGAATTACCTGGGGAAATGTCATGGTGAATATATAGGGGCACGTTCAGGCTACAGAGACCGGTACATGAAGTATGGGGTTAATCCAGGGAGAGCTACCGGTATATATTTTCCAGGCAGTGTAAAAGCACCCACGGAACGCTACTTGTATCTTGGGAGACGAATGAGGCTCAAAATGTTCAAGCTTCATGAGGAGCATGCTCCAGTTTGGATGTATTTTGTGTAAATACTAAGAATTGACTGCTGTTTTTTTTTTTTCGAACTGAGGTGGATTTACCCTGTAAACATGATTACAGTTGTAAGAAATCAAAAATACTTCATTATATCTTGGAAACTTTTCTTGATTAATAAATGTGATCTTCATGCTTTCAGGATGTTTTTCAAAAAATGTCTTCTTCCCAGAGAGGGAGGTTGAATTGTTTGAGGAAACCTCAGCACTAAAGAGTAACTATACATTCTCTGCAATGAACTGTATCAATATTAAAACAGCTGATTTTCGAACTTTTTAGTTGTTAATGAGGCCTGAACAGCAATATCATCGGGAAAAACATGATCCCAACTTTATGAGCTTGTTCACATAGTCCTATGAATTATCTCAAGAGTATTTTCTGATAAAAAACAAGAGAAAAAAGTATTGAATATAACTCTCTTAAAAAAGCATTGCTAGCATACAAATGACATCATTTTAAAGCGCGAAAGACATTAAAGGTCACTTTGGAGGAAAGAAAAATGAACTCATAGAAATAAAACTGACGCCATGCTGGCAAAAGCTAGAAATATCAAATGGAGGCATAGCCTTAATACGATTACACAGGCATAGAACATTCATCCACATTTGCCACATTAAAAAAAATACAGTACCTACTATACATACATGCATCAATTTTGTCAAATATCATACTACATGATGATCAACATAATCATAGACTTCATAGCAGCAGCATGCTATAACATCAAGCAAAATTAAATGTGACAACAAAACACGAGTTCATACATTGTGGATCTGGATAAAACTAAAGCAGTTTGTCAGTTCACTAATGGTATAGGTCACTTATAGCTTACATCTCTTAATGGCATGCTACATAATTAAATGTGACATCAATAAAAAACATGACCACATTAGAAAGTAGAGACAAAATCATTCATATAGTTTGTCTATGCAATGAGGGTATTGGTCCCTTAGAGATCACAAATTCAAGCATATGAAAATGTGATCATAATAAAAACATCATGATCAGATTGGAGATCAAAATAATAATATAAAGTTTGTTAATGCCATGCTGGCATATATTTCACTTTTAGTTCACAACTAACATGCTACAAAATCAAGCAAAATAAAATGTTAGCACAGTAAAGACATAACTTAATTTTACATCGATATTTATGCCAAGTTTTACTGGTCAACAACGGCATACATCTATATGTGAAGGTAGGTCACATTTGGTTCACAATATATAACAGCATGCCATAAGAGCAAAACAATCCATGGGGACATGTCTTTAACTCCCTCAATATCCAAAATTGATAATCATGTGTTAATAACAACACAAATTATCACATATGGGACTGAGAGGGTTATCTAGCATGCATACATGCAAGAGCAGGCTGTGCGTGCAGCGCAACCACAGGCCATTTTTCTAAATTTCTCTGTGTGTGTTTTTTACCAGACTTGGACCATTTCGTAGCAGCGACACAGGTTGGGAGTTACACGCGAGCGGCGAGGAGACTGGATTTGCAAAACAGCAATAACGGAGAAGATTGGAAGCGATGCGATCAAAACACTCAATTATGGACAATGCGGAAGGCACACAGATGAATAGGGGACAAGTGAGCAACGTAAACTGTGCAAGCAGTAACTTTAATAGCACATCTACGCATGAATATTGAAATAAGAATCTTTGAAATAGCTTTACATAATCGTGATGTGCTAAATACAAGTACATCTGTCAAGTACATCATTACAACAAAAAATCTATAAAAATAATATTTTAACTCCACACCTTCATTACGAGGGGGACATACCATTAAGGGTATTTTTTTCTTACACTTTCCCCTTTAGACTTTGATACATTCTCCTTGAAGAAAGATTTAAGAGAATCTTGACAATTTACAGACATATCACCAAAAAAATTTGCATGATCTCATCTCTATTTAAGTTATGTAGAATATGTTATTTTCTCAACAACTAAATGAGTATAATACAAAAAAATTGCCAAGTCAGGAGAAAGACACATTTACCAGCACACTTATACCGGAAAATGGAAGAAAAACCAAATCATTTTGCAGACACATTTCACATATCATGTACTTTCAAAATGCTATAATATATGTGTATCAACTGAAGATAACGTGCAGTGCAAAATAAGAATGGGGAAGAATTCCCACTGCTGAAAAAAAAATCATGGTTTGTCTCGCAAAGTGCACAATCCCTCCTTCATATAAACTAGATGTGGTATGGCCACACAAAGTAATATTATCAAAGATGACAATGGATGACTTTTTTTCCATTCAGAGTTCAAGGCAAATCTAAGCTCATGCTTGATTTTCACCTCATGAGCAGATTTTTACGTAATATATCCAGTAAAAAAATGATTTTGTAGTGATTTGAACCAAACCAGGATAAGGGTTGCGCACCGTGACAAACCAAAACCCTGCACTAATGGGGACAGCCTTTGCGTTTCTTTTTGCACACAAACCAACCGAGCAAAACACAAGTAATAAAAACAGACAGAAAGCATCTCCAAGGCTACTGCGTATTGTTCCTACATGTAAATGTATCTCCTCGGTTGGTAGTTCAATTGGCTCTCCAGGTACAACAGCCTTCCGCTGGCAATTAATGACTTTTCCACAAACGCAAAAACAAGAGGGGAAGTAATGCAAAAATGGGGGGGAAGAACAGTGAAGACTGGATTAGTGGCGTGAATTGAAGGCGTGAATTACACAGACACCTCCCCAACACTTCAACTGCTTGGGAGGAATGTACTGCGGTGTTTTCCTGCCGTACGGAAAGTGCTTCGTACCAACTCGAACCATTCGTCAATGTCTCGTTTGATGCATTGGTTCCGTCCCGCTGGCCTACATGTATAGCTTTTTTGTTCCCTCTACTGGATGCTCTTTTTGAATCGTCCCTCTCTAGTGGCACTTTGGAAAGAAATAATTGCCCAAGGGACAAAGACAACTTCTTATTCCAAAAAAGTTCCTTTTTCTGGTACCCCCCAATCCAGACTGTTTCTCAAAAGTTGAATTCTCTTGCTAAATGGATAATTCTCTGAATTGAATGCTTCAGAATCAAAAGAACTGTACAAGCAAATCAGGCTCAATTCATGAACATATTCAAAGTAAATAGCAATCATGTATTAGACTAAGATTAGTGTACTTTTGAAATATATTTTTTAATGAAACTTTCTGAATTAATATGTTTACATTGAACATTTCCATCTCAATTAATCAATTGCTTCAGTTCATGACATCTAGCTGGACGAGTTTAAATGACTTCCATCTTGTAAAGAATTGCTGCAAAGAAAGACACATTATACATGTATGATTCATAATTCAATTTTGAGCAAATGCACTGCAAATAATTAATGTTAGTCAACAGCCATAACACAAAATCTGATGAATTAACTAACTCATGGGAAACACACTGAGTAGTCAATATTGTACCCAGATAAAAATTGTGAAGTGATGACTAGTATTAATAAGATTAAGGATGAACAATGAAAGAAAAGATCAAAGTTGGAAAGTTTTTGAGGTGAGTTGAGGTGAAAGGATCAGTTTCAAAGCCTAAATAGGTCCCATCATGCAGATGAGCATTAAGATGTAGAATATGGTAAAAACAAGAAAATGGCAGCGTGCAAAGTAGACGAAAGATAGTGGTACTCAATGCTAAGAAAAAAAGGAAGAGAAATATCAGAACTAATGTAGGCAGGCGTGCAGCCATGAGGTGAGAAAGGAGATGGATGAGATAAAGATAAAGAAAGGGTGAGAGGAGAGAGAGAGAGAGAGAGAAATATGCAAACACATAGGGATGGATGAAGAGAGAGAGATAGAAGCAGAGAGAGAGGGAGAGAGTGGGAGAGAAGAAAAGAAGAGCGAGGGGGGGGGGGGGGGAGGGGAGAGTGGGAAATAGAGAGTGAGAGAGAGAGAGAGAGGGTAAGAAGAGCGAGAGGGAGAGACGGAGGGAGAGAGGTAGAGGTGGAGGGAGAGGGAGAGCAAGAGGGCTAGAGAGGGAGAGAAAATAAGAGTGGGTAAAAGATAAAATCAGAGTTAGAGACATGGACAGTAATTAATCCAGGAAAAAAATGTTGAAAAAGCAGCCCCAAAAGGGCAGCATTGTATGAGGAAAACTCATCAGAACGAGCCAAAGATCATGCAAGATGAAAATGGAAAGAATATAAATGATCTCAACTCTAAGAAGGAGCGAACGAGCCAAAGATCATGCAAGATGAGAATGAAAAGAACATAAATGATCTCAACTCTAGACAGAAAGAGGAGCAGGTAAGGCATGCAGGCAGGCAGGGTTAGGGGGTGGACGAGTCCAAACTTACTGGTGTAGAGCGGGTGTATTTGAGAGACGAGCTAGTGGTGCTGGTGGTGTAGTCTCCAGCGTTATGGCCTGTGCTATACTCTTTGTTTATCCTCACCGAGCTGGCGGTGCCATGGGCGGTGGCAGCAGGTGGTGGTGGTGGTGGTGGTGGAAGGAAGGGGTTGGAAAGGGGCGAGTGGATGGGGGTAGGGGGGCAATATGCAAAAATATTGATGTTTACTACTACATTCACAACAGACTACCATAATAGACGACTGACTACTGACTGCTAGTACTACATGTGTAATGGATCCTGGTTATAATCACTGTTATACCCCAAACTTTAATTTTGATGTAGAAGAATATCTATTCATCCTTCTCTTTTTAAAAGGCAGACACTTTCAATTAAGTGGAAACATCCACATATTCATTATTGCAGATTCATGCACTATTTAGATATCCTGAAGAAAAGTTTATTTTTTGGCACGAAAGTAGAGCTGGAATTATATACCCTCCCCTCTTTTGAAAAGTACTACATCTCTATCATCCACACTGCTTAAAATACCATAACTTTACTCAGTCCAAAGTAAAATGGAAAATGAACAAAGATTTAACAACATTATTATATGCAGTAACAACATGTAGCAATGCTTCTAAAAAATATTTCAGAAGATATATGAATAATTATTTCTTTAATCATGTGTTGAAGGAGGGGACATTTAATTTTTCTTTTCCTTCTAAAAAGTATTTCTTGAACATTTCTAGGAAGTACAGGAGACTGATCTTGAAATGTTGTAAACCGTCACCAGAATGAACCCAACACATAATCTAAGGGAGATTTCTATAGATAGATTTGAATACCGCATGCTCCACTGATACTCCTCTAAATTTCATGTCAGTTTTGATCTAATGCTGAACATTCTCTACTCATGTGATTTCAAGACGAGACGAATCATTGAGGGCAAACTTTGAACAAGAGCACAGGTTGTACAATGTAAGAGGACAGTCACAACACACAGAGAACAAACAGACACAAAACGTCATGCCATAGAATCTTGTTACGACACGAACCCGTACTTCACACACATATGGAGTTAATACACACACATAGCCGTACGATGGGGTATTAATACATCTAAAACCACCTTTCACTCTTATTTGGTTTTTAAACAAATGCCTTTCAGCTTTGAAAATGCTACACAAATATATCCTCCATACACGTACAGATTCCTACTGAAGAAATATTGATTTGACATGGGCATTAATATCTTCTGTTCAAGTGTGAATAGGGTGCAAAGCACACCCACTACACAACGTGGAGCTCACGATGAAGATGCGTCTGTATTGTGCATGAGAGAAGTGATAGGCGTACACTACCGCTCAAAGGAACTGGCATAGGGAAAGGGAAAGGGAAGAAAGGGAAGGGGCCGCAGTTTTAAACCGCTGTATATTTTGTCCAGTTCAGCATGAAACAATGTTCTAGCCTAAAAAGCATCATGTTTCCTGCTGAACTGGACAAAATATACTGCGATTTTAAACAGTGGCTCCTTCCCTTTCCCTTTCCCTGTGCCAATTCCTTTGAGCTGGAGTGTATATGATACAGCGTCTTGGCCTTTTATTCTTTAAGAAGGCGTGCGATGCTAACTTGTACACACATAAATAAGGCAGCGAGGAAAGATAATGTTGGCATGGTATAAAAGAGTCGGATTGTCTCTTCGCATTATGAAGATGTAAAAATACAAACCTTTCCTAAAACAGGATCCCTATACAAAAGCCATTCTTTGATCATTCACAAACAAATCTAAGCAAAACCTCCCCTTTCCATTTGAGACCTAAAAATAAGACTCTCTTTAGGAGTAAAAAGCAAATAGGAGTAGATGAACAAAACAAAACAAGTATACAACTACACGACTAGACAGATACTGAGTACAGATGTTGCCAGATATGCTCTTGTCCTTAGCCTGAAGATCAAGGGAACCATTGTGAGAGTTAACTCTTCATGAGCTGTAGATGCATTTCTACACTAGTCATACACATAAAGCCCATAGACCAGTATTCAGTCTGGCTCAGAAGGACTTAACTCTTTATGCACCAGTAGTAATACCAGTACACACAAAGCCCATAGACCAGTATTATGTTTGACACAGAAAGACGTAACTCTCTATGTGCCACAGTTGTATTTCTGCACCAATAATACACAAAAATCACATTGATCAGTAATCAGTCTGGTACAGAAGGTAATAACCCTGTATGATCTGTAGCTACATGACTGAACCAGTGACACACACACAGAGCCCCTTGACCAATATCCTGACAGGCACTCTGGGTTACTTAACGGGAGCTTGACCCCTCACCTTTTGAGACCGGTACTGGCGGCTGCGGAGTGCCTGGTGGTGCGCCGGGCGCTGGAGGTGTGGGCGGGGGACACAACGTGCACCTTGGAAGATTTGACGGGGGACGAGACGGGGGTACCCGCTGATGAGATTCTGAGCAGACACAAAACAAGGGATGGATGAATAATCAAATACCGGTATCAAATGGTTGTTAAGGTTTAAAAAACCTGGGGCCACATATTCATGAAACATAACTAAGCATTGCAAGTCAGTAGATTCAGCTACATGCATATTTAGCAACCAGGCCATTTTCTTTTTCTTCATGAATATGGCCCCTGGATGCTCATTATATTCATTGAGGGGGGGGGGGGGGGGCTGGGGGGGGGGGTAAAATACAATATGTGGGTTTTCAGAGGGGATCATTCACTGTGAGGCCCTGTGCATTCTCTTCATTGATTTATATAATTTTGTTCAGGTCTAAAATCTCTCCAAGAACCTCACTCAAATCCATAGACAAAATCCAGAGACTGAATCAAAATATAGAGCAGAGCCTGAAGAATACTAGCATATGGACTGAATTTAAGATGGTAAGAGCTACTAGTACATCCTACAACTACAGTGAGACCCGTCTATAGTGGCCACCCAAGGGAAACAAAAATTGTGGCCTTTATAGATAGGTGACTGCTATAGACAGGTTCTTTAACACATGATCTCTCTCTGGGGGAATTATTTTAGTGGCCACTATAGATAGGTGACTGCTATAGACAGGTTCTTAAACACATGATCTCTCTCTGGGGGAATTATTTTAGTGGCCACTATAAACAGGTTGGCTGCTATAGACAGGTGGCCGCTAAGACAGGTTTGACTATATGTATGTCCATATCTCCTATCACAAATGTACAGAGTTACGATTGATATATCTCTCATGGGTCAAGTTGCAATGAATAACCATTCTTTCCAGGGCCCTGAACTTGGTCTTGGAATTGAGAAGAAATGAGAATCATTGATGGATAAAATCCAAGTATATTCTCTACATGCAAGTACTGATTTCATGCTTACTCTGGTAATCCTAGCAGCAGACAAATGAATAAATAGTATGGCTTCACAAAGCTTACTATACATGGATACAATGCTCATACCATTGCACTGCTTTGCTGGCATACAAAATGGCTGGCTATAAATGTTATAACATCATGCACCATAACATCAACATGCAGAAGCACAGGCAATATAGAGACATACAGATCCAAGCTAAATGGAATGCAATTAATTGCACATGCTGGGGAAATTACTAAACATATGGGCCCTAATTCATTGAGGAGTTTTAGGATTTAGAACACAATTTAAGCAAATGTTGTCCAAAAGTCCAATACTGAACGCACGTGTTCTGCGTAGGGTACTAAATTCATGCTTTAGACCATGTTTAGACCACATTTTCATCAAATTGAATCAAATTTAAATAAACCGTTGTCTAGACCACAGTAACTAGCATGCATTAAGCACCCTAATGGAACATCCACTGCAGCTCAAAGGAATTGGCATAGGGAAAGGGAAAGGGAAGAAAGGGAAGGAGCCACAGTTTTAAACTGCGGTATATTTTGTCCAGTTCAGTATCAAACAAAATGCATTACATATGAGCCTAAAAAGCATCATGTTTCATGCTGAACTGGACAAAATATACCGAGGTTTAAAACTGCGGCACCTTCCCTTTCCCTTTCCCTATGCCAATTCCTTTGAGCTGTAGTGAATGCATGATTTATTATTAGACCTTTTGAAGCATATGCTCCAACTAAATCAAGTGCACATTTTGCTTACGGAATACGCCACAAACTTTGTTTAAACCATTGTCTGAATCTTAACCTCCTTTGTGAATCCGGGCCACAGAGCCAAGCTGACTGGGATGCAATTAAAGGGAATATACTGTACTGGGAAGATAAAAAGGGCCTTCAAAATGTAATTGTTAGCAATCTTCTTGCCAATGGTCTTAAATTCATGTATTGTCCATTTTAGAGCCTTGCTGAAAGTTATTTGCCCTCAGATGATCCACATGTGGAGAGATTAGTGATTAAATCACAGATCCTCCAAATGTTCGGGCTGAACAATTTGAGGATTTGTGATTCAATCACTAATTATTCCAAATGTGGATCAAATGAGGGCAAATAACTTTCAGCAAGGCTCTAAAATGGACAATACATGATTTTAAGGCCATTGGTAAGAAGATTGCTCACGATCACCATTTGAAGGCTTTTTTTGTCTTCCCAGTACAGTATATTCCCTTTAATTGCACATGCTGGGGAAACTGCTAAATATATGAGATATACTGTATCACATTGGGATTCACATGAACATCTACACAAACACAAGGTGATACAAATCAACACAGTCAAAGCAAGACGAGGTGAAATGGAAGTATAGAGCACAGAAGTAATAAAGTATAGCCATTAAGGAATGGATAATATACAATGAACAGTCATTACAGCATGAGTACAGTATAACAAATGTAAAAATACAGATAATCTGAAGTATGAAATGGATTTTTACTTTAAAAAATATATATCTAATTAGTTTCTATTCAACAAAAGGGATCATTCAACAATCAATCATACCAATAAAACAATATCAGACAGACTTATGATCAGTGCATAGAAGAAGTGCATTGATTCAGTCTTCATTTGTTTGAAACTGTTGCCAAATCTTCTTTTGTTTGATTTGAATCAACCAATTTATTTTTGCATTTTTTTTTTCATTTCAAGGGATCGTGAACTTAGACCTTGGCACTCCAACTCCAAACAACACTCAAATAAATCAGTTGGACTGGCTAAAGCTGCAAACTGAACTCCTTCAAAAATTTGCTGTTCAAAAAAACTTTGCTTTGAAAATAATCTCATGAGGAAATAAAGACAAATGTCTGACCAACATTTTCAACTGGTTAATAGACAATGAAGTTTTTTGGGTTTTTTTTCAGGGTTATTGTTTGATATTCTCATCAAATAGGAGTGTTTTGTCTTGTATCACGTCTACTAATCATCTCTATCTTCGTACCATTGTGATGGTCACTATAAAAATATAAACCTTACCACACAAACCAGATAGGAACACAAAACCAACAGAAATACATTTGATGTTGGATATAGCAACATGAAAGCTATAGAACAGAAAGGTGCAGGAGGGCATATACAGCTATATACCACAACAATAATAGCACTATTCCAAAGGCTTGGTAACATACAAAATGCAGTGAAAATAGTTTGATTTGCACAATGTAGATAATAGTTTATGTGTAGATGAGTAGATATGGTATTAACAGTGAAATTAGTGAAATAAAGAAATGAAAGATTCTAATTTGCACTCAACATAGCTGGCAAGGGCACCAGAAGAGTGAAAGAGTTTGTATGAATATTCTCTGTGGCGGCTATGTTGCTATGGTTTCATGAAACATGGTGGGCTACTTCACAAATTATATCTCTTGAATAAGCCCAGCCCAAGCTGTTTATATGGGGTGAAAAAACACTCTCAGCCTTTGAGCATGTATTTCAGTTAATCACAAGGTCAGCAACGTAATCCTGGCCATTGTAAATTCCAAACGTGCCAATTAATGACATAATTTTATAGCAATAATATGATGGATGACCTGAGCTCATATATGAAGCTTGTACCGTGCATGTGTGGTATATCATTGCAGGACCAATGTTCACTCGAGACACATACACCTGGTTTGGATAATATGTGTGGAAAAGGCTAATTGAAATCATGATCTTGGATCATGTTTTGATACGGTTATAATTTAATGAATTCCTTTCACTAAAAATAAGGACTTCTTTTTCAAAACACCCCCCCCCCCCCCTAGATGTGAATAGCTTACCCTTGATGTAAAAATAAATACGTACAGATAGCACAAAAACAAAGTTTTATGAGTGAAATGAGAATTCATTTGGCTAGAATACACAGAACGGGCCAAACAAAACATATAAACAAGAATCTACAAAGAGGGAAAGAAAGAAAGAAATAAAAACAACTGCATGATACAATACAAATGGTGCAAAAGTCCAGACTGATGCATGCTTAAAGCTGGAACAGATAAAGGGAGGAGATCCGCAAACGGTGCATTCGTTCTTACTTTTTACTACTGGCTTTGCTCCTGTTTCCATGACATCATCAATAACAGGGTGGGAGAAAGAGTGAGATCATACAATAAATTAATGGTATCAGGACAAAAACCAGGACGAAGAGAAAATGTGGAACGGTACGTCGTTATGTGTAGAGGTTTCGGTCAGAATATTGAATCAGAGAACGGAAGGTGAAAATCGTGCCTAATCATCAATAAAGAACAAAATATGCAACTCCACTTCATTTTGCCTCCTAACAAATTTCGTCAAAACCCTGTCTGACCATGCAATATCTAATAGTTTAGTCTTACAACAATTAATGGCTTCCGTGAAGGTAGAATGGTCTAATTTGTTTTGTGCTCATAATATTCTAACATATTCTCTGTAACATATCATAACTCATAAGGTTTTATATGTGAATAATGTTTACACAATAGTGGTATGCAATACTTCAAGTCTAATAGTATCACACACACAAGAGAGAAACATAATCCTGTTCTGACTTCACAACAAATCTAAATACATAACGTATATCTGCGATCTTATTGCACTTGAAGCAATAGTCACATGGTAATCACATGATCCAGAAGAAGCAATAAGATCATACGACCATAAATCAAGAGCATTCCTTTCTTTAAGAAGCAACTTAAACAAGGACACCAAGATGCAGTGAAATTGCACTGAATAAAATCTCCAAGATTTATATCAACTCCTTAAAGAAATCCCAGAGAGAATCAATTTCTCACACAAAGAGTTAAATGACCTCAACCAGAGTTCTCATAAAGAGGAAATTCTGAACAAGTATTCACACACGAGAACTTATCATATCTACTTGAAAAAACAATGTCGGACAAGACACTGTTAGTCAACAGTGGTTATGTGACAAATCACCACTTCAAACTGCACACTCAAAACCTTGCCAGGATATCATACTCATACATCTACCATGTAATGCGCATACTAATTATCTGATGTACTCTTTTTTAAAATTTACAACCGATTTAACAAAAATAGATGTAATTGTATATTTAAAACAACAACATAGACCCTTCAAACAAACGGCCTTAATATTCTTACTGCATTTCATGAGCATGCTTGGTGGATTAACGATAAAATCCCTTTTAAAATGATATTCTAAATCCTACAAGAGGATAAGTTCTAGTTGCTTTTCACTGCACACTTTTTAGACCTATCAGCAAAACACAAACACTTCTTATATTTTCCTTATCATTTGTTTCACATGCTCTGCTTTTCAAATTTCACACAGTATGCTGTCCTGCCATGCATCAATCAAGACAAATGCTATTGAGGGATAACTTTCAAAACACACTTCAAATGAGGTCAAAACACTCCATGCGGGAAAATCTGAATGATTGTTTCGCTCACTTTCATCCAACTTAAGATCCAAAACCATTTATCTGAACATGCCAGAAGAGCGCCATATTTTACTCTTTTTATGTGTGCAATATTTTGCAGTACCAAAGTAAAGTGATCACACAATATTCAGAAAGGCCTTTCACTTAAGCATGACAGGAGTTTTTGTATGATGCAGCCGCTTCCTAGAAGTCACTTCTTTGAAGACTAAATCAGTAATTTATTTCTAGTCTAGATCAATACGCGACTGATCAACAATACACCTTTTATGTTTATCCATATAAAATATCCCAAGCTATATATAACAATGCAACAAATTGTAAAGTACACCTGTTTTAGTAGTATATCACATAGATAAATCGCCAGGATGAACATAAATATAAAAAGCTCGGGTAATATGCCTGTGCAGGTATTATACAAAGTAAAGAAAGATATTAGTAATTTCCGAGGTTACAAATCAGTTAAATTAGTCTGTACTGCAGGAATCATGTCCATGCATAGTGCATAATGCAATGCACAAAAGTTGGTGCAAAAAAATATCACACACTGGCGGAACTGAATCTGCATCAAATATCCTTGGTTACAGTTAAACTGAATTCCGCAGGGGCACAGGGCGACTTACCCTTCACAATGCAAGAGCCCCCCCCCCCCCCCCCTCCAAAAAAGAAAATAATTTGTTTTTTCCCCATTTTGGTAAAACATCCATCTTCTATGCTCATTACATTTATAAGCTACATTAGCCTTTGGAGCATGCTTTATTTGAACCTCTTGTTGTTTAAATGATTTTCACAACCAATGCTTTGGTGTGTACATGCTTTCTGAGTAAAAGTCATTTGCATCAGATTCCACCATTTTCTCCCTTCACAATGACAACGCATGGTTATCACTAAAAAGGATGAAACTGTGAGAATCTTTGCGATAATAGTTGAAAATAGCTAGTCAAAATATTCTTCTCCTTATCTCTATAAATAAGGCACATGTTCCAAAGAACACATAATTTCATAAAATAATTGCTTGACATATATATGTCTTTCTTGAGGTGGATCATGTATTTTATTGATAAGTATTATTTACCCAGGGTAGCCCCTTCAATGGTTATACACTGTTCTACCAGGGGAGCCTGCTGTATAGAAGATTTATGCCCTAATATGGTATAGACTTTCCACTTTCCTACTTTTCTGCACCAAGGATATCAGAAGTAGATTCAGTAAAGCCAATGATGTGAGTATGATCCATAGAAAGTCAAGTGACTCCACATACACTACCTCAAAAAGGTGCGCAGAACCTGAGGACTGTTAAGTCATTTTTTTTTCAAAAGTGAAGTGAATTTAGTGAAAAAAGAGAGACAAAGTATCAAAAAAGTGTGACAAATAATTGGCAAGTGCATATCACAGTCACACATCAATAAATGGAATTTAAGTCGGGTGAACAAATGGCAATGATGGAATAACTCAGTGCAGTAGGTTGATGTTCTGGTGAGTGCTTATAATCATCTACAGCAGTTTCAGTTTTGGAATACTTGGGGAAGCCATAAAACTAGAGAGTTGCTTTTAATAGTTGACGACACCCACGATCAATTCAACTCTTTGTGAAATAAAAATGTATGTGACACATAAGCATAGAAGCATGGATAATTCAAAAGGATGATAATGAAATTTGAAGACAAGCGAGAAATTGGATGCTTGTGACACTCTGATGATATATTTTTATCTGGTACAGCCTAGCCCTGAACTGAATTGAGTTGTTTATACAGCAGCATACTCATACATATTTTAGTTCCATTATTATTCAAAATGCATCTTCATTGAGGTCTCTTGATGAAGTTATCCAAAGCACAAGTAAGCATGTGGTGAGACTCATCATGTAAGCATGTTCTGACGATGAGGCATGAATGTTGTGCATGGTGAACTGCACTCTCAATGAACGCTCCATACCCATATAAGGAAAAGTCGTCCCATGATGCACTGCGCAGCCACATTCAGATTTTGTTTGCAATCGTGTCTGCTGAACGTCTAGTGTTTGAGACCGGAAGCGGACATGATTGCGAAAACAAGTCTGGGCCCCATTGCATAAAACTTACCATTGATGGTAATTTTGCTATCAATAGTAACTTCTTTGGAAACTTAGAATTTGATTGGTTGTCAAGCGCCATTACCATGGTAGTTACCATTGATGGCAGAATTACCATAAATGGTAAGTTTTATGCGACAGGGCCCTTGATGTCTCTGTGCTGTGTAGTTTGGAATGACTTTCCCCTATATACGGTATAGAGAATTAAACAGCACTGTAAACATGGACATCTTTGCGGTATTAACTCTTTTATTAACACTTGGCAGGAAAAAAACAAATTTAGCAGTGTACACCGTATGTGACGAAAAGGATTTTTTTATTCATCTGTGTTACTTATGTGCAATCTTTACTAATTACAAAATCAAGAGAATTTCAGCATCGCAAAATATCTGAATTGTTTACAGCATATGCTGTGATTGAACCTGTTAAGTGCTACCTTGTCACAAGCCCATAGGAGTGTGACACAGGGATCACTTGGTATCAACAAGAAATGGGTTAATATCTCTGTGATCAAAGAATACTTACCTCAGAGGTTGTGAAGTTGATCTTGTGTGTATCTTGCTCTCATCCAATCTTTACAAGAAAAATGGAAGGGAAGAATTAAGAATTAAACCCCAAAGTATAATTGTAATCGAAAGCAACGTGTAAGTTTGAATATCATGCATGCATTTGGGAAAATAAGTTTGCTCATTTTTTTTTTCAGTTGTCTGGATATTCCAAAAATTGTTATCATTAATGAGAAATAAGGGTATTTTTACAAGGCAGGAAATAGAAAATAGTGATCAATAGAAAAAAGAAAATTGTACTTTGATAAGAAAAATAGCCTTTGTATTCACCCATTTCAATCATACTACATGTAAATCCAGCAACACCAAACAGGCTGGCACTTCAGAATGTCACAGGAAACACATCACAATGCACGGTTGACATTTTATGCAGAATTAAAACCCCAAATTGCAGCTTGTAATACTTCTAGAGTTACCTTGATAATTGCATTTTCAACCCAAATGTCCCCAGGCCTAAAAATAAAATTTTCCCAGGTCTAAAGAGAGAGAGAAGAAGAAGAAAGGAGAAAATGTAAAGAAAATGAGAGAGAAAGAAAGGGAAAGGGGAGAGATAGAGAATGAATGAGAGAGGTAGAGAGAGAGAGGAAAGAAAAATACAAAGAGGATGAAAGAGAAAATGATACGTAATTACAAAGAGAAAGACATGGACAGGGATAACACAGTGCAAAGAGAATGGGAGAAAATGGAAAGTTAGGAGAGTTGAACCAAATACTGACAGAAATGTCAAACACAGATCGTAATGCAAGATGTGAAACCAAAACATGAACACAAATTCCTTTGATAAAAGCTTGCAAATATCTCAAATATATAATTGCATAAAATCACTGACAAACGAATGGATGGATGGATAACCCTGCAGCATAATTCGTTCCAGCCACTTTGTGGCAGAGATATAGAAAATGTTAGCAATTCAACACATCAGGAACATGATAAATACATTTTAACAATGAACGTCATGTCTAAAGCAGCTGTATGGTATGTTTAGATAAATTGCATTCCCATAATTCATTGCGACACCGTCTTACTTGAGGCTGCCTGTGGTTGCGGACCGTGCTTTCCGGCTGACCTTGAGGTGCCGTAGCTTGTCTCCCTGCGTCATGGCCTGCGAGCTGCTGAGCGTAGACCGCAGTTTGTACGACTCAGCCGGCTATGGGTGAGTTTAAAGAAACAGAAAGAAAAGACACATTTAAGTTACATACCTTGTGCTATGGGGGAATTAAAGGAAACAGAGAGAAGACAAAATTGGAAATTTTACAGCTTTTGCTATGTCTGTGAGCTGCTATGCATAGACAGGGGTTTGTATGCTCAGCTGGCCACAGGTAAGTTTAAGGAAACAGAGAGAGAGTAGAAAAATATAAAATAAATATCTTGTGTTATGGGTGAGTGACAGGAGACAGCAGGGAATAGAAAAAGACAGCTCGTAGGCCTCAGTAGGGGTTGAAACGGTATGGGGGCGGGGAAGAAAAATACACATAAACATAACATTTCCATTTGTAAATTGGTAGCTTTTAGTGTTCCAATGGCTATGGGAATGTTAAATGGAACCAAGAAGAAAGACAATTAATGCAGTGTACAATTTTACATATGGATGACTTCATGGGGTCAGAAGCAATGACAATATAAATACAAAACATACAATTTAATCATTATAGCGGGAATATGTGAGATGGGATTCTCATCTTATTTGTTGGACTTGCTTGACTATGGTTCCGTTTCAGTAATCAAAGGGAAAACAAAACACAGTATTTCAGACGTGGTTTGTATGACTTATTTGGCTATGGGTGAAAGCTTAGAGCATAGAGCAGCAGCTTGTCTAGTACATACAGGGTTAAAGATGGCCCGTCCCTTTTACAAACATCTGCAAACTTCATGAAAGTTTGCACATATTTAGCACCTATCTTAGCACAGGATACTAACTGTGAAATTTTGAGGTCAGAGGTACTATAACTCCTATAGAATAAATGAAAATCTAACTAGTTTTCAATGAGATTTGATTCCACTGAATTGACCGTTGACACAATTTGAAATTACGACTATTTTAGTGGTACAAAGAAAGAAAGCTTGATCAATTCTCGAAGATAAAACTACGCTTTGTCAATTCCAGGGAAAGGTTATATAGCCACTCTCTCTTAAATGATCACATAGTCAGGGAACTTTCAGAATTAGGTCTGCAAAAGGGACGGGCTACCTTCAAGCGCTTCACTTGCCAAGGTAATTATCTCACTTATCCCCATAGTGGCATCATATCACTTCCATTTGGTACAATGCCATCTCTGGATGGATGCCTCCATTCTTTAATCCTCCTGAAGACTTACCTGGTGATCATCACTGATCAAGGCTAGCCATCCTCACAACTATTTCAATAGGCATTCACATTGACCGCTGAGCCGTGCACTAATCACCAATATGAATGTATGGGACCAGGGACACTCATCAATACGTCACAATGGGGTCACTAAGGGGGAGTGGGCGGACTGAATGGCTGGGACCATTGTTATGGAGTGGTTGTTTTCACAACAGAATACCCACAGCTTATAGTGTGACCAATAGGGGATGGTAGGTAACTATCCAGTTGAATGCACTATGAGCAAAGACTACACATGTACATGTATGTTACACATTGTGACACAAGCTTTCCTCACAACTGGAGATTAATTTCACACACAATAGTCGACAGAGACAAGCAAGTCCTTTTTGCTCCACTATGTTTATAACGCTCATATGCCAGGTTCTAAAGTGTATACAAAAGTTGTCAAGAGTGGAAAGCAGACATTGTTGTTTTCTCATATACAATGAAACCGGTATATACAGACCGCTCAAGGGAGTCGAGAAATGTGGTCTTTACATACAGGTTACTTTAACACAGGTTTCAACAAGAATATTGTCAAAGGAAACCTAAAAGTTGAGTCTTTATACAGGGGGTCACTAAAGCAGGCTTCACTACAATTGTTTAGACTCTACTCTTCTAGCATGTGCAATATGTCCTTGGAAGAAGAGAAGGAACACCCATGAGCATGTACCTCCTTACATTAATATCAGACATCGTCAAGGGAAACAAAAAAAAAAAGAGGTCACTGGAAAAAAGAAAAGGCAACCTGAGCGTGTACCTCGTAGGAGATGGCGCGGTCGTTGTCGTTGATGGAGATGTCGTCCACGGCGCTGAGAATCCTGGAGACACTGTTCTTATTTGCAATCTGCCCGTCCCTCGCCTTCTTCCTGAAGATGTCACCCTGCACCCACATCGAGGCTTGTTTCCTAGGCAACGCCGGAAGTAGAAGGAGTTGATTTGATTGTAGAATGGGTTGTAAGGAATGAGATTCAAATTCAAACTGACTTAGAGAAACTGATATATTGACTCAATGTGGAGTGTGAATAAGGTTCGGTGACAGAGCCAATGGGACATGCAAAATCGCTTTGTCTCTCGCATCACAGATCAACTTCAATTTCAATTCAATTCAAATCAAGTCAAATGAATCCATATTCAATCAATTAAATCCTGTGTCCAATCTTTCATGTAGTCTAACTTTCTCATCTTAGCAACATTCATTTATCTAAATAAAACTAATACAATCAAATCAAATCAAAATCGAACCAAACCAAATCCATTAGAACCACATGCTCACTCTTCTATGTTGCGGAGGTTTGATGACTGAAGCCTACACACCATAAAATCTTTCTCTCTCACTACTACCGTACCACAATCCATTCATCTAAACAAAAATAAAATTAATGACATGATATGATCATTTCATATTCCATCATCTATCATATCCTATCATATATTTAATCACAACATTTAGTATATCACATCATATCATATCATACATCACACTTGTTGTAAAATTGGAGTACTGTTCTACCTCTTCCATGTAGTGTCGCTGAGGCCTGATGACCGAGCCTGGCCTACTTTTCATAAAATTTCTTTCACTACCACCCCATAAAAATCCACTAATGAAACTAAAAATAGTGATACAATATCATCTATTATATACCATATCATATTTTATCATATATCATGCTCACTCTTCCATGTAGTGTTGGAGAGGCCCAATGACCGAGCCTGGCCTACATTTCATAAAATCTCTTTCACTACCACCCCACCACAATCCACTAATAAAACTAAAAATGGTGATACAATATCATCCTATCATAAACCATATCATATTTTATCATATATCATGCTCACTCTTCCATGTAGTGTTGCTGAGGCCAAATGACAGAGCCTGGCCTACGTATCATAAAATCTCTTTCACTACCACCCCAAAACAATCCACTAATAAAACTAAAAATAGTGATACAATATCATCCTAACATATACCATATCATATTTTATCATATATCATGCTCACTCTTCCATGTAGTGTCGCTGATGCACGATGACCGAGCCTGGCCTACATATCATAAAATCTCTTTCACTACCACCCCAAAACAATCCACTAATAAAACTAAAAATAGTGATACAATATCATCCTATCATATACCATATCATATTATATCATATACCATATCATATTATATCATATATCATGCTCACTCTTCCATGTAGTGTTGCTGAGGCCCAATGACAGAGCCTGGCCTGCATATCCTCATCCAGGCTATGGCCTCCGCTGCAGTAAACCTGAAGTGCTTCATGATGTAGCAGCCAATCAGAGTGCCCGTTCTCCCGAGGCCAGCTGAAAGGAAAAGGTTTCCAAAGAAGAGAAAAGTATGATTTTTTGTTTTTAAAAGGGAATATGTAACTGAATTCATAGAATTGTATTACACATGATTCAGCTATGTTTTATGTGTTGAGATGTGATAACGATTTTGGTGTGAGGAGAGCGTAGAATTTAGAAGTAGATGGAGAAAGGAGGACAAGAAGGCTAAATCATAGAAGAGCTTTGTCAGGACAGAAAGTGCTCAAGTTGGCTTGAGTGAGGAAGATGTTGCAGATGAAGAAAATCAATGAATGGAAGTAAAGAAGGACCAAAGGGAGCTAGAAAATGTTGATTATGATATATGACAGTGAAAGAGTGAAAGAGTGAAAGAGTGAAAGAGAAAATGCTACAGTCGGATTAGGAGAGGAAATGCTAGAGAAAAAAAAATCAGTGGATGAATGGTAGAAAGGATGAAAGAAAGGAGGACAGTGTTGAATGTAATAAATCCAAGTTAAAGTGTGAACAAATGGAGGATAAAATTCCTAAGTTGAATTGAGAGACTAAAATGTTGAAGATGGTGAAAAAAATCAATGGATGGAAGGAAGGAAGAAGTTAAGGGGCGAAGGGAGATGCAGATTATAATAAATGAAGAAAACTAGGAAGTGTGTGTCATTGCACAGAACCAATGAGCAGAGAATCTAGTCCTCCCAAACGATCACATTCACCATGCTGTGCCTCACCTTTACAGTGGACTGCGAGGGAGCCCTCTGCGCTCTCTGAGATGGTCAGGAACTTCTGGAGGATTGAGTCGCTGGGCGTGCTGCCATCGATGAAGAACAGGTCATAGTGATCGAAGCCTGCGTCCGTGAAGCGCCGCGCGTCGTAGATCTTCTTGTTGAGCCGCACGATGGCCGTGATGTTGTGCTTGCGGAAGTAAGGGAAGTAGGCCTCAGGGGCGTGGTATGGGTACCCTGGGATAAAGAGAAGAGTTGGGGATTAGTACAAGTTCTGGGCCTGTGTTGCAAATAGTGACTTGCAATCTGTCCAGAAGCAGATCAAGCAGGCCTCCATTGCAAGGTACTGGGACTGTGGATTGGGGGCGGGGAGCTACATGCTACAGTAACTTGTTCATATAATGCTGCATGCATGTTTACTAACATTGCAACTTACAATCAACGAAAGAAACTCCTAAACAAGTAAACAGCTAATGGTAGTTTCTATCAAATATTGCTAATATTTCAATCACCTGCTAATAAGTCTGAACATGAAAGCTATGCATTAATGCCTTCTTCTTCTCTGTCATACAAAGAAAGAAAGAGGACTGATAAATAGTAACTGGAGGGTCTAAATTTCAGTTATGGTTGAAGTAAACAAATTAGCAACATCCAATAAGCTAGGCTACATTGGGATAAAAATGCATATTATGTGTGTGTAAAAGGAGTGCATGAGAGAGATAAGGTTAAAGGAATAAGTTTGGGTCTTGAAGAGTTGGTCAGAGAAACCTATTCCTAAAAGAATCAATTATTTTGTGCAAAATGCTAGAGCTCTCATTAGATCAAATAAAACTTGGGTATAACAAAACCCCACATAATCCACAAATTCTATACAAAAGTTCTATTTTTAAAAAAAATCCAAGTATTTCTTTGGAGCTGTCAAAATGGAATTGTGTGAGATAATTGGGCAACACATGTCAGAAGGCTTGTGGACATACCAATACAGCAGAGCAAAATAGATTGATCGCTATAAATGGGTACATTGGTAAATAATGCATCCTGGAATAACCCAGTTTGTTCAGTTTTGGCAAATATTGGCTTTGTCACATGCTGTGATGTGAGTGCATACCTACAGCACGAGGCTACCATGGTTGAAGAAAGAGAGAGAGAGAGTCAACACTGAGGGACAAAAGGACACGTCCCATTCAGCCTTGACCAAGAAGACACCAGGCCATGAAATAACTCCAGTTCATACAATTTTATTTAAAAAGAAATAGGGAAATTCTTTGACTTTTCAATTCTGATGCAATGAAAAAGAAATACTGAATCATGAAAGCATCATAACCCATTAACAAAGAAGACAACTAAAAAGGATTTTGTTTTCTTCCATTTGGGGGCTAAATCACTGGACTGAAGAAGATCTATTGATCAGGCCCTCAAGAAGATAGTATTGACCACTAGACGTTGATGAGGCTTCTCTTAGTAAAGATTATGTAGATCATTATCTCTTACTATTTGACTGAACTCACCATTTTCTATTTTGCTCTTGGGATGCGGCCCACTGAAGGCCAGGTATTTGTTCGGAACTATCCAGTTGAAGTCTCCATTCTCCACCCTCTGTGAATCAAAGAGAGAAATAAAGACAGCATGAATTATTGAAACTTTATGTTCCAAGAATTATAACTATCCATTACCATGGAAACAGCCCATTCATCACAGCTCTGTTCAATGCAGCTGCAATCAATGTCAAGCTAAAATACTTGAAAACATGTCAAACCTCAACACTAGCAGGTACCCTGTACAAACGGGCACCAAATTAGAACTCTAGACTCCTAAAATCTTGAAGGGGCTCTATACACAGAAGGCTTGCAGATGCCTTTTAGAAGTTAAAGTGGGCCCTTGCTACATGTATGTACACACCATGGACTAAACACTGAATCTGTATGCGTCACTGTTCCACTGTTGCTCAAGCAATACATACAGATCAGAAAAAAACAAGCATTTTCTTGCACAAAAAGCATTACACAAGAAATGATTCATAGAAAGCAACTACCTAAATGCGTAGATTTGATAATATTCACTTTAACAACACTTTCTACTACCTCTAAAAAAATGATATACAAAGCAGTTAATGTTTCTTCCCTGAATTATGCTGTAACTACAAATCTCACAGATGGACATTCATGGTCTTCTTCCCAGCGAGTTTAGTGAAAATGTATTGATGATTGATTACCATCAATTACGTATTTGGATACTTTGAGAAGGAACCGTCCTACATCTTTTGTGAATTCAGATTGTGCAAAAATATAATTTCTGAATGCAATATTTCTGGCTCTGTCAATAAATTTGTTCTGATGCTCAAGCTACAAGTATATTGTACATTTCTGTTTTCATGCAACACAGAGATGCTGAACATTCTCTATCTTGCCATCTGACCTACATACATGTACATGGGACAGGTGAAACAAAATTATCCCATCTAACATGACACCGAATTCTCATGCAAATGACACGGCATCCCTCATCGGGGCGAAGCGTAATGCAGTTCTGGTCTCCAGTGTCTGCTTTCCCCCGAGGAATAATAAACGCTGCCTGTGACAGAAAGAGAAGTGTTCCATGTCACACTATCTGTGTCAACAAGACACTGTTTATTCTATCTGAGCAGCAAAAACAGAGAAGAAAGGCCAGAAAACTGGGTTGAGGGACCCTTCGTGGTGGTTCATGGGAGTACAGGTCGGGCCAGCCGGCCTGGACTCCAGGACGAGAACGTGGGAATAGAAAGGGGCTAAGTTGTTGTTCGATCACAGAAGTAAACATATCAATCTGAGACACTTTGCATGTCATCAGTCTGCACTGCCTTTCAGTTTCATGATGGAATCAGAAAGACTTCACCCGGGCTACTTCTGAAGCCAGATGTCCTGACACAAATACCCTGAACTATGTTTTGCATTTCACCCTATGGCAATTTCCTTTCTTCACAGGGGTTCTTGTGTTATTTGCAGAGGGGCAGAGCCCCCCAATATGATTCTTGTACTGCTGCCTTCGTATTATACAAAAATGACCAAAGTAACAAAATAATATGATCATCAAACAGGTTAATCCCAGCAAAATGATAACTACATGTACATATGCATATCATGAGTTTAATGGGCAACACCAATCTCTGTTTTTGGCTTCCACATGAAAACAAATTAATGTGTTGTCTGCTACTATGAGTATGTGAGGTAAATGAAGCAAACCACAAGTAGCTTTAAATTTTCATACATTAATAAGTTAAAGAAACACTGATATGAATTCTATATGCACACATTAGTGTTACATCCACTTTGAATGACATAAGTCAGGTGCCCATAGTAGATTGTAAAGTTTCATTTACTATTAATCATTCATTGTTTAAAGCATGTATTGTTTCTTCAAGAGCTTCTCAAGGTCTGTCAAGTAATTCACTTGTGTAAAATCTGTAGATTTTGTAAGCAGGCACATATTACGAGCAGCCAATTACATGCATGTGTACAAACACCAATGCAGATGCTCCATTGCACTTATGAGCATGATATGTCAATCTGAGTAAAGCATTTGATTGAATGAGACCCGGCCCTTCACTAACATCTATATGAACTTTCCATACAGAGTGACACTATATAATTCACTGCTCTTTTGTTCCCATTTCTATGGAAGTATTGTTCATACTTCCTTCATTCCTCTGTGATCATAAATGGAAATAAAGTTCTGCTTGAGTGAACTGGGAGAGTCAGAGCATTCCATAAAGATAATTTTACTTCAAAAGCGAAACTTCTGACTGGAAAGAAAAGAAAAGAAACGTGTACCGTTAGTCTTGCATGCTGTGTGCAATTGTACTGGTTTGTGGTGCAATTATGAATACATGTAGCTGTCTATTTCTGATCATTACTAGATGCAAGAATGGGTAAATATTGGAATTTCAAACTAAGATGGTTCACAGTGTCCTCTCAGTGCAACACATTGAAAGGTAAAGTAGCAACCTTGCTTAGCATTGATATCACAATTTTCTTTTCAAGTTTTATTCTCTATATAACCATAATAAACTGATCTGTAGGGAAAACGAGTAATAAAAAAATTAAGACCAGGCAGGAAACTGAAAGTAACTGTTACAGTAGCTAATATCATCATCAAACTAACAGAGGAAGAACTCCTTAAATAATCATGGGTAGCTGGCAGTAGCTACATGTACCAATATTTACAACGAATGGCTAAACGGCTTTTAATGTTATCCCATGTTTGTACATGTCAGTAAAGCACTTCATTGAAATAGACCCAACCCAACTAATATGGGAAGAACACCTTAAATAATCACGGGTAGCTGGCAGTAGCTACCAATATTAAGGACGAATGGCTAAACGGCTTTAAAGGTTATGCCATGCATTTTTACTGGAATAAATACCAAATACCAGTGTAATAGTATTCTGCACTCACGTGTCTTTACACATAAATGCGCAAGTCCAAAATGAAAGTTCAACGACCAGAAAATGAGTTCACGTTTTTTAATACCTCCCTCGATTGGTGGACTCTCCTCATCCCACAAGGAGGGGGCAGAGAGGCAACCGGACTGGAACAAATGCGTCCTCACACGCACAAGATGAATTACACTTGATTGTCCAAAGTGGGAAAACACTGTTGCTAGGATACGGCTTACAGAGCAAATCTAAGAAGGATTCATCAACCTGAATTGAACTGCTCCTCTGTCCCACCGGTATTTGGAAATTGATGAAGAAAAGTCATAAAATAGGCAGACCTAATCAGCCTAAATGGCACTCATTGTGTGTACATAACATTTTAGATGAGGAGGGAGAAGGAAAACGGATGGGAAATCATATATTTTATGCGAGCCAAACTCACTAGCATCCCTCCATACATGTACACACACACACACACACATACACACATGCACACACACACACACACACATACACACACACACACACACACACACACACACACACACACACACACACACACATACACACTCATGTAATGTTACGGTACGCCTCTCTCGTACATTTCAAAACTGTGCTTCATTCAACTGCACTCGCTTGGCATTTACAGAAATTAGAATTGCCACAACATCACCCTCATTCAATTTTCCTCTGCTATGGCCTTGCAGTTAGTTATTCATGAGTACATTGTATTTCCACCATGCTTCCAAGCACTCGCCAAGGATATTGGGAAGCAGAATTTTTTCCAGAGATGCTGATCTGAAAAGGGATGTAAAGCTCATTCAGACTAGTGCCTAGGAGAGTGTTTATACAGCCAGCTTTGAAAGGAGATTGTATCAGTATATATACTATACCATGTTCATGTATAGGTTTATATGACATGCATATACACCAGAGAGTGACGTAAATGTATACTCTCACAAACAAAAATAGCTAGATATTCATCCTTTAATTGATCTACTTTGATCATTTCAAATTTAGAATACGGCAAATTTGTGCTTTGTAATCTCCTCTACCACTCCAAACGATTGTGAACAAATTGTTGTACATTTGTATTTATATTGCCTACATGTGCATCTGGTGCCCATTTCATAAAAAGTTGCTATGATAGCAACTCTTGCTGTAATGTCAACTACTATGACAACAGTGAAAATTCTGCTTCCTGATTGGCTCTTTCAATGAAAGTTGACATTCCAACAAGAGTTGCTATCATAGCAACTTTTTTATGAAATGGGTCCCTGATTATTCATCTTTGCTCTCTTTCCTTTATTCATTCATTCTACTTCTTTCCCACCCCCATACAGTATGTCACCTCATTCTTATTCCACATCCTGTTCAATATTCTCCTGTTGCTAAACCGCATAAAATTATATACATCAATCTTTTTGCTATCTCTATTCCCCACCTCTCCTCTCTCTTCCTGTTTTTTCCCCTCTCTCCCCATCTCTCTCACTGGCTTCCCCCTTTACCTAGATGTATTTGTACCCCCCCCCCCATGGGTCTCTCTCCTTGCCGTCTCTCCCACTCTTCCCCAACTCTTTCCCTCTCAAAAGATCCAGCACTGTTGCATTTCTTCTCCAATCAATGACACGCATGAACAAAGCTATTCCCAGTCACGCACACTGCATGTTCCTGAGCTGGGAGAAAGGAGATAATTGCGAGTGCGTTCTATGCCTCTGAGGTGCAGTACAAGGTCCTAAGAAGGTCCCTTGACAGGAAACATTCAATGCCATTACTACCACACAGAGCTAGGTTTTCTTGTATGCTTTTCACACTGGCAAGAATTTCCTTAGCCCCGTACTATAGGTGGGGATAAGGGGGGCCTTAGCCCCACCTATAGTACGGGGCTAAGCTTAGACCACTTTCTGTTCACATTGGTTTTTACCAAAGTAGGCTAGCCCCACCAATAATCCGGGATTATTTGGCCCTGCAAAAAAGCAGGGCTAACACCGCAATTGCAGGGCCAAGCCGAATAGTCCGGGGCTAAGAGTGCCAGTGTGAACAGAAACGAAAAATAGTACAGGGCTAAGGAAATGCGATGTCAGCTCTCAAGGCCGAAACGCCGAGACCAATCAGATAAGGCCCGCCAGGCGAGTGACCTTGATGAGGAGTGGTAAAGAGCCGATGTGCAAGACGTACACTCATAAATATTCATAAGCTGTCGAGAAAGTCCTGGGCTAACGATTTCGAGTGAGAACAGTGTGAAAAGCTAGTCGGGTTTAAGAAATAGTATGGGGCTAAGAAATGCCAGTGTGAAAAGCTTCAAAAAATAGTACGGGGCTAGGAATAGTACGGGGCTAAGGATAGTACGGGGCTAATTTTTGCCAGTGTGAAAAGCATATTAGTGATAACAACCCCACCTGCTAGAAGGCCACAACAAGAGTAGGTGTGTGTGTGGGGGGGGGGGGGGGGGTGTCATGGCACACTGTAACAATCAACCCTAGGATCATATATGGGGGAGGGGGGAGGTGGGTGTCATAGCATAACAATCACCAACCCTAGGTCCATATAAGGGAAACATTCAATGCCACTACAGGAATTATTTCTTGGTGATACAAGCCCACCTGCCAAGAGGCCACAGCGAGTTAACAGGTGGGGGTGGAAAATGACATAACAATTATCAACTGTTATTTCTAAATGCTTTGTTTTGCCTTTCCAAATATATTTGGATGTTGAACATATACAAACAAATATTGAAATTTTTGAAGGTGTTATAAATATCAAAGATATCAAGATATCTATCACAGCTACATGCATTTAAGCAGCAGAAATGTATGGTAACAGTATGAATAATTGCCAATTTGGAATATTCCATGCATTTTTTTACAGCTCCTGTTTACCCGTCATATACAAATACAACTTGAAAGATGGGTTTCAAGTTTAAAAGGTCATTTTAACTGAAGCTGCTTATCAATTTGTTTACCACGCTATGGTGCAACAGAGCAAAACAAGACTGACAAATGACTTCGTTTATTTGAAGGTGAAGACTTGGTATGCGAAAGCAAATAAGCGTTTTGATAGTTTAATTTTTGTTGATGTGTAGGAATATGACCTGACTTGATTTGGTACAGCAAATTTCTTTTCCTATTGTTACTACAGAGTTAAAACTGCCTTCAATATGAACATAAAACAGTTTCCATTCAAACTAAGCAACCTGTTGCTGGAATTGTGTTTGTTTTAAGATAAGGAGTACGAAGCGGTTTACAGTTACAGTCTGAAATCACAAGAGAACAGTTGTTTTCATGGCAGAACCATTCCACTGTCATCATCATCTGGAATTGCTTATTTTCAGCAATATTACAATTTTGAGATGATTCCTACCTTTATGCGGGGGGGGGGGGGGGGGGGTGTTTCACCAAGCTGTTGATGAATGACGTTACGCACGACTGGTGACCTGTTCTTGTGCTAAATCAAATTCTCAATGATTTTGATTCCCATCAGCAAAAGTTGAAGTCTGATCTTTGAAAATTAAAATTCTTGTTGCTAACAAGCGTCTGACTATGAAGTTACCAATTTGTCAAATTTGATTGGGATTGTTGGAAAACTGCTTGCAAACAGCTAGGTGAAACACCCACCTAATACCAAACAAGAAAGGGAGCCATGGCCATATCAAAACAGTACTCAATAAATCTTGGGTCCTGTAGTCTAACCCACTACTACGCCTTTAAAGAAAGATGTGGTATTTACTCATTCTCAATTCTGCTACATCATGGAAAAGTACAGACCCAACGGATTGCCTTCCTCCAAAGGTGAAGTACAGACCCAGACATTCATTCAGCAAGATCCAAACTATGGAGACCTGTTACGGGCCTTGAACTAGTGTCACCTCCAATCTTGATCCCCGGTGTCACATTTTCAGGGACCAAATTCGGTGAAATGGATGACTGCAGATGTCTTTCAGAGACAAGAGGGTACAAAAAACGCCCCCTGAAACGCACCCATTCCGACTTTGGAGTGCACACGTTCGCTCTGTGAACTCTGCACGACACTGCCACAAACAAGAGCAAATGGGAATTCTTCTGCGCTGCCATTGAGTAATTGTTGCCAAACTGTTGTTCAAATCTACAGATACAGTCTACATTTGTGTATTACCTTTGTTGAATGATATTGTTTGAACTGAAATCAAGGTGGTAAAATATGGGATGGAAAAAACACATGTTCTATAGTCTTGGATTGTCAAAACAAGATTCGAATGTCAGCCGTTGAGTTTGAATCAAGGGGTCTGAATGCAGAGTGCAGCATCCATATGTTTGAACATGCCTTTCCACAGCCAGCCAGTCAGGCTGAAGGCTTATGACCAAACAGTACCAGACACTACTGTGTCACTACAGAGTCTGCGCATGTAGACTAGAGATGAAAAGGGGGGGGGGGGGGGTAGGTTGAGGAGACCAAATGGAGGAGAGGAAAATGACAGGAGACCTATGGGAGGAGAGGAAAATGACAGAGAGAGGGACAGAGATTTTGGGAAAGAAAGAGAGAGAAAGAGAGAGAAAGAGACAGAAAGAGAGAGAAAGAGAGAGAAAGAGAGAGAAAGAGAGAGAAAGAGAGAGAAAGAGAGAGAAAGAGAAAGAAAGAGAGAAAGAGAAAGGGCGAGGGCGAGAAAGCGAAGAGAGACAGTAAGGATAGAGGATAGAGAGGATAGAGGAGAAAGAGAAAAAGAGAGAGAGAGAGAGAGAGGTGAAGGGGAGAAAACAAATCGTGCAGAGTTTTGTAAGGTCAAACCCAACAGAGACAAATCAGTTTTCATGCGGTACATTACCTCGTAATGTTCGTACTCCTCCACATCAAAGTTATCAAAATCCAAGAAGCCGTGCGTGACTGCCTTGTCAATGCCCTTCAAACAGTCCAGTAATGTGAGGTTGTATGTGCACGCCCCAAATGATGCGTCCCTGCATGAGAAAGAGAAGAAGAAAAAAACATCATCAATGAAAAGCAAAAAATAGATTTCAAACTCCTTGAGTGAATCAGTTCTTCCTGTCAGAAATGAAGCGATGCAGCTATGAATGTGCCTGTTGGGTGATTGAATCACGGAGGTGAAAGATGCGCATGATTAATAGAAGCATTTCAGGGTTAGTTTACACGCACAAACCCTAGTCAAACAGTAAGTCAGTCAACGAGTATGATGTCTGAATCTACAGAGACTTTCGATAACATGCTTGTACATGCCTTCTGATCAGGAAAAAATACATGGGGGCACAATAAAAAATTGTAGCCAAACAGCTAATGTGCTCAAAAAGTAGCCCCAGAAAAATTTGAATTAATTTCGATACACCTGGCAAATTACAGCACTAGTCTTTTTAACAGACACAGTATGTTATATGAAAGTTGTAGAATGGTGTCTGCGTGTGCAGACTAGTATTGTATCTTCATATCAATCATCTCGGCAGATACGCAGTCAATCAACTGCATTAAAACTAACATTGTTAAGGGGAGACACTTTCATACAAATTGACTATCCTTGTGCAGAAATTACTGTACAGAAATAGCTATCATGCGTGTCTGCGCATACTAATAATATCTCCTGTTTTTCTCCAAAA
>OZ022580.1:27290761-27333261 GCA_963669155.1 Arbacia lixula | reverse complement strand
GTTAGATGTCAAGTGATAGTCCGAGTTAACGCACTTTTATTTCGCGCGTACTCAAAATATTAATCACGCATTAGGACTGTGAGGAGTGAAGAGATCAGCGAAACCAAAAAGTACTATCACCTAGAGTGTAACGAACTTTTATTCTCAGGTGATCTGATAGGAAAAACTACGCCTCATCACGTGATCAGCTCTTGACCAATCATATAGCAACATTCTTAGTATGTGGAATATAATGTCAAATACGTGTCATTTTATACACTGGTTGTAAGACTGCCTTGTGCAATATACTCTTTATGAGAATGAAAACAGTTAAATTGATCTCTAGAATGGGTATTTATACAAAATCAATCTCACCACATTCTGAAAGCAAAGGGCACCCATTCAGAATATCAGTGATGCCTTGATGAAAAAGCTTGGCGAGGCAGTAATGATAGGATTTATAGCTTTTCGAAAAATGGTTGTCATAACAGATGATCTCCTGATATATGGGATTAGGATCCCAACCCGAGGTTCATTTCTGAGAAATATGACATGCGTCATTCATGCTCTATGCCGGCTTGAGGGCTCCTTAACGGCCCCTTGTTAACATTTTGCTCTGCTCAGTGCAGGACTGCAGATGATTGCTTCCTCGCTTACTGGGGAGACACAAAAAGCCGAGACCTTACAAAAACATTGCTTTCACTAAGCCAAAGAAGTATTGTTTTAATTTTGCAGTCCTGTGTTAACAGCTTGGGTGTGCTGTCTGGAGATGCATTTAAAATGTCTAGAAGTTGGATCTGCTCCCAACATGCTCTTGGTCAGATCTGTTCTTATCAGGATTTGCAGCATTCTTTAAGGGAACCTTTCAAGGAAACTAATAAATATTAGATCACATGTTGGTACATAGCAGAACCATAAGCTGAGAAAAAAGAGCTGTTAGATCTCACTTTTCACATTCTCTCTCTCCTTGTTAAACCTTCTCTCTATATACATCTCATAAAATATCATCCTTCTCCCTTTGACTTCTTATTCTTTGTCATTGTCTTGCATTTTCTCTTCCTCTTTGTTCTGCTCCTTCTCATCTTCCCTAATAATCTTTTCCCTTATCCTCATTTTATTTCTCCCGCTTGGACCCTCAATTTCCAAATCAACCAATGCTTCCAGGGCTTGTTCTAAGGGCGGTTTTCCCCAGCAGGCCAAAATTGCACATCCGATATCCTCTCATCATAGACTTGTGTGTTGTAGATCCTAATTTGTTGGTGGCCAATACAAAATTTCTGTGGCCAAATAAGCGTTCAGGTGGCCATTGGCACCTCAGCCACAGTTGAAGCATAGCCCTTGCTTCAAAGCATTCACTGTACCTCGCAAGGTAGAAATGCACAGGTACGTGTACAGTTCAAAAGCATGTACATGTAGCAACAATCGCCAACAACCATTACACAAGAAAGTCCCGTAGAAGACAGAGTAAACTAAGCTATACAGAATCCCTCCCCCCCCACACTCCCCACCCCCCCACCCCCAATCTTCATCCTATTTCCTTTAGCCCTCCTTTACACCTTAAACCTAGCAACAAATAAACAAAAGTCTGAACATCAAATTCACAAGATTCCAACACAATGGCTGATCTTTTAAGCACAAGAATGAATTTACCTACAGGATTTGTCATAATACTCAAGAGAGGGCAGGCAAGGGATTGTAGCATGCATTGTCGATCAGTCAATTTACTCTACTCTGAGAGATCACTTATTTCTTGATGGGCCGTAACTTCCCAGTTGATTGAGTTGAATTGAATTTGCTATGTTGTTAGCTAGTATTGCATATGAAGGAGGAGCGAGTGATGGATAGAGGAAACAGGGACAGAGCAATGGCGCAGGCCTGCGGATTCACCCTTTTGGCATCCCCCCACCCCAATCCCCCTCCCCCTTCCAATCCCCCTCCCCTTCCCAATCCCCCTCCCCTTCCGCTCGTCCACTCCTTCACCAATAAAAGCCATTTTCATAATATATTCACAACTTTCCCCCTTCAATGTACATATATGGCATTCACCTTCATGTTTATTTCACGATTCAGTTTCAATGAGTGAAATGCACTCTGAATCTATTTGCTGCTGCTACTAAGACAAGCCTTGGACAAGCTTTGTGGTTACTATTAGTAGCAAATTGTTAAAAAAAAGTGCAAAAAATGGTCTATCCAAACAAACATGCATTCTTTCTTCTGAACACTTTGTGTGTTATCAAAAAACAAAAATTAAATCCATTACTGCAGACAGCTTTTTTTCTGGAGCACAAAATACTTTCCTTCATTAAATGGGTGGGGAGATTTTAGAGTGAAAACAGTCACAATACATGTTACAACTCAACTGACCACAAAACCAAGAGATTATCAAGAGATGAGGAGATATGGAAAATAAGGGGGAATTTATTTCCAGGGTGAAATAATCGCATTCGCATCGCCATGGCAAACCGCCTGATACCTACTCGATGTACTGAGTTTCAATATTCCCTTCAAGCACATGTTTACCACATATAAGTTATCTGGAGTGTGGGCGTATGCAAGTTGAATGGGATAACACCACACCACAGCCACATCTAATACTACGAGATGAAATGGCCATGGAAAATGTGTTTTCTCTGTCACGCTAAATGTCATCTATAGACATGTTTTTATCAAAGCTTATTGCATGAGAATAACAACTGTGGTTTGGTTAAATAAGCGTAATGAAAGCCTAAATAGAAATACTGAGTGGAGGAAGATTACACCATGTCCTACTTCCCATTCAGGTACTTGTACGTTCCGCATATTACATGTGTACTTGTATTGTGCAACAGCATGGTTTTGAAGACCTTAACCATTATACACATGTGGCTATACTTAATGTATATACAGTGAAACCAGTCTATAGTGGCCACCCAAGGGAAACAAAAAGTGTGGCCTTTATAGACAGGTGTCTGCTATAGACAGGTTCTTTAACACATGATCTCTCTCCGGGGGAATCATTTTAGAGGCCACTATAGACAGGTTGGCTGCTATAGACAGGTGGCCACTAAGACAGGTTTGACTGTACATGTATTTAATTGTAAATGCTTTTATGTTGATAAAAATAAAAGGGATTGGTGAGCAAGTTAGCTTTGGAAAGCTCTAAAAGAGCACTGGAAATATAATATTGCACAGCATAGGTAGATAATCCAACTATCCTTATGCTACATATAACTCCAAAAAGAGCTCCTGCACAGAAAAAAAAAACTAGTTTCTACATTGTTGGACAGCCACGGATACATCGCCCTGGTGCATACTAGATTACCAATTACTATGGGGACAAATGTGTCCATGGAAATAGCAGAGCTATATTTATATACAATTCAGTGGGCCAGTGCTTTTACAAATGAGAAGAGTCTAGAGAACTGTTACAAGATTGAATAAATGCACCTTCCTTGTAAGGTAAACCATTCAACCTACTTTACACAGTATAAAGACACTGGCATTGATAACATGTCCAGGTAAACATGTAGATAGCATTACCCATGATTTCAAAACATTGAATTGGGTGAGTAAACAAATGCTTTATCACCTTTTTAAAATGCAGTCTATTGAGCAAGAGACAACAGTTTGTAATTACAAGCTGAAAATAGAAACACGAGATATAACTTATAGTGACACAGGTATATCATCAACAAAACATGCTAACAAAGAAAGAATTATTCCTTACACAGATGCATCTTATTATTTACCCGTATAGCATTTGATTGAAATGTATCTTGGAGGTATCTACAACATTTTTGGATGCAGGCCAACCTTGTACATACTGTACACATACACTAGTTCATCATGACAATATTTAATCAAATCAACATATTTCCTTCAAAGTCTACAAACTATTCAGTATCCCAACTTGATGGCAAGAAGCCAATATAAATATTCCTCACACTGTCAAAATATTTGTCTTGGTCAGATTGAACTGCCAAATACATATCACAAGCCTATTTTATTTCAAACTTAAGAAAGGCGGAGATTGTAATTTATTTAAGTGTTTTTGCTCTGGGTTCATATATTTTATATACAATCAAAGCTAACTGTAGCTATAATGTTCACTATTAAGTGGAATGGAGAGACAGAGGAGAGAACATACAGTATCTGGAACAAAGGCTCTTTTTTGCTCTTCTTCCCTCTCCTCTCCCCCCCCCCCCCCTCTCTCTCCCTCCCCTCTCTCTCTCTCTCTCTCTCTCTCTCTCTCTCTCTCTCTCTCTCTCTCTCTCTCTCTATCTCGTGAACAGCTAACAGGCATGTCCACCTGTCCACGTATCTATCAATTTATTAAATAACTCCCACTTCCAAACAGACTACCCTCCCGCCCTCCTGGCAACCAAAAGGTCACATCTTTTTATACTCATCTTGGTACTAGTTCCATTTTCCTTTTATTTATAGAAGACATAATGATAAAAAATCTATGTTACTAACAAACTATATTACGAAATAAAATGTAGCTCACCCAAGTGCATTGAGCTTTTTACTTGGAGAAACAGAAGAAAAACACTTCTCAATCTGCCGTATCAAAGTGAAGAATATATTTTTTTTAAAAAGTATTTGAGCTACCTGTACATGTGCGCCAGTACGGAATGTGGAACTAACATGCTCATGACACCAACTGATCTTTCTTATTCTTAAAGTCAAAAGTCATCATACTGGATATCAAATTAGAACACTGTTGTCAATATATTTTTTTTTTATCACTAGTTTTTTTTTATTATGTGCATTCAGACTTAAAGATCACCTAGATCAGTTATTTTCTGTGAAGGATTCTTTGAAAACATCTTGTTCAATTGATATCTGTTTATTTATCACTTGCAAATGTCAATGTACATGTACAGTTTTGGTGAACAGGTATGCACTTGTTATGCATCACAGAATAATTTTGCCACAATCAAGAACAGTTTCATCTTCAATGTAACATATCCCACCCACTGCAAGAATGAAAGCGAGCGCTGATGAATGCGGCAAATCAACTTCCTGTTCTATCATGGAGCAGCGCATCTCTGTCCGCAGGGCTGGTCCTCCATTGATTTCTCGCAATTAGGCCGCGATACATGATTAGAGTGGCGCAAGCAGGCTGTTGGAGCCCCCCCCCCCCCCCCAACCAAATGAAAATGGACGGCGAGGAGAGACGGTCACTTGTTTTTTACCCGTTAGCGTCCATGTCCAGGGGTAACACGAGCCCACGCAATCGTCGCTGACCGCTCAGATTTTGAGCTAATACCCTTTCGGCAAAATGCAATCACGAGCGCTGCACTTTGATATTAAAGATGCCGCATGGATATATAGTATGGACAGTGACGTAGTTTATGGCTTTGTCAGATATATGCATGTACTGTCTCTGTGATATTGTTCCTGCCTATTGCACCAACAAATATAGCCCATTTATGTGCTGTGCATCTTTAATATCAAATATCAATATTTGCTGGGGATTTTTTTAAAGTCTGATATGAAATCAATGCAGTAAACCAAGCTTTGCATTATATATTACCAAAAGAAGCTTCCACAGTAAACTTTGTTTTCTCTGGGGGTTCTTTTTGCATTTCAGGGGATAGGTGGTTTTTCAAAGCAACATGAACAGCACAACTCATTTTCTCTACAAAGGGAGGGAATGAATAACACACACTGTTCATTCCAACTTCAGAGAGCACCTCCCTGATCAATGCTCATGAACAAGTCAGCAGAGAGATCACAACAGAAGAACAGGATGATCATCTTCCAGGACCAGAAGGGTGTTTCACCAAGCTGTTCGTAAGTTACGAACGACTTTACGAACGACTGGTAATCCCTTCTTTTGCTAAATGCTTTACCACACTTTGTTCATTGAGAATCTGATTTAGCACAAGAAGGGATTACCAGTCATTCGTAAAGTCATTCATAACTTACGAACAGCTTGGTGAAACACTCCCCTGAACCAAGAAAGAGCTGATCACTTACATAGACGTTATACGTGTAGAAACAAAATATCAACCCTCCGTAGCTTCTAAATGGAATTGTTCAAATTAAAGACAGCCCGTCCCTTTTTCAGATCACCACAAAACCATCAAAACATTGGCAAAATACATACAGAAGTGTTAGCAAGCTGATACGTAGTGTAAAATTCAAATAATGCACGTAAACAACGTCTGATTGATAGTCTTTACCTCAGGCTCTTAGCAGTTTGTGTTGAAATATCTGCTTGATTGATTAATCTGTTTATTAAATTATGAAATGAATTATGAAAAAAATTGTTCTATCGAAGAAATCATTTCACAAGGTTTAGTAATTAGTCATAAAATCATGATTTCACACATGCATAATAACCACATAGATGCTGTAACAAAGACTAATACTTTTTTCGTAGTACGAAAAAAGTCGGTTTTAAATTTAACGGCTGAAATTTTTACATACCCAGAAAGCTTCAACATGCTATATTCTTAGAAATGGTCTTGAATCACTTTCTTCAATTTACGATCGTCACGGATCGTGATAGACGATTTCAAATTTTAAGCTTGCAAAAGGGACGGACAATCTTTAAGATAGTAGAGTTATATTATAAAATTAACATGTGCTCAGATTATTTTAACACTGACCCATTCGCATTTAGTGATGTCCTATTCAAGCCTGGGGAAAGGACGGGAGTTTCTCACAATCACTCTAAATCTCAAGTTCACTACACAAAAAGAGCGCCCATCACTCAGTAAATTTCAATTTTCGGCGCTGATTCAGATTCATTTTCTTGAGTGGGTATAATCTATATGAGAGAGTGACTCATGATCAAAAGTTGGCTACATGTACATACATTACAGCTCAAAGGAATTGGCATAGGGAAAGGGAAAGAGAAGACAGGGAAGGAGCCGCAGTTTTAAACCGCGGTATATTTTGTCCAGTTCAGCATGAAACACGATGCTCTTTAGGCTAAAGCATCGTGTTTCATGCTGAACTGGACAAAATATAACGGTTTAAAACTGCGGCTCCTTTCCTTTCCCTTTCCCTATGCCAATTCCTTTGAGCTGTTGTGTATGCATTTTTGTTCCATTTTTTAATACAGAGAACGTCTGCATATGAATAGTCCAGGAGGTTCTGCAATGACGAAGGTCCAAAGTTTGAATTTATCTGGAATCTTCTATCTCCATTAGGGGAGAAAGTACTACCAACACACAAACATTTTGCAAACTTATGGTACGTATAATCAGTAAAGGGGGAAAAAGAAAGCAATAGAAAAGAGCACATATTTGAAGATTAGGGATGCAAAATTATGGACTGCCTATCAAAAGGTTGGGTAGTTCAACCGTAACATGTGACCTTCACGCTCCTAAATGTTCAGGTGATAATCTACAGTTACACATGTATACTCTTTGTCAGTAACTCACTCCTAATTCTCTCCCCCCCCCCCCCCCCCCCTCCTCCTCATACCCACATAAACATAAAAATAAACTCTACAAAATCACTAGGAAAACTGAAAAGAAGAGGATGGAAAAAATAGATTCACATTTCAGGGTAAAGATCAAGCGATAGTTAGGATAGATATAATGTGCAAGGCATTTATATGGCAGGATTATAAAATGATTATAGCAAAAAAAACACGCTGCCAACATTCACTCTCTGTACGAATGGCCGTACTACAGATTAGCAATAAAACCAGGCAAGTTCAGGTACGGCATACTAGTTACCAATTCACAGTGTGTGGCCAAGGAGGCGCATGTCACGGTATGTACAATCTAATAGTACATGTATAACAGTGAGCTTGGAATGACTGTGCGCCACAGGTGAAACTATTCAGGGCATGGAATAATGGAGGCCTCCCCGTATGACAGTGTACAGCGTGATAGCTTTACTCCTTATTACCATCTTGCACATGTCTGTCACAGCCACATCAATTCAATTAGGGGGATCAGCAGAATTAGAAAAGGTTCTATCAACATACGCCAATGACGAATGAAGTTGATTTGTACACAAATGCATTGACAAGGTATCCAAGAGGGTTTGCTATATACTTTAATGTACATGTAGGAGCTGATCCCTGTAAATTAACGAGATGGCCGGCTAATATCAATGTCAATGTACATTTGAACACATTAATGTGCTGAATTTACGTGTCATACACTACTGTAGGGGCTTCCACACTTTCACACATAACAACGATCTGCGAGCTAGGCGGGATACCACGGACAACAGTTTAAAGGGGAGGGACAGTAAATGAACACGAAGAGTGAGGAATTTTTCACTTCTCCCAACATCATAGAATGTGGCCAGCAAATACCTTTAGGGTGTTTAAAGTGTCAAGTACTGTAATATCTAGTGGCCTACATGTAGCTACATGATAATATTTTTATGGTAGTTTCCAAATTAACCACTGTTCCTGGACTTTCCATGAGGGTCCCCAAATCTTGGGTTGCCATACTTGTAGACAGTAATTTTATGGTGTTGTGGAAGAAAAATGAAAATGAAAATTCTTGAACCACATTTTGGACTTACACTGTACCACTGCTTATCGCCTATCGCTGGGAATTCGGCAACGCGTATGGCGCGAACTCGCTTGGAAACCATGGAAACAACTGCAGATATACCGCTGCGGTGCTTTTCAATATGAAAGGGGGTGTAAAGTCGTGTGCGGTACAAGCGGATCAACCCAACCCCGGAGTTACTCTGGAGTAACTCCACTTCACCTTCAGTATGAAAGGGGCTTTAAGGGTTTTGCAGACTCACCTTCCACAAGATGACCCTTAGTGACCTACAATGTATACATGTGTAGGCATGTGTTATCCAGTGGAACCCTCTCAGTAGCAAGCCAGGAAAAGCCCAACACATTTCATAGACTACTGTACTAGGAGGGTTAACAATCTCAGTACTAAGACAGGAAAAGCCCATTAATTCATTACACATCTCAGGGACTACTGTACTATGAGGGGTAAACCCCCAGTCAGCTTGCACTAGGCATTGGTCTATCCAGGTGCTGCACAGTCGTGGATGTCATTGTGGTTATTGGTCTAAAATTAGACTACCAGGGTATCAAACATAGGTCACGATGGGGACACTCATCCCCCCATCCAGGGGATAATCTGGGGTACTACATGCAGGTATTAGTGACACACCAGTATACAAATCATGATTTCAAGGTGTCGTACTCAGGGAGGCTCTGTAGGAAAACACACAAACCACATGATCATACTCATGCTAAATTTAGTGTTCAAACATTTGTGCAATAGTGTCATAGATACCACTTGACTGAAGATGTGAGCAAAATGTAAACATGACCTGTAACGTTATCATCAACTCACATTACTAGTAATCCTAAAATTTATCAATGATTGATGTTTTGACATACAAAAGTGGTAAACATACATGCTGTGGTTCTTTAAGACACATTAGCACAATGATAAGAAAACAAGAAGACAAAACACAGGGTAAACAACCAAGTGGAATTTGCCCATGTTCACTGATAACCCACAAGAATGGGATTCCCGATTAAACCAAACCACACCCTAATTCACTTCCTCATTTTCATGCAAGAGCATCACTAATTTTCACTGCATATTTAGAAATGAAGGAAGAACATCCAGCGCCGACACAGACTCAAGATTGCTACATGTATTTCCACATGTTGTCAATATTGAACTGAATTGAATTGAATTGAACTGAACTGAAGCTGTTTGCTTTATAGCACATTTTGATACACAGGGTTTTATTCTAAAAATATACTGTATCTAGAATGATATATATCAGTCAAGCACTTCCAGTTTAAAACCACTTGATCAGTATTAGCCTCCATATATCGGTAGACATAAAATGGACGTAAGCTTCAAGTGTAACTACACTCAAGTACACTTTTGCATCTCGTTTTTCGCTTCTAGAAACATGAAGCAACAAATAACAATGGAAGTCTGACAGCAGTACGGTAGTGTTTAATTTCAAGCACGAGTATTGATTGATGTTTTCTGTTACTTCCGCACATCCCTTATACAAGCACATGTATGTATACATCCTGCTTACGACTTCCACTGTTCCACACTCAGCCAGATCCTAAATTAGAATTAATCCAATGTGTGCCAAACAAACTGTAACTCCATGGTGATCAGGGAAAAAAATAATTAAACATTTTCAGGGGCTACTTTGTGAGCACATTGGCCGATTTGGCTACAATTTTACATTGTGTTTATGGCAAATGTATTTACTGACATTTATGTATTTACTGACATTTTCTTTCTCCAACACCTCTTCTCTGTCTTTTTATTCATTCTTTAATTCTCTTTTGGTTCTTTGTTGTCTTTCTTTTCTTGCTCTATTGCCTACCTCTTTCTCCCCCACTTATTTTCCTTCCTTTACTTTCCTAGATATAAACTGTCTGTAGATCCTTGTGGAACAATTTCTCACTACACACACCTACAGTACGCATGTTTTTCATTATTACGATAACCATCACAACTATCTGTTAGGTGGAATATCACCATGGAAACATAGGATCAAAACATGATGGTTACGGATAAAGGATGTCACAATACCACAACCACTGCCTTCCTACACATCTATCTACATGGATGTTTTTTTCATGACTTCATATACGAATCATAACATATTTTGAAAACAGATCCAGTATAGAAGAAACAATGACATCAAATCTAGGAATGACAAAGGGTTTCTGATTTGAAATTTGTACTATTTAGTGTGACATTTTTCTTTGGCTTTGACACATCGTACATGTACACAACAGCTTAAAGGAATTGGCATAGGGAAAGAGAAAGGGAAGAAAAGAAAGGAGCCGCAGTTTTAAACAGCGGTATTTTTTGTCCAGTTCAGCATGAAACACGATGCTTTAGCCTAAAAAGCATCATCTTTTATGCTGAACTGGACAAAATATACCACGATTTAAAACTGAGGCTCCTTCCCTTTCTTCCCTTCCCCTTTCCCGTTCCCTGTGCCAATTCCTTTGAGCTGTTGTGTAGCTTGAAGGAGTGGAAGAGCGAAGCATGCATATGTATTGAGAGTAACGGGTAGAAGTGGTAGAGACTAGAGACTAAAGGACCCGTGAAAAGTGGAGCAATATTCTGTCATGAGCATGGGTCCCATGTTGCTGAATTTCAGGATATCATAAGAGTCATTTCCTAATCATAAAATCAATGAAATTAAACAAGATCCAGACCGAACAATGACGGCAGAACCAGGGGTCTTGTTGTTTGATTTCAAGAAAGAATGGCAAAATCATCTCCAAATGAAATCATAAATTTTGTCAGGATACCATGACAAAATTATCTCCCAAATGATAAAATCAATAAAAATATGACAAGATCTGGAATGAGTGATGATGGCAGAACCATGACTCCTGTTGTTGTTTGATTTCATCAGGATGGTATGAAAAAAAATCATCTCAAAATTATAAAAGTGTAAAAAAAAAATATATAAGGGCAGAATGGTTCTGCCTTCATTACAGTCCGTAATAGCCACCCCTTCTACCCATTCCCTTTAAACACCAGCTTTGCAAACAGACACATTGGCCTGCTGTAGTGCAAGGCTGGAAAGGTTAGCGTGCAATCATGCAGTGTAATTGATGACAGCCTACCTGAATGGTAAGTACGGTGGGTTGGCTCCGGCCACGAGGGGCCTGTAGGCTTCCTCAGGGGTCCTCCTCAGGTAGATGACCTGTAGTTGAGGACGTAATCAGGTATTAATGGGGCAACACTCTCAGTCTCTCCGGAGCAATGGGCATTATAAAGTAATTAGTGTTACCAAATCATTAAAGGTCCTCTGACATCATGTTGACTTCTGTAATTCAATTTAATTCAATTGTATTTGTCCCTGATCCAATCAAGGAAGCTTGTACTGGGTTTTACATGAAATATATGGTCAAATCTAAAAAAAAATCCAAGCAAATAAAAATTGTCTGATGCATTAAAGACATGGAATGGGCTTTAGAATTTAATAAGTGTTACAAAATCATTAAAGGTTCTCTGACATCAAAATAAATGCTGACTTCTACAATTCAATTTAAGCTTATTTGTCCCTGATCCAATCAAGGACACTTGGATTGGGCTTTACATAACAAATACAGTTATCTAAACATAACAGCTAAAAAATTAGAAGCACATAAAAAATGTCTTTAGACCCATGGAATATACACATGATACTAGCAAAATGAGACAAATAGTTGGAAAAATGTAATTGTACACAATGATATACACATGGGTCTGTCTACAGTTAAGGGATATTTTTTGGCACAACAGAATCATTTGAAATTATGACCACCTTGCACCACCAAAATATTGAATATTGAGTGTTGAATTTCCTCCAAAATAACTTCAGGTAAAATCCTGCTCTGAATGTTCATTATTTCGAAACTAAGCCTGTAAATATTTGCCATATCACAGTGGTAGCGGGACAGACGAGTGTATTTCAAACTCGTTTGTCCCGTTATTAATGTGCTGTGGCAAATTTGTACAGGGCAAATTTTCTGAAGAGTATAAAAACTTGTAAAGTGCAAATCAATAGATTTCTTTAATATTTTATTATTATTAGCTGGTTTATTTAAGAGACAAAAAAAAAATTATTGGAATTTAAGAGATTTATGCAAATGTTACCGTACAGTGTGTAAATGTTACAGTAAATGTAACAGAAATGTACCCATTACTGTGGACATGCTCACATGCTTATGTGAAACCATTTCTCTTTGGGTCATCCCAATACGTGCTTGAAATTGCTCAATGTTCACAAAGTCTTTCATATGAATTCAAGTGGATATACAGACTTGTACATGCAAGCACAGAAATACCATACTTACAGCATATGTTCCTATTAGATAAGCTGCATTTGTTCTCTTTTTGCTGTCAAAGGACGTGTAGTGTACTATCTTCTTCCGGCTGAGGGACGTTGACTGTATGAGAGAGAAAAGAGAATATAACAAATAAAAAGGATGTGAGACGGTCCATGAAAACAAGCCTAAAATATCACTGAGTTACAATTTAATATTGATTTTTATTTTTATATTCTAATCATGTAAGATCAATGTTTAATACAATCCAAGCTGAGTTAATAAACTAACTAGTATTTATGAAGTTCTTTCTTTCTTCGTCTAATTCATTCTCTTAGAGAACAGGTTTGGTGCATGTTTATCCATGTCATCGCATGGTAAATCAATGTTGAAAACGGTTTTAAAGTTCAAGGTCTAAGAGTAAACAATAAAGAACACCACCAAGCTGAAAACTTAATCAAGAAAGCACCGTAATGCACTTTCACACTTAAGCCTAAAAAGCCCTCTGCCAGTAAACATTCACTTTGAAAGACTGGATGAAGCCTTCCTCTTAGGGGGGGTTAGGGAGACAGACTAGGCCACACCACACCTGGCCGACAATAACAAGTGACGAGCACTGCTACGCAGCGCTTTACGAAGACGAGAGCACATGTTAGCAACGGTCGCTATAAAACTCATGCATTTATATGTCCCTATACATGTACTTGTAGAAATGTACATGTATAATATGTAAATCTATGGCACTCCACAAAGTTCTCATTCTTCAAAGGAGCTTCCCTGTGGTTATAAGAACTTTGATTTCAATGTTAGAGTGTTTGCCTGTGAGATGTGCATGCCTGGTTTAAGGTGAGCTGGACAACACACTTATCGATTGACCTTATGATTTAGCCTACGGTCTGCTTGGCTTCAATCCCTCACCATTGTATTTGCACGAGATTTGCAAAGAAAGACAGTGTCAGTCAATAGCAGAACCTTGCAGAGTTGCATTATAGGATTGTTGTGGATTGTATGTAAATGTACATGGAGGCTTACACAACTTTACAAGTCTACCTCACTCTCGTACGATGTCTAAAACATATTCCTGTACATACATTAAGTTTGCAAGCAAGAAAACATGTCAGTCAGTTAGGCAGCAGAGTCTGAATCACAGGGTCTGAGATGCAGAGACTAGCATTTGTATGTTTCTACTAAATACATTCAGTACATGTAGGTGTATATGTAGATTTATGTCCAGGATCACATTTGACACAGTGCCAGTCTACAATTAAAGACTACATTGTAACTTGTACATGTACATGTACAGTTATTTGCTTACATGATTTGGGCGATGCCACTATTTACAAACCTTTTGTTTCTTGAATTCATTTCAGACGTTCTAAACACATGCAGTAAAGCCCTTTGCTCTTGCATTTCTCATGGACTTTGGCATGTAATTGTACATATGTACATTGTACCCAGTCATGAACCATAATTTCCATTGTAATACATGTACATGTATGTTGACAAAGATCAATGATTTCTACTACAGAGCACTCAAGGTCATGTCAGCACTTGTTGTCAACAATCTTGGTGTGATGGCTTCTGTCTGTGTTTTGTGCCTCTAGTCATACGCATCAAAGGTAAAGGGAAGTACAATAGTGATAACAGATTGTAGGAAGTTAGGAACAGTAATCAATCAAGTGTTGTTCTGATGTGACCCTGGGTCCTTTTCTCATTTGATTTCAGGATACCAGGAGGGAACTGTCTCAATAGAAGAAAATGGTTGAAATGATACAAAATGCTGACCCCAGGGAAGATAGCAGAACTGTTCTTTCATGATTTACAACCTGTTATCATTACCACCACTATCCCTTATATTAAAGACAGCCCGTCCCTTTTTCAGATCATCACAAAACCATCGAAACATTGGCAAAACATAGAGAGAAATTTGAAACTGATACGTAGTGTAAAATTCAAATAATGCACGTAAACAACGTATGATTAATAGTCTTTACTCAGGCTCTGAGCAGTTTGTGTTGAAATATCTGCTTTATTGATTAATCTATTTATTAAATTATAAAACACATTATAAAAATATTGTTCTATAGAAGGAATCATCTCCAAAGTTAAGTAATTACTCATAAAATTAGGATTTCACACATGCATAAAAACCACATAGATACTGTAACAAAGACTAATACTTTTTTCGTAGTACGAAAAAAGTCGGATTGAAATTTAACGACTGAAATTTTTACAGAAAGCTTCAACATGCTATATTCTTAGAAATGGTCTTAATCACACTTTCTTCAATTTACGATCGTGATAGACGATTCCAAATTTTAAGCTTGCAAAAGGGACGGACAATCTTTAAAATGCACTAAGAATACATAAATATCCCTTCCACACGTTTTTCTTCTTCTTTTTTTTGGTGGGGGTGGGGGCAATATATGGGGGAATACTGACAAAATATTTTGTACAATCCTACACATTGTAAATTCAAAATATGGAACATTCCTTCCGAAAGAGCACAGCAGTTTGTAATGCTAAATCAGGCAACTTCTCTCGCCTTAGAACTGTATTCCTTTAATTCCCCGGAGCAGTGGATACGGTACAGTACACCCACCTCCTTACCAGTGTTACAGCACTAATTGCTCCGTGGGGAATCGGGCGTCATTTAGAGCTACATTACGCACAGATTGGAGCGCATTATAAAGTGCGTTAGCAAGGGCCTAGCCTGACTGCCTAAGGTGCTCGTGTGCACAACGTACAAGTGAGAAAATGAGAAGATATAGACATACAAGGACTCTGGCAAATTGCTTTTGGATTTAACAAGACAGCAGTAAGAATGTTTACTGGTACTCCTGCCCCCCATTCTTTCCAAAGTTCAAACCAGGCTTCCACGTCCCTGGTTCAAGTGTAGTTAAATCAACTATGCCAGCACAAAACAGAACCAGTTTCATGAACATGTTTACCAGACAGGAGCCATCAAAATTGTATTTTATCTCATACATGTCTGAATTTCTGTAATGCAATCCTTTTAATGGTTTAATGAAGCAAGAAGGAGTTGAAAGTGATCTTACTAATAGAGCAATTCTTTTATACATGCACATGTCAATTGGTCTTTGCTGAATATATAAATCCAATGCATTGTGATTATTTTCTAGAATTTTTACATATATTTTTTTTTTAGTAAGTAAAGAATATGAATTTATATCATTATGCATTTACATGCAAATACCCTGTGCTCAATGTAACATTGTATGCTATGTTTTGTGTACAGAAGTGAGCTGTGGATATCTGAGTGTACATAATCATGAATATGAATAGCGTAAATGAAATGAAATCAAACCTACATGTACTCTCACCTTTAGTTTCTTGTTTAGCTTGCAGCAGTACCTATACAGGAGAGCCAGGTTCAGCGGTCCAAAGTCTGCGTAGAAACTACATGAAACACATAGAAACAAAAGAAGAGGTGGTTAACCAGATAAACCACTTTCGTTATGTACAATGTATGCAAGTTTTATGCACGTCTTAATTCAAACAATATGTTACTAATGGAAACCTCAAAGCTTGTTTGAGGTTTGTCAGAGTAGCAACAAGTGATAAATATAGATATCAAGTGCATTCTACCCACTGAATCTGAATGACTAGATACAGATGAATGCACTAACGCATTATGTAGTAAGGGGGGAATTTTGAATACATTTCGAAAACAGTCTATCGCATGATAAGTGTACAGATTATATGTACTTGCAATAGCGGCAACTTTTTCCTACATAACAATTTACCATTTGTTTGCAAAGTGCAATTAATTTTACACTTTGAGAAGCAATCATCATGACACAAAAGAGTAATTACATGTATAACGAACCATACTTTGACCTTGGAATCAGAAAACTTGCTAATGATAGTACTTTGATCAGTGAAACATAATAATTTAATACATGTATGTACACTGTACTTGTGCTTTCAAATAAAGTAACTTTAAAATTTCATTCATGATGTGGGCAATTGACACATGAAAGATGCAATGTACAATGTAAGTGGGCAAACATATTTGTTGGGGCTATTTTCAAGCAAAAACACGCGTTGTTCAATTTGAATACTGTATAGTAACCAGATTTTATTACAATACAATGTCATGTCCTATCAATTAAAATAACATATTTTGAAATGAAAAACACCAATGCAAATTGCATTTCTGGTCATTCTGAAAAATCATCTCTCAAACAAACAGAAGTTCATCCAAATGCATAGAATAATTTAAAGTGAAAGCAGTCTAATTTGTATTACATGTGATCTCTCCTTGAATGTGTTTTAATTTGCATGCAAAATTGCAAATGCTTAGTTACAGTAAGGGCTTCAAAGTGAAATTTTACACCGTTTCAATTCCAGAAAAGTTCTTTTACTGTACAAGTAGTCCAGCTTGCTGTGTGATATGCTCTATTCAGAAACATCACAAGCCATTAGCAACACACCAAATCATGTTTGATGCGCACTCTATAAATGTTTGTCAGAGTACACAGTCACTGGGGAAGCAAGCAAATACAAGCAGTCATCGTATTTGTTATACCGGCCCATGTCTAGGGTACAGAGTAATGTGAGAATGCTGTACAAGTATGATAACTGACCTAATTCAAAGTGCCCTTATGAATAACACTGGTACTTTCAAGTACCTTTTATCGCTACATTATATGTAAACAATTCTTATGCAATAGTATGCAACAAAGTAAACATGTTTTGAAAATAAGGTTGTACATGTACCACTAAATCGACTCTGATCTCATCACATCAAATGTCTAAATATAGTTTTTACAGTGGCACTTACATCCTGGTTTGGGGGGTTACAATGAACACTGGGGTCTATTGAATGAAAAATACTGGTACATGCAAGAGTACTTCTCGAATAATGACATCTCTGCATGGTACAATAGTGCACAATAGTAACTAGCTAATAATGTACTGTACATAAAATAGTTACAGTAGGACATTACAATTGTCAATTGTCATGGTAAATACTGTCTCCTATGTCAAACATAATAGACCAAAACAAACAACATTGGTATAGAAAAAAAAAACAGCACACAAGGGGATCACTGTCCATATGTTGGACCAAAAATGAGTACAAAATTTAAGGACAAGGGTAAAATATAAAATGAGCAATTGAATAATGTACGGGGAAAAATTTTCAAAGAGACTGAAATATACTGGTCATTAATAAACAAAGGGCAAAGTAGGCAGCTCAGAACGCTGGACTCATGGAGTGGACGGGTCATAGTACAGTATGCCCCCTCAAACAACTCCAAGTGGGCCCTAAATGAGGCATTTCCCCTCCCACAAGGCTACTGGGGTTGGGGGCATCCTGTTCCAATTTGTGTGGCGGAGGGCTTGGCTCTCCATATCAAGGGTCTACAGTGCTACTACATTAGTACAGTACATTAGTATGCGTGAGATGGCTATCACGATACAAGGACTCCCATCTTCATACAAGAGATGTACCACACTACAGTACACATGTGTAGCTCATGTTAATCATCTGGGCAACACTGTGAACAGTGTTATTAGTTTTAAAAGTATTTGTACATACTTTATAATTTATATTTCTGCAGTAATTTTTTTAAAATTTCAAAGTTCCGAAATATGGTTTAATTTGTATGTTGGATAAATCACTAGATTCCTTCATGGAAATCTCCTCTCTAACAACCTGTGCACGCAAAATGTTGGCGACATTTGCACCAAAACTTGAACATGAGGTTCTGCAAAGTTGTACAAATGACATTTTCATTTACATGTACATCGTATTGATAAGAGCACCCATTATGCTCTGAGGGTACATTCTCTTAGGCAAGAACAATTCAAATCTGGCAAACTTCCCACCCTCTTCTTGGCAAAAGGACTCTTAAAAATCCATAAGTTCTTTATTGAACCAAATTTGGGAGAAAAGAAAATGGGAAAGTCAGGAACAATCAGGGTGTCAAATAAGACAGGAAAGAGAGTCTTCCTGAACAGTGAAAATACAATAAATGTCAACTTGAACAGAAATGTCAGTCTGTTCAGCTAGTCACAAGTGTTATTCAGAATGCACGTACATAATGTTTGTAGACTTTTAACCAATGACAAGCAATTCTCAAGAATATAAGTACCAACTATCTACAGCAATAATGCAAGAAGACATGGGTTCCATGTGCTGTACATAGCTGCAATTCCCCATGAGTTCTCTGTAAAATTCTCTATTTTTTATCAACCTCTTTCGGGTCTTCTGGGAATGTGTACATGTACAGCATGTTAACATTGTGTATTTTTGTGCCAAAAAGTTGCATATGGTATTCAGAGGCCCATATTCTGTACACAGGCTTTACGTAAACAGTGTACTAAACCCAGAGTTACTCTATGGGACACTAAATAAAACATTATTATCGAATTAATATGACAAATTGTGTCCTCAGAGTCGCTTTATTTAGTTTTTCAACATAATAATTTTTGAAATCACGCACTGTTGTCATTGTGTGATGAAAATTAATGATTTTGTGAGATGATTTACTAGTATTTTGCGCCCCATATAGTTAGTCCATGTTTAGTACGCGATCTAAATTTTAAAACACTTGCGAATATGGGCCATTATTATGTAGCATGCAATATCAACACTGGCAAGAACACAAGTTGCATTTGCTCTCTTGTAAATCAAATTGACCTCTCACCCTATTATCAAAGAATTAATGACTTACTTTTCATATTGCAGTTCATCATCAATACAGAAATAGTGTGTGTTTGTTGTGCTCCTTGGTTTGTTCCTTAGCGTTGCAAAATACAGACGATCTGGTATGGGAAGAAAAGGGTAGAAAAGGAATGAGAAACAATTCAACTCACCTAAAAAAAAAATTATGTTTTCTTCAAAACACTTTATGCTGGTTCTCATTTTGAGAACATATTTTTATGATGTGAAAATGAATGTCAACTTCCCAATACGCACCAATGTTTGTGGATTAGAATACTTTAAAATGCATTCAAAAGGGTCAGCACGCTGGCAACCACAAACACAAATAGTGAAATGATAATTTTCAGGGTGCATTAAATGCCAGAGCTCTTCTTCCAAATCAAGCATGAAATAGGAATTAAATTTCAAGTAGTCTATCAACTGTGGCTAACTTGAGTGAATGAAGGAGTATCACACACTTTATGGTATCAGAAACATACACACGTGTCTAATGTCCACATTTGTCTAGACAGACATTTACAGTGGCATGGTGTACACCAAACAATTATGACATGCCGTTATTAATTCTCTCTTTTATTTTATTTAAATAAACAGGATGTCATGTGTTAATTCAATTCAACACTTTTTACGATAGTGGCCATGGAAAGTGATGGAGCCTTTTAAATTTTATTGCAAAAATTAAGGATTTAAGCCACCATTTCTGAGCATGTTCTTTCTATCAAAGGATTTATACTGCATGGAGTGGACAGTTTCCAACTGAATTTCCTGCATACCTTTTTAATGACTGCACAGTTTCATATCATCTGGCATGTCTGGAAACAAGAAAGGTACTGTGTACACATATAATCCTATTCAAAGTGATTTGGGTATTGGCTGGTTAGTGCCAAGCCGATTAAGGCATAAGATGGAATGTAAATTTTTTGTCTCACTTCAGAACACTGCAAGTTACAACATTGCAAGTTACAACCGCTATGGCTATTGCAATCTACAAACATGACAAACACCTTTCCTACCGATAATGGCTCATTAACAAAACTTGATCTCTCAATATCTGAATAAAGAAAATATGTCAATAAGAGCCTGAACATGCTGAACAATAACCATAACAGGTTAAAAATCACATGCAGAGAGGGACATTTTGGATTCTCATTATTTCAATACCGTTTCAACAAAAATTCCAGACAGTATTCTCACCTTTGATAATTTCTGATGCACTCATCAACTCATTATCTTCTGCCATTGTGTCCTTTCACAGATCTGAAAATATACTCAGTCAAGTGCTCACTCAAAAAGAAATGATCAGCCTTATGTGACAGTGAGCTAATGCTCAAATTCACTTAGATAAGGCCTTCCCGATCTCAGGGAGATATTTCAGATCTAGATCTGTTGCTCAATTCACACACACTTGCTCTCTCTCGCACACAAACACAGCTGCGGTCGTATTCCGGTCGGTCGGCCAGTCACAACACGGTTTCATTCATATGATGCGGATGAGACTCCGGCGGGTTTCTGTTCTCGTTTCGATGCACGGCTGGCAGCGAGAACGGCCTAAGAAATCGCAAATAGGGATGACAAATCCGGTGACAGCCTCCAATTTCGGTAGCTAAGATGTTGAGCTACCTGAGTCCAGGGTATTGAGCGCAGAATAATTTCTCAGCTTATGTTTCCTTCATTTTTATTGTGATTACACGTATTGCTACCTGTTCCCCTGTGCAGCCATGTTTGAAGACTGAAGACATTGCGTGACGTATCACTCACGTGTGAGGCGCATAGCCAATGGGTAACTTGGATACCAAACTTGTATAGTGATATGCTAATAAGGGACAGATAATAAACACAACTCGCACAAGTCTACAGAAGAATGTTTAGTTGCACACGTAGATCGTATGCCGATCTTATCATCACGGACCTCGTCGATCGATGATCTTATGATATAGGGGGGATCCACACCTAACCCCGTATGCAATCAAACTGTCATCATGTTCCTAGCATGCCGGTGGCTATCTCAATAACACCACATTCATCCAGACATTAATCCATATTTTTGGCACCCTTTTCACATAAATATTCACGGCGATAAATCAATTAGTTTTGTTAATACGTCACAGTTCTATAAATCATACGCGTCACTTGATCTAAATTCAAAGAAGGAAAGTGATATGTTTGGCAAAACTAAGTTAAGGCCCATTGAACAGGTTTTAGGCTCTTTATTATATTCACAATGTAAATGTGGGCTCATGAAAACAGTATCCTGCACAATGTTTCAAATTCGATATCCTCTATACTTCTAGTAGGCCTAGTAAATCGGTTGATGAAAGCTTCAGGGCTAATATATATGTTTTATTCCTTGTGTATGTAAATAATATTCCCCTCTTTCCACAACTTCTTCCTCTCTCACCCTCCCTGCCTCTAAATTACTTCCCCTCCCCCTCTCACTCATTCTTTGACTCCCCCCCCCTCTCTCTCTCTCTCTCTCTCTCTATTCCCCCCCCCCTCCCTCACTCTCTCTCTCTCTCTCTCTCTCTCTCTCTCTCTCTCTCCCCCTCTCTCTCTCTCTCTCTCTCTCTCTTTCTCCCCCCTCCCTCACTCTCTCTCTCTCCCTTTCCAATTCCCCGCCCTCTCTCTCTCTCTCTCTCTCTCTCTCTCTCTCTCTCTCTCTCTCTCACACACACACACACACACACACACTCCCTCACTCAATTTTGTATGATGCCGCTGTACATTTTTTTTCTCGATAGTGTGCATTTTCTGAAAAAAAAATGCATCCTTTTACTTGTGCATTGAATATACGATAGGCACTGTGTTTTTACACATACATCTGTGTAAAAATGATTCCGTTGTCAAAAACAGAAAAAGAGCAGTTTGTGGTATTGTTTAGGACACAACATTTTGGGAGAGCACCTCGCACGTGACGTCGCAAAATGCAAATTATAAAAATCATAACTTGCTTTTCATATAATGGATTTTTGTCAAACCTTCACTTGTATGTTTCTTTCTGTTTCTGCTTTTATTGATACCAACTTATCTTCAGGTTGAAATAATCCCTTATATAAACTAAGATAAACCTACACTTTAAATATAAACATACAAAAACAATATTTACTACCAGAATGAAAAGACACATCCTACAACGCATAACCATGAAAAGCCATCTCTCCCCACCTCCTTTTCAGTCAGTAGATGGCAGTATTTAAGTTTTGGCCCACAAACAGTTCGGGACGTTGCGGGGGCTTAATTCATCTATCTAAGTGCCCAGTTGAGGCCAGAAGTTTACATACTCCAAGGAAATTCAAAGAAAAGTTGACACTTGCCCAACATCATAGAATCTACTGTACTTGTGCTATCAAGACGAATTTGATATCAAATAAATGAGTATGTCGTGCCCCTTTATCACATTGCTTTGTCATCAGGAGCTGAAAACTATTTAGGTGTCATTTTTCCCCAGAAATATTCATATTTCAGATACATTTGAAAAACTTGACAAAAACATTTCATATTTGTGCTAGTTACTTCTCAACACAAACATTTCAGATTATACTTTTTTGTTCAGTGGTGACATAACATGATAGCAAATGTAATATAAATTATAGATTTGACATTAATATTTCTTTGAAACGATGTTCCAACTATAATAACAAACAATAGAATACAATTGGCCCGAATATTACTTTTTTTTCTTCAAAGGAAATTCCACCTGAAATATAATTTAATCCCAACAACATCCCAATCATTCATGTAAAAGAACTTAATACACTCTGATACCAAATTCGTCATAGTAGTATTTATATTTCTGAAGATATAGTAAATTTTACGATGTTTAGTAAGCGCACAAATTTCACTGAATTCCATGGGTGTATGTAAACTTTTGGCATCAACTGTATATCCGGAGAAGAAGGCGATCATGGAGGGCCACAAATCTCTGTTTCTAGTTGTTTGAATCAGCTCCACCTCCCGCTGACCCGCACCTCTCTCTGTAATCCATGCATTCAGACTGGTCATCCAATTCATCCGTTTCCTTCCTCTACCCCTCCTTCCCTCTATCCCTCCTGTCAATGATAAATTTTCCAGACCATCCTTTCCAATTATATGTCCTACAAAACTCATTTGCCTAGTTCTTATCTCAATAATCATCTTTCTCTCCACACCAGCTCTTCTTAAGACCTCTTCATTGGTTACTCTGTCAGTCCATGGACCTACTAACGATGGTCAGTCCATGGAATCCTCATCATGCGTCGGAGGAACCACATTTCACAACTCTCCAAACGCTTTCTCATGTCTGCCATTGCCCATGCTTCACTTCCATACATCAACACAGGGTAGATGTAACAATTTAGTACTCGTAATCGAGTCTCCATTCTGAGTGTCCTGTTTCTTAAGATTTTCTGCAGCTTCGAGAAGGCTGATTTAGCCAAATCAATTCTCCTTTTAATCTCCCTTGTACTTCTGGAGTCGTCTGTTATGGTACTACCAGAGTAATTGAAAGCGGATACCTATTTGATGGTGTTGCTACTTATTTTAATATTTCATTTTGGAGCTTCCCTCTTCTTTGAAAATACCATGCATTCTGTCTTTTTACAGTTGATTGACAATTCCTTTTCTTCACTCTCTGTACTAACCATATCCAACAACCACTTAATCACTATGCCGTAATGTTTTAAATTTGTGATTAATTTAATTCCTGTTTATTTATAGTTATACTACCTATTAGTTTTCTTACATTGTACATCAATGCTGTCATATATGTATTGTATATATGTGTATGTACTTCTGTTTATGAACTGTATTTTTCTTCAATACCCTTTGACAGGGTGATATGAGAACCCCCCCCAAAAAAACATTGAAACATTGAAACATTGGAACATCGTACAATTTCAATTAGCACTAAAATATTTTAGCATGTTTAACAAAATCACACATAAAGTATACAGCAGTTTGTGCATTAGATTTCAATTAGCATATCCATACTGTGCACGTGAATCCGTGGTCTGCCAAAGACAAGAAGATGGACAAGAAAGGGACGTTTATCTTGATAACCGTGTTCGCATCTCTCTTGATTCGATGGTGTATTTCACTCTATCCCTACTCAGGTAATTCTGATTTTGTTTCCCACCATTGAATGTAGTGTAGTGAATGAAAACGGATTTAGCTTTTCCAGAATCAGATTGTTTTACACACAGTAAAGTAAGCATGTGGGACTGCAATGTTGGACATGTTTTTTCCAGTGTTAAGTGGCCAAAGGCCAAGTAGCTAGTGGCCACGTAGCGTAGGCCAATAATAGCACAAGCCCACAACTAATTTAAAGGTGGCCCGTTGCTTTTACAAACATCTGCAAACTTCATGAAAGTTTGCACAGATTTAGCACATATATTTGGGATACCAACTGTGAAATTTTAAGGTCAGAGGTACTATAACTCCTGTAGAATAAATGAAAATCTAACAAGTTTTCACTGAGATTTGACTGTTTTTGTCAATTTTTGGTACGAAAAAAGAAAGCTTGAGCCGCGATCAATTGAATTATCAAAGATTATTTCCTCAAACTGAATATTACACTTTGTTGATTGCAAGGAAAGGTTATATAGCCACTCTCTCTCAAATGATGACAATGTCAGGGAACTTTCAGAATTAGAATCTACAAAACAGTCAAAAGGGACGGGTTACCTTTAATAATGTTACAGTGCCTAAGTTGTTAAATCAACATAGCAAGTCAGCACATCACAGTCACAGCTCACAATAAGAAAAGCCAATACTATAGGGGTCTTTTTTTTATGGAGAAACGGCTCGACTCGAGTCAAGAGATAATCAAAAAAAGTTCCAAGTCAAAATTGTCATCAACAGAAGGTGAAGTTGGGAGTACCATTATTCCTGTGTTGCAGGTTGCTGTGTTGTATTTTGTTCAAGTTTGATTTTGCGGATCAAAAAGCTTTCTTTGTGATTGCCTTCTGAGCTCTTCACTTGTATTCTTCTTTTCCTCATCTTTTGAATTCTGCATCCTCTTGCTTTCCTTCCTTTTTTTTGTCTTACACTTATTTGTTCTTAAACATCACTTTCCAGCTTCTTTATGGCCTTCCATTTAAGTTTTGTTATGCTGTTTTCCTGTTCTTCCTCCATCTCCCCCTTCTCCTCTTTAATTGCATCTTTTCAACTCATTTTTTTTGTGGAGGTCACATTTTATTGTTTTGTTTTCCGTCCATATTCTCTTTCCATTTACCCAAATTCAATTACCTCTTAGTTTTCTCTTCCTCCTCTCCCCTATCCTACTCCTTGAACCTCCACTCCTGCATTTCCACCTCTTTCCCCTTCTGCATGCCCTGTTATCTCTCCACCTCCTTATCTCCACTCCCTTTATTTACTCTTCCCTTATCTCGTCCATCTATCTTCCTCTTCCAACTTCTGCCCCCTTCTCCACCTTCTCCTCCTTCTCTTGCTTCTCCCACTCCTCCGTGTCCTCCCACTTTGTCCACCTCTTCCTCTTAATCCTTCTCTCTTTTCCGTCTCATCCATCTTGAATGTAGTGAATGAATGAAAGAATTTATCACATTCAAATTTACAAATCAATACATTGATCGCGATATTCTATTTTGTCTTTCTCCTCCTACCCTATCCTTTCTTGCTACCTAGGCGCAGGCAAGCCTCCGATGTTTGGTGACTATGAGGCTCAGAGGCACTGGATGGAGATCACCTACCACCTACCAGTTGAAGATTGGTAAGATTACTCTCAAACATCTCAAAACTAGATGACTCTGGTGCAAGCGATACAGTAATCCCCACCTTTTGATCTATACTAACAGGGAAATTCCAGTCCAGATTTTTCTCATTTTTGAAAGGTTTAAATTAATTTCTCTTAACCTTTCAAGAGGAGGAATACTTTCATGAGAGATGTAAAACTAATAATGATTCTACAATGTATTTGTTTTTTTTTGTATTTGCTGTTGCATGAAACTATTACCATTAATGGTAACTTTGCTACCATTGGCAACTTATCTGGAAACCCTGAATTTGATTGGCTGTTGAGCAATGTTACCATGGTAGGTACCATTAATGACAGAGTTACTATTAATGGTAAGTTTTATGCAACAGGACCCAGGTATCAGAACATGACAGACAACAACATCCAGCTCAGAACTGTCGTCCAAAAAAAATGCTTTTTTTTCAGACGAGGTTGCTTTTCTAGTATTGATAATGCGCATTATAACTTGTTCTTTACTGAGCCTACACTACAGCTCAAAGGAATTGGCATAGGGAAAAGGAAAGGGAAGAAATGGAAGGACCCGCAGTTTTAAATGGTGGTATATTTTGTCCAGTTCAGCATGAAACATGATGCTATTTTGGCTAAAGCATCATGTTTCATGCTAAACTGGACAAAATATGCCGGGGTTTAAAACTGCTGCTCCTTCCCTTTCTTCCCTTTCCTTTTCCCTATGCCAATTCCTTTGAGCTGTTGTGTACATATGTGCGGGCTGTAACTTTGACATTCAGATACTATGAAGCATGACTCCCATACAATCTGTTGTTCAGACAATGGACAACAGGCTTTGAATAAAATGTAAATACCTTATAAGGCGCAATTAAGCCACATCCCTTCGGTTACTGCAGTTCCACTGCAAATGTAGACACCCTATCTATACCAGGCCTCACGTGCAATGGGTTGAACCATCTACTGCAGACCTGCCAACCAGTACCATATAGTCCTATTTAGTACGATTTTTAGAAGTAAATCAGTGAATAAGTATGATTTTCCTTTAAAAAATATGATTTTCAACCCCCCCCCCAAAAAAAAAAAAACACATTTTTTTTATTTTTTAAAATCGTATTTTGTGTGTGTGTGCCATATATAATGGCAAAATGCCCATTCTGTTTTGTAACGTATCCTACCAGCATCTCACATTGGCAACTTGGGGATGTTCATTGGTTCATCGAACACACCAGTCATGACGAAATCATGCATATTCAGCCAATGCTCCATAAAAAATGCTCGATGTAGGAACTGTAAGAGGCATTGATCCGGGTTTTTTTTTTAATACAACTTTTGTCAGTAATTACACCTTTTTGGATTAAAGAATACAGTTTTTGAACTCCAGAGGTTCGCAGGTCTGGAATAAATTGCATACTTGTATACATACAGTGTAAATAACTACAAAATAAAGCTCCCACTTCTTGAGATATTGTGTGGGAAAGTACACGACAGTTCAGAGTAGGATATTTTGTCTGAAAATAGGATTTTTATGGTAAAATCATAGGATTTTTGGTCAAGCGAGGTTGGCAGCTCTGCTACTGTATGAGCAGGATTGCTTTCATGAGGGATGAAATAGCAACTTTATTTGTTGTTTTCTCTCCATGAATCAGGTACCACAACACGACAGACAACAACCTTGACTATTGGGGCCTGGACTACCCTCCCCTCACAGCATACCACAGCTGGCTCTGTGGATATGTGTAAGTTCACTACTACTACTAATTCGAGGGCATGCATAGGCTTCAGCCTATGCCATCTCGGGTTCCATGAACATAGTTGCACCTCCAGACCTGTCTATTCATCATGGCTGTCCTGAGCTCACTAACGCTATCAAGGCCAGTGTCATTCTTTAGTACGCTAATGTAAGTGGCCCGACTTCTCCCTCTTCTTGCAGTACCCTGTTTAGGCTCCCAGAGTGTGAGGGGATTAGCAGATAGTTCAGGGTGTCTCACACAGTGTCCCGCTATTTTCATTCTCCTCTTACGCACTTTGATAGATACTTTTGGTAGACCACCATATAAATTGACATTTCGTATGAAGTCACACCAAGACACATTAAGAGCTATCCTAAGCATACGTGTGTACACTCCATCCAGTGCTTTCTCTTGTTGGGCTGTGAGTGTCCACGTCTCTGCTCCATAGAGCAGGACAGATTCAACTGTTGCAACAAAAAGCCGGCGTTTTATGTCAAAGTTCAAAGTTCAAAGGGAAAGTCCACCCTAAGTTCACCTGGTTTCAATAAAAGCAGAAACATGAAAGAAACATGAAAGAAACATATCAGTGAAGGTTCAATGAAAATCCATCAAAGGATAAGAAAGCTACGATTGTTGAAATTTTGATTTTGTGATGTCATGTGTGAAATGCTGTTCCATGTGTTGTGTACTAATTTTCTTGAAAGGTTGTGCATCATTTTACCGCTGCATTTGATACGTCATTAACAAGTCTTTTTTCACACACACAATGCTACATAAAAACATTCCTTCATTAAAAACAGAAAAAGAGCAATTTATGGAATCATACAGCATGCAAGACATGGGAGAGAACCTCGCATGTGACGTCACAAAATCAAAATTTTAAAAGATCATAAATTTCTTATTCTTTGATGGATTTTCGTCAAACCTTTCGCTAATACGTTTCTTTCATGTTTCTGCTTTTATTGAAACCAAGTTAACTGCAGGATGAGCTATCCCTTTAACCCACCAAATTTTCACAGGCGAAGTTCCAGAGGAATGTGTGCTATATAACCCTTTTTGCTCTCATAGTGTATTTTATCTGTACCAATCATGTACACATGTATAGGAATTCTGCAGTCTATGCAGCAGACAGCAAACTAAAGCAAAAAAAAGTTTCACAATTTTGCTATCATTGAGTTAACGTTTTTATGACCAGTGTCCATATTTATTCATTGTGGTGTGGGACGATAGTGATTGATGTCAGCTATTGGGAATCATGATAAACACTTAGTACATGAAAGTGTAGAACATCTATGGATGCATTTATATCCAATTTATTTATACCTAATCAGCTTTGTGAACACTCTCTCTGAATGCTGATTTTGTTTTTCTGTGCAGCTTAAATTTTGCTGATTCACTCTTAGATTCAGATGATAATTTAACCTTTGTGTGCCAGATTAACTGCTGCTTTCTGGTTTTTGTGTGTATTAATTGTGCAAAAATGCATCCTTGGCTCATGAAGAGTGAATGAGAAATTTGACAAAGAGAAACAATTTTTTGAAGTTTTTCTGTACATTTTTTCTTAGAGCTAACAAGATCAACCCAGAATGGGTGGGACTGCACAGCTCAAGAGGTCACGAGAGTCTGCCGCACAAGATCTTCATGAGATACTCAGGTACAGGATTTATTTTGAGCATGTTCTCATTATGTACTTGAGCAAGGAGTAGCGATTAGAATATCGTTTCTATACTTGGTGTGACAGAGTTGTGTACATGTTATAAATGAAGGCACAAGTGTCCTTAGTCTTTACAGTAGCTCAATCTATAATCAGGTAAATTATATGTCACGGACATGTTCATAATATTAACTTTACCCAGGATAAGCGTTTGAAGTACCGGTACTGTTTCCATACATGTACATCGTTTGTTAGAGTTGTATATATATTATGAATGAGGCCATAAAAACTTGTTTGCCATACCAAAAGGTGAAATATAATCATAAATTAAATAGAACTGATGATTGGTGCAAGATCAAACCATATGATTACACTTAAGATGATTTACACATCTTTCATCTCTCTATTACAATGTACGAGGGCCTGTTATAAAAAAAGTAATTTTGTTTGACATGTCAACATGAAAATATTTTCGTTTTCATCAATAATGCCCACAAGTTTGAATTATAGCATTTGGAGATTCTCAAATCAATAAGTCCTCTTACACCTCCCTGAGGACTGCCCCATGATGTCAGCATGGAGCACAGATATAAAAATAGACCGACGGCACGTAAAGAGTTATCGCTACTAGTCATCAAATCAGTAGACGGAGAAAGGAGGATAATAATTTGTCACTGAATCATGCAAAATGCAAACACAAATCCTACAGCTTTTGTTTAAGCATCCCTGTGATTATCAGCTTAAGGAAACCTGTCGACGCATCCTTGTGGATTCATTTCACTTTGATGTGTGGGGCGGTGTACTAAACCACTCCCTGGAGGTAGGGGGAATCTCTCTGGGATTGGGCATTAATCCTTCAAAGCTGCAAATTTCAATGAGGATAAATCATATAACTGATATATTTTATGAATGGGTATTTAGTACTTGAATATGAAGTAGCCATGTGGGTGTTAATGAAACAGAAAATAAGGAAGGTTATATTTTAATTTAAACATAGGAAAAGGTCCATACAAGCTCTTTCTCTTTGTTTATAAGCCTGTGAATAGCAGACTTTTAGATGAACTTTCCAGTCACGCTTTAGGAAACTGAGTAATATGGAAATCATGAACAATAAACATAACATCAGTGAATTCTTTTGTATTTGCTTGTGCAGTACTAGTTGTAGACCTGCTAGTCTACATTCCAGCAGTTCTTGCCTTTTACCTGTTGACTGTGCGGAACAAGACAGATGTGGAGCTGCTAGCCTCTGCCACAGCCGCTCTTCTCTACCCTGGCCTCATCCTAATTGACTACGGTCACTTTCAGTATCCTTGCCAAAGTCACTTTTTAACTCATTCAAGACTAACCACAACAGATAAAATCTTAAATACCATGGAGGATGCATCACACGAAAGATCATCAATTTCTGCACTCAATTTCTGTCTGAGCCACAGAGGAAAGTCAGTCATCCCTGTGCTCTACAGTCATTGGCAGGACCAGGTCCCCAACCTGCAAAGTTGCACAAAGCTTACCCTTCAATTTGATTTGACCGATATTACCATGGTTGTTAGCAATGATGGCAGAATTACCATCAATGGTGAGTTTTATGCAATGGGGCACGGGAAGGGTAACTGTATCAAATTTGTGACATGTATCACCTTTGTTAGTATTTCTGAATAAAGAAAAAAAAAATGAAATGATAATTAAATCTTCAAATTGCAAACGTGCTGGATGTTTATATCCCAACATAGCTGTTCAAATTGGCATACCACATTTCCTGATCAAAACTGTTGAAACAGTCACAAAAGTGACATAAATTTCCATTTATAGCATTTGCATGAATACATAATATCTGCTGATATGTATGATACTTCTCACAAGTCCAACATCTTGGTAGTTCATCCTTTACCAACACACACCTGACCAGATACAACTGTGTGAGTCTTGGCTTCACTCTATGGGCCGTGGTTGCTATGGCAACCGGTCATGAGCTGCTGGGGTCTGTGGCATTTGTGCTGGCACTGAACTACAAGCAGATGGAGCTGTACCACTCTGTTCCCTTCTTCTGCTTCCTGCTGGGCCGATGTATGTGGTCTAAGCATGAGATCAGGTACATTGCAGGTGCCCCATGTTACTCCTTTTTCTGTTCTTTTGAAGATTGTCAAGAATTGTGTTCATTTTCATTTTTATGTTTTTTACCCTTTAACCATACTTGTATTTCCTTTGACTGACAATTGAAAATATGAATGTACTTATATTCATTAAACACATTTATTTTCAATACAAAATAATATATAACCATCACACAAAATAGTTCCTTGCGATCTGGAAAGAAAAATAGTGTGTACACCTGTCACTGTGTTCTACACCCAGGTTTTTTTTTCCAGGTAACTACCATTTTGTCTTGTGAGAAAATTGGCCTCTCATTTGAATGCCTGGCACAATAGAACATTTTAGTTATTTTAGTTCTGTCTGCAAATTTTATGCACATTGTTCAAACGATATGTTACTAATGGTATTATCAAATCTTGTATGAGGTGTGTCCAATTAGCAACAACTAATAAATGCAATGTGCATTCTACCTTTTAAAAGTGAATCACATAAAAAAAGTGAATATAATAATGTGTTTCAGTTAGGGGGAAAGTTGTGAATACATTACAAAAATGGCTGATATCTTTTGCGACTGCTGATCTCTTCTAGGATATGGAAACTATTCAAGATAGGAGTGGTTGTCATAGTAACCTTCGGCCTATGTTGGCTGCCGTTTCTTCAAGATGTAAACCAGATCATCCAGGTCCTCCACAGGATATTCCCTTTTGCCAGAGGTCTCTTCGAGGTAAGGCAAAGAGAGTTCTGTGTTATTCTGTAACAAGATTTTGTCTCCTGAAAATTTTCCATGATTATCAGTTCCATTGTGATCACCTGTGTATAAAATGTGGGATGCATACATCATGCATCCGGTCCAGAAAGCAGTTAGGCAACTCTTCGTAATTATGAAAGTGCAATGGTGTTTGGAACCTCATTGCATTCTTGTTTTGGTTTGGCAACATATCTGACAGAGAACAAGGAAGGTAGTCAACATGTTTTTCCGACAAACAAATCTGCACTGTTACAGTATTGTTAGAAGAGAACAGGGCTTTTAACTCCTTGTATCGGTACATTTTCTTCTCCCAACTGGCAATGCTGTATGATATCAAGGGTATCTCTGAGCCAAGAGAGGAAAGCCAGCCTTAGTAATCCCCATGCTGTTTGTCCACCATTAGCACCAGTAAAGGCAAGTGTCTCAAGAGCATTCCTGCAAAGTACATGACCCATATGATTTTTTTCGCAGTTATCCCCAGAATTCTGTTCATATTATAATCTTCTTGATCTAGGCCAGTGTACCCCGGACCCTTTCTTTCTCTTTCTTTCTTGCAGGACAAAGTCTCTAATGTGTGGTGCTCCCTCAATGTTGTTGTGAAGCTAAGGAACCATCTGACCCCTCCGTCTCTTGTAAGACTTAGTTTGGTCTCAACCCTGGCGTGCCTGGTTCCATCTGCCTTCAACCTCTTACTATACCCAACGGTGCAAAAGTTTAAATACGCCCTGGTAAGATTTTAGTTGTTCTTTGTTATTTTCTTTCACTTTTTGAAGATAGGTACCATCAGGCTTTATCCTAGGTCCTTGGTGTTGTTCTCTGTTAGTTTTGTTTACTCTTCCTAAACTTGTATCATTTGTGCTTCAACCTCTTAATCAACTCAACGGTGCAAATTCTAAAATAGGCCTTGGTAAGATTTGGGGGATATCCTTTGTTATTTCTTTTTTTCTATTTTGTAAACTAGTACTGTCTAGCCAACACCCTATACTTTACCAAACCTTACTCTGTCAAAAGATGCAGAAGCTAGTTTGTCTTGGTAATATTTGGGGTTCTTCTCTGTTATCTCTTCTTACTATTTGTAACCTTGTACCATCAGCCTTTTACCACTTCTTCCATCCAATGATTCAAAAGTTGAATTGTGATGGGGTAAGCGTAAGAAAATAATTTATCAACATAAAGTATAGATATTCCCAGCACCCAAATTTTTTTGCAACTTTTCTTGAAGCTCTAATGCTGAATGAAATGCAACTTGGACATGGCCCTTTTATGCCTGATGGTATGTGAATGGCATACAGAGAGCGTGATGCGCAAGTTGGCGACTTTAGGATTATGTATGTCCCCTCTACTGTTGTTATTAATTAAAAAGAGGTGTAATGTGCTGATTGGCAAGGGAAGCACACCAATAGATGTGCCAATTGACGAACAAAGCACAGAAAATGTAATGTGATAATGTGATAATATAACCTTTTTCTGTTTCAATTTTTATGTCTCTTTGCAGGTGAACAGCTCCTTGGTGTTTTTCCTGTTTTCTTATCAAGTGCATGAAAAGAGCATCTTGATTGCAGCACTGTAAGTTCTGAGATCTTTTCATTTCCAGATATTTTGATAAGGTGAAATATGTGAGCTGACCTTTTTCACCATCATCATGCTCAGTGCAATGAGCTCTCAAATGTGACGTTCACTTCTAGTCTATATTCACCGTTTCTTGGAAACAGTACTTGAACTTAGGCAATAGTTTTTAGGCAAAATGTATACGAAATAATGTAAACAACAATATTCACTATGAAATATCCCCATTTGTATTGCTTTGTGATTAGTCAAGTAATCAATTACTAAATCTATCAACCCATCAATCAATCAACTGATCAGTCAATTGATCAATGAAATCTAAACCAAAGTAGAGACTAATGTGTCATTGAATCATCAAATGCATCTACACAACAGCTCAAAGGAATTGGCTTAGGGAAAGGGAAAGGGGAGAAAGGGAAGGAGCCACAGTTTTAACCCGCGGTATATTTTGTCCAGTTCAGCATGGAACATGATGCTTTTTAGGCTAATGCATCGTGTTTCATGCTGAACTGGACTGCGGTTTAAAACTGCGGCTCCTTCCCTTTCTTCCCTTTCCATTTCCCTATGCCAATTCCTTTGAGCTGTAGTGTATGTTTTAAGTGATAACAGTGAAACCTGCTTTAGCAATCACCTGGATAGAAAGACCACCATTTTATGTCAACCACATTTTCTGTCTCCCTCGAACAATGCTTTTAATTGAAACCTGTGACAAACCTGTATGTGTCATTGGTTCCCTTTTCCACAAGTACTGTACACAAATGGGCCTGTCTACAGTAACTAGGTACATTTCTGTTACATTTACTGTAACATTTGCATAAATCTCTTAAATTCTATTTTTTTGGTCTCTTAAATAAAACAGCCAATAATAATAATAAAATATTGAAGAAATGTATTGATTTTCACTTTACAAGGTTTTGTACGCTTCAGAAAATTTGCCCTGTACAAATTTGCCACAGCACGTTGGTAACGGGACACATGAGAGTGTTACAAACTTGTCTGTTCCGTTACCAACGTGCTGTGGCAATTTTCTATAGGCTTAGTTTATAAATATATAATAAATCAACATTCAGAGCAGGATTTTAGCTGAAGTTATTTTGGAGGAAATTAATTCAACACATATTTTGGTGGTGGGGGGGTCATAATTTCAAATGATTCAGTTGTGCCAAAAAATATCCCTTTACTGTAGACAGACCCAATTCCCAAAGAGCAGGATTTTGTCTGATACACAGAGGGTGAAAGTAACCCATATATCAAGACCACTGCATATAAAGACCAAATTTATTATATGATGTTAGAAGGTTTGCATGGTGGTATGATCAATCACAAGAGAGGTTTACGGTACACCATGTGTAAAGTCCTGGGAGGACTGAGATGAGAAAACGTGGATAGAATTGAAGGTGAAATGGAAAGGCGAGAAAGTGGAGATTTGAAAGAAAAGTATTCTTTAGAAATGAGTGTAGTCCTGAAAAGGACTGTAAACCAGAAACCGTGAAAAGCTGAGGATTGTTTATCCTCGTCCACCACCGACACACGCAAACCAGAGACTCTTGCCCCCGCTCCTCCGCCTACGCAAGCCTCCCACGTCAGCATACCAACCGACTGCAGATTCCCGCCAACCCACACACAGAGCGCCACCACCCGTCGAGACCGCCGGCCCGCGGTTCCTCCCACGTCCGCACGCATGCCATAAGTACCGCCACTCAGCTAGCGAACACTCACTCCTGAAGACGGACAGTCAATCTGCCCGAAACGTTGAGTCTACCTCTCTACTCATCAGCTTTTCACGCTTTCTGGTTTACAGTCCTTTTCAGGACTACACTCTACACTCTACTCTACTTTCAATTCTCCTCTTTCTGGCCTTTCCATTACCTTCAATTCTATCCACGTTTTCTCATCTCAGTCCTCCCAGGACTTTACCCATGGTGTACCGTAAACCTCTCTCGTGAAATTGATTATAGTTGGGTCATCATTAGATTAAAATAGTTTAAAATGGACTTACAGACAAGGTGTACCTTACTAGAATCTCTCCTGCATTGTCTCTTTCCATCTCCCTGTACAGGCCCGTTTGCATCCTGCTCCATGAACAGCCAATCCTGTGCACGTGGTTCCTACTCACATCGGTCTTCAGGTAAGAGCTCTACAGTAGCGTGGCTGTTTTAGGTGACTTCGCTGATCTTTATTCTAAGATCCAAATAGATGCGCTCATACTATTGTGATAGCATGTGTTGCCACTTATACCTTTGCTTTACAGCGAAGATGTCTCCCATTATTGGTAATACTGTAATCGGTATGGGATGAAAAGAGTGAAGATCAGATGAAAGAGCAAACATTTCACTTTCCCATTGTTACCAGTAAAACATTTTTCTAACATTTTCCTGGCTTTGGGCCAACAGGCCATTGGTCATGTTGAGTTTTCGTGAAAATCTGATTTTTCACTCAAAAATATGATTTTTGAGGATATTCAGTCTGATTTTTTGTGTCAAGAGGTTGGCATCTCTGCTGTTAGGCTATCGAGCATCAATCTATGATCCAAATTTCTAACAAACAGCTAAGGATAAGTAAAGTTATTTTCTGAAACTGAACTCACCATTAATGTTCTTTTCGTTGGAATAGCCCAATCGCTGTCTTGTTCTCCTCAGGTTCAGACGGACCAGGATCCCTTGTATCACAAAAAGCAATGATTGATCCTACGATTAATAGATCAATTGTACAACTGATATTTCGATTGTACTATTGATATCGAGCATGTATCCATGTAACAAAGAACCTAAGATTGATATTAACCTCAACAAAGCCTGTTTGCATCTTTCCTAACCTCAAGATTGATTGCAAAATCATGCAGAGGCTTGGACTTGTAATAGATAGCAGTCATTGTTTTGCGATTCAGTGGGTCGCAGTGGAATAAAAAATCACAACAAGACAGAAAAATATCCAACACTAGGGAGGACATTATCGATCATTTTGTTTTTTCAGCATGCTTCCGCTGTTGATCAAGGATGGACTCGCATCACCGACGATAGGACTCATGATTCTCTTCTACGTGGTAGCCACGGTCCTACAGTCCTCCTGGGTCAGTCCACCGGTCAAAGCAAAGAAGACAAGCTTCCTAGTGACCACTCTGGTGAGGACATGTGGCAAACTCCATGGGCAGTATGCTGAGATAGTAGCAATTGCTTGTGTAATCCTTTAACCTGAATCCGTATGCAGTAAAATGAGCAATCACTTCTGTTAGTCGTTTGTTTGAAGTAATTTTAAAACTGGCCTGCAAGCAATTGTAAAATATCAAACATTTTCTTAATTTTTAAAAAAAGAAACAAGAGGAGACAACATTTAAAGAAGAGGAGAATAGGACAAAGAAGAATAAATGTGATCAATAGATGTGATCGATTTCGAACGATAAGTCTCATGAGTCACCTGACAAAGCTGATTCCTCATGTGTTACTTGATCAAATACGTGGTAGAACCTTTGGTGAAATGTCAGAAGAACAGTATGGATTTAGGCCTGATAAGGGTACAAGGAATGCCATTTTCACTATACGTATGTAATCTGCAAGGGCGATCCAGAGGCAGTCAAATCTCTATGTATGCTTCATTGATTATGTGAAAGTATTTGACAAGGTCCAACATCAGGCACTAATGAAAGTACTAGACCCACTGGACATTGACGAAAAAGAAATGGAATCGATCAAAAACTTCTATTAGTGAGCAAGATGTGTCAGTCATTACTATGACTAATGTGAGTCATCAATTTTAAATAATACCCTTTCTCTCATTAACATCTTTAAATTACCAAAATTAAAAATCTGAAATTACCAAAATTAAAAATTTGAAATTACCATCAATTCAAGTAATGGGTCTGATGCCGGTCAGATGATAAGGAATAGAGGTCACCAGAAGCTGTTACTTCAAGGAATGAGGGAAAGAGAAGGACAACGAATGACATGGTTTGGTAACATCAATCAGTGGACGGGACATTGGTACACGGAGGTCAGAAAAATAAGTGAAGATTTAAAGGGAATAAACTGTACTGGGAAGACGAAAAGCCTTCAAAAAGGTGATCATGAGCAATGTTCTTACCAATGGTCTGAAATTCATGTATTGTCCAATTAAGAAACTTGCTGAAAGTTATTTGCCCTTAAATGATCCGCATGTGGAGTAATTAGTGATTACATCACATATCCCTTAAATGTTTGGGCCGAACATTTGTGGATTTAATGTTTTATCACTAGTCTCTCCAAATTTGGATAATTTGAAGGCAAATAACTTTCAAAGAGTTTCTAAATTGGGCAATACATGAATTTCAGACCATTGGTAAGAAGATTGCTCACGATCACCTTTTGAAGGCTTTTTGTCTTCCCAGTAGAGTTTATTCCCTTTAACAAGGTGGAGGTGCATAGCTACCAACCCAGGGTTGCAGACGGTTCCTGATGATTGATTACGTGATGACAGTTAATGCTTTTTTTTCAGTTTTGGTGTTCCATCTTGGGCATGGCGGCCCTGACCATGTGTAGTCTTGCTGCTAAGCCCCCAGTGAGATACCCAGACCTCTGGCCCGTCCTGGTGTCCCTGTACTCCTGTGGTCACTTCCTCCTCTTCTGGCTCGTCTTCACCTACCTGCAGTACGCCGCTGATGACGATGAGGAACCGGGGCGCTCGTCGACGTCGATGTCATCGATGTCGTCGGGACCGGTGTCGTTGTCTGGGGCAGGGGTGTTTGCGGCGCAGAGCAAGCACAGCCCAAGGGACAGGCAGCAGGGGACCAAGGCTGCTAAGAAGGGAGGCAAGAAGAAGCAGAAGAGTAGCAAGATAGATTAAAGGGGAACAAACCCTGATAATAATTTAACCTTCTCACTACCAAGTTATAAAAAAACAATTGGTTTGTTTCACATGTGTGTGCCCATGGGACTGAGAAAGTTACAAGGAATAAAATCATAGGAACAGATTAAAAAAAGTTTGAGAAATCAGACATATTATAAAGATTTTTATGCCTCCGCCACGAAGTGGCCGGAGGCATTATGTTTTCGGGTTGTCCGTCCGTCCGTCCGTCCGTCCGTCCGTCCCGAATCCGTTTAGGCAATATCTTGAGAACCGTCAAGCAGATTTGCTTCAAACTTTGTTCATGTATGTATTGCATAAAACTAATGAAGTGTGTAAAATTGGGGTCAAATCTGATTGAGGTCAAAGGTCAAAGGTCAATGAACTTTGTAAAAATTGCCCAAAAATGACCTTTTCCACAATAAATCCAAATCCAAGGATGCAATTGTCATTAAACATGGTACAAATATGGATCACTACTTGGGGATAGACTGGTGACATTTTTGGTAAAATTCCTGAAAGGTCAGAGGTCAAAGGTCAATGAAATTTGTGACAATTTGCCAAAAATTGACCTTTTTCACAGTAAATCCAAATCCAAGAATGCAATTTCCATTAAACATGGTACCAAGGTAGATCACTACTAGTGGATAGACTGGTGACATTTTTGGTAAAATTCCTGAAAGTTCAGAGGTCAAAGGTTAATGAACTTTGCCAAAATTGGCTAGAAATTGCCCCAAACTTTAAATTTTTCACAATAAATCCAAATCCAATGGTGCAATTCCAACCAAACATAGTGAAACGATGGATCACTTCTTGGGGGTAGACTGGTGACATTGTTGGTGAAATTCCTGGAAGGTCAGAGGTCAAAGGTCAATGAACTTTGCAAAAATTGATATTTTTCACAATAATTCCAAATCCAAATCCAATGTCACAATTCTAACTTAACATGGTACAGAGATGTATCACTTCATGGAGGTAGACTGGTGAAAGTTTAGGTAAAACTCCTGAGAGTTCAAAGGTCAAAGGTCCATGAACTTTGCCAAAAATTAGCTAAAAATTGCCCCCAAAGTGATAATTTTTAAAATATATCCAAATCCAATGGAGCAATACCAACCAAACATGGTGCAAAGATGGATCACTGCTAGACTGATGACATTTTTGGTGAAATTTCTCAAAGGTCGGGGATCAAAGGTTAATAAACTTTGCCAAAATTGGCTAAAAATTGCCCCCAAATAAATATTTTTCATATTGAATCCAATACTGATGATTCAATTCAAACCAAACCTAGTTACAGAGATGTATCACTTTATGGAGGTAGACTGGTGAAGTTAAAGTAAAATTCCTGAAAGGTCAAAGGTCAATAAACTTCACCCCAAATTGGCTAATTTTAAATAAACTTGATGCAAGGATGGATTTAGACAGACTGGTTAGATTGGAAGTCAAAGAAATAAGAAGTCAAAAGTCAATTAACATTGCCAAACTTAGCTAAACTTGAAAAAAGAAAATGTGATATTTTCATTTCACATAGGAGCAATGGTACATTGCCCACCAAACATACACATTTTCTGAGAATAGCAAAGAGGCGGAGGCATATTTATCGACTGCGTGGCAGTCGAATTGCTCTAGTTTGTTATATCTTTTTAAAGACTATAACTACTAGACAATTATATGTATAATGTCAGTCTGGACTGATGAAGTAATACAACTTCAATGCCAGTGTTAATGATTTGCAAAACTCATATTTTCTTGATGATATGATTGATTATGTTCAAATGATTGCCAATCTGTTTTGTCTGATACCCAGATTTAATTCTATTGTAATGAACCTCCAGCTTGGTATGGTTAGGGGTAGGAGTGGTAATGAACATCACTATGAGCCATAATCATGGCAGATTCGTTTTGCTGTCACCACTGGATCAGGAATTTGTTTAAAGGGAGTATACTGTACTGGGAAGACAAAAATTCCACAAAAGGTGGTCGTGAACAATCTTCATGCCAATGGTCTTAAATTCATGTATTCCCCAATTTAGAAACTTGCTGAAAGTTATTTGCTCAAAAATTATCCACATTTGGAGTTATGAGTGATTTAATCACAAATCCTTGAAATGTTCGGCCCGAACAATTTGAGGATTTGTGATTTAACCACTAACTAATCCCATTGTGGATCATATGAGGGCAAATAACTTTCAGCAAGTTTCTAAAATGGACAATACATGGATTTAAGACCATTGGCAAGAAGATTGCTCACGATCACTATTTGAAGGCCTTTTTGTCTTCCCAGTACAGTATACTCCCTTTAATTTCAACAATTGTATAATTTTTTAGATGATTCATATCGGTTTTTCTGAAATCAGACATATTTTAATGAACCTTCAGCTTGGTAAGGTAAGGGGTAGGAGTGGGAATGATTATGAGCCGTAATCATGACAGAGCTGTACTGCTATCATCACTTGTCAGGAATTTCTTTGATTTCAACAATTTTATCATTTTGAGATGATTAATCTGAAATCAGATGAGAATGGGACTCATAGTCTTGGCAGAATGGGCGGGCTTCTCTACGGCACATTTAAGCAAGCTTACCATAAAAAGAAAAAAATGAGAGAAAAGAGGATGCAGAATTAAAAAAAAAAAATGAACTTTGTATGAAAATTATGCATGAAACCTGAAATATATATTGTTTCAAGGACAGATGCCAAATGTTTTAATGTACTCACATTATTGACAACAAATCAATCTGTGTAAAATTTGAATTTGTATTATGATTGATTCATTTTGCTATGTCTGCTTGATTGAACATTAAACTGAGCTTTGCATGCTGATGATGGTTAGGAAACATCTGAATATTGCTTGAAACAAAGATTTCAGTATGCTATATCTACCCAATCTGTTACGGATCAGTTTGGTTGATGAATGTTGATACTGCAATAATGGTAATAGTATGATAATTGTAAGAGTAATTATGATAGTGATGTTAAAGGTGATATCGATAAAGATAATTATGATGATAATGATATTGCTAATATTTGTGATGATTATAGAAATATTAATAATTAAATAATTAAGATAGCTGAAAAAACAATGTTTTGGAGGGTTGTTTCTGCCTTCTCTGTAATATCCTCATGTAAAGACCTCACATTTTGTTGATTTCCTCCACATATTTTTCAGTTTAAAAACATGCTGTGTGATCATCAAATATGTCTAACTGTGCGCAATTTTTTTTTTTTTTATAGTAATGCACACTTAAACAAATATTTGACATTGCATCATATTTTATTTTCCAAGTAGCCCTATTTACACTTGCTAAGGTCGCGATTTTTAAAATCTCGATTTTATGTCTCACTATTTACGTGATTTTTGGATAGGTACTGCACATGTCCAACAGTCATCCAAATGAGACAGGCACGCTGCATGGCTATTATGACGTCATGCGGTGAGCGCTTAACAGAGAAAGATCAAAGTCAACCCGTCAGGAGTGCTGCAAGTTATGTGACAAAATCGCAATTTTTTTTTACGCTCACCATTCACACTGGCAAACTTCGGGATCTTTCAGGCGAAGTTTAAAAAAATCACACTCCGGAAAGTAATTTTTCTGGCGAGATATTTTGGTTGTTTTTTGTGAAAGTTGCCTAGCAAAACACAAACTTAGAAATTGCAATTTTTGCTGGCCAGTGTAAATGGGCCTAGTGTGTACTAAATTTTAAAAATATAACTGTAGCACATGGCTCCCATCATGAGTAACTGTGACTGAGGGAACAGCCCTGTATCATGAATAGATACA
>OZ022580.1:27253261-27285761 GCA_963669155.1 Arbacia lixula | reverse complement strand
AAAGTGGCACGTACATGGTTCAACGTCCCAGTGCCATAGCTGCATGAAATGTGTAATAAGTCAATGGGCGTCTCCTGGCTTGGTACTGAGAGGGTTAACCCCACCAGTACCATAGGTTCATGAGATGTGTCATGAGTCAATGGGCTTCTCCTGGCTTGGTATTGAGAGGGTTAACCCCATCAGTACCATATGAACATGATATGTGTAATAAGTCAATGGGTTTCTCCTTGCTTGGTACTGAGTAAGGGGGTTAAAAAACGACATAAAGACGAAGGCAACACAACCTCACCAAATCGATTCCGCTGCCTTTTTTCCATATAACTCATTCCGCCACCTTGTCCAAAGCCGCTCCTCTTGCTATCAGTGACTCACATCCTAGTCCCACGGAAGTGTTTATTTCTCTTTGAACAAAAAGAAATCACATATTGACCGTGACATGACGTCACACTTTTCTGTCCACCCTACGTACTACCATGCCATCACCACAAAGGGTATCAATGGCATTGAATTGCGTCACTCTCTCGGAGAAAGCCAATCATTTTGCTGGACTCGACAAATTTGTCGCCCAAATTATTGAAGCAGTACACTCGGTATATACCCTGCGCGAGTTGACACGAGCTCTCTGTCAAACACACACGTGTGCAATCGTCACAATGGGTTGCTATTTATACTGAATGTATTCCTCACGCCTGCCGAAATGAAAGATGTATCCGTTTCAGAAAACTAACAACATATTTATCGATCACAGCGTTTCTCATGCGACTAGCCCAGTTTCTTTACGTACAAATTAATCGAAACAGGATCAGGGCCATGTTGCATATACTCAATTACTGTAACTTACCGCCAATGGTAACTACCTTGGCAACAGGTGAAATAATGAGAGCTCAGGGGCTGTTGCCATGGTACTTACGGTTGATGGTACGTTACAATAATTTAAAATCTATATGCAATGTAGAACTGGTTCGTCTGTATCCAGCTCTAGCAATATTTTGACCTACAATAACATTATAAAATTTAACTTCGTGCATAATTTTTTTTTATAAACTCATTGAAATATATTAAGTCTCTCACTACCGTTGGCATGGAGATGTGTAGTAAGTCAATGTGATTTGAAGTTCTGGTAATAATAGGGGTAAGAGATAAATCTGGCCACATTTTTTTTATGAAGCAATGGTAGATATAACGGGTAGTTTAGGTGTTCTGTGATAAGAGGAAAGCCGATGGGAGAAACACACGTAGTGTTACGCACATGCCTGAACTTGTAGAGTGGGTGGGCTTACGTCGGAACATTTCTTGTCTTTCAATATTATTTAATCATAATCAACCCTTTTAAGATGATAACCCATGGCTTACGTTTTTAGAGTTATTATACTTTATCATTACTTGAGACTTCCATTTCCACGTCACTCAAAATAATCTTATTAATCTACCTAAAATCGATGAGATGATATATATATATAATTGTGAGCAGTTTGAGCTATTAATGCATTCCTAAGCAAATACGACGATTTTGATAGTTTTGATACAAAGATTCAAAGAGATTTGGATAAAAATTTATAAGGTGATCAACCAATATACATATTAGCTCTGACGTACAAGTGAAGATATCTCATTATGAATTATTAAATTCAGTCCAGACTGAGGGTTACAAATTTTTAAAAACAATTTTTTTTCTGTTACAGGTTCACAGTTCATCGATTGGAGCGATTCAGTTTACTAATGGACACTACTTGTTTTCTTCGATCCAAAATACGGGATGTTTAAGTGTCTTTTTTCCCCAGTCACAACTGCTTATCTTTCATTGTCTTTCTTTCTATTCCTTCTTTGCAAACTTACTGTTCTTATCTCTCTCATACCACCCCGCCCCTCTCTCCACCTATACCTCGCTCTGTAGCAGGGACATGTCTCTCTCATGCCCCTGCTCTGTAGCCTCTCTCACCCAATCTACCCCCTTTCTCTTTGCGCGTACGTTTCCCCCTTTCTTCTCCATATTGTTAGGAAATGGGTGTGAGTGGAAGTACTACGGGATCCGCAATAAATGGAGCGCCATTCTATGATGACCATGGGTCCAAATTCTTGATTGATTACAGGATACGAAAAGAACAATCTTGACATGATGAAACCGTTGAAATTAATCCAAGCCAGGTGAAGAGGGCAGAACTATCTTGACTGCGGATGAAAATCTCAGCCCACCTTCGGGCTGAAAGCTATATATTTTTAACGATCGAACTAAAAACAAGGCATGACGTCACAGCTCAGGGTTGACAAACGTCTCATGAATTTAGGATGGCTCTTCATTAAATGCGATGTCATTCGCTGGGAAATAAAATTTAGGGATTGTCATGGTCAACCGCTTCTTTCAGCACTGCCATTAAGAAAGTTTGATTTTCCGATAAAATGAATTGTCATCAGTTCCGAGAATGAGGACTAAATTTATCAACTGTATATCAGTTCGGTAGGCCTATGTTACTAGAATTAGCCGATTGCAATCACTCGAACAATGGTTTTCCTTTAAAAAAAAAGAACCACGGGAACTAAACTGGTGAAACAGGAAATTATTTAATTTTCATCTGGCGGGGCGAGGATTCATTTAAATCATCAAAACGCGACAGATTCTAATAAGGGATCGACGAGCATTTCACGGAACTGCCGCTTGGATAAACATTTGCAAACTTTCCGTGAAATGTTTACACTGGAAATACAATCTAGTGGCCGTGGACATCCCTGATTCCACGATTGGTCGAGCAGCTCATCCGAGAAGGAGAAATAAGTGAATCGTCTTTTCGTGCCGGAAAGGCACAGACACTGGATCAGACGATCATTTTGTCGACGGCGCAAGATCGGCGCGTTAATTTATTTAGGCTGGCGTAAAACGGCCCGCGTATTCGTTGTATAAACACAATGATATCGGGGGAAATCACGACAAAAGCGCGCATTTATTTTATTTGCAGAAAATGACCGGCGGTTTTCTGAACATTTGCGAGTTTTAATGAGGAGGGTCCGAGTGAGTGGCGGCGAGGCACGAACACCAGGAAACAACCATCAAGGACGATCTGGAGATGAGATGTGATTAAGATACACGAGACGGGAACTGCTGTCTTAATTTCCTTTATTTCAGATTGCTAGTAGGCAAACTGTTGACATTTGTTTTACAGCCGTATTATACGCGTCGGGGATAACGGAGTTGCTTTAGGAAGGGGGCGTGTTTGGAGAGGAGAGGTGGGGCGGTGTGTCGGCAATGATAACTAAAAAGTGTCGGAGTTTGAAATACATTCGTGACTTGCTACAGGTTCATTCCTTTTTAAAGTATATTGTTCTGGATTTCGCTTCACCGCGGTTTAAAGTCAACCTTTGATATGCCGATCAAATACTGTGGAAAAGTTGCCCTGAGTGACTATCAATCTAAATGTACATCATACGTTACATACATGTTGTATACAGAAGTGTTTAGTATATTTTTTTTTGCAGAAGGCATTCGTGTCCAAGCCCTCCTTGATTCGTGCTGAAATGACACGTGTACACCTCCACCTCCTACAAGCTAAACTCCACAAACGACACATATAAACAAACGGTACCCGTGCCACTTCTATTTTGTCTATACCTTGACCTTACGCAATCTGTCACCTGCCCTCCCCCACACAAATTGTTCACGCACACCCACTTCGTAAGGAAAACACCGCCCCCCCCCCCCAGTTGAAAGCTGTACGTGCATGATCCTCGTCACCCACCCACATATTCATTTCATTTATTATATTTTCAGTTTCATACCATGGTAACAACCAGCCGAGCGTGTTTTTGTACGTGCGTGTCCGCAGCCTACGTGCCAACTTATGTGATCACTTGCGTGCGTCTTTCTCTATGCTCGTTCGTGCCTGGAAAAAAACGCGCATCTCCTTCCGTCTGACGCAAGGATTTTTTTGCGAAACCCGACGCAGACCACACGCATATTAGGTACCGGTTGTGGCCATGACATCACTCATTCACCTGCTGTCAATGGGGGCCCTGACAGATGAAAATACATCACAATTTAGCATAAACAATGGCGAAAAATGCAAGGCACACCAACATTAAACAAACTCAGTGTACAAAACATAACACAGTAGGTATACAAGGTAACACGTCTCCATATTATTTACTGAAAGAACACACTGAAATACAAACTTCTTCTCATGACATGCAATATATTGGTAGGTATATGAATGGTACACAGATGGAAACAATATACAGTCTTACCAAACATCGGATAACGTACAGTTGTCCTCAAAATTATTCATACCCCATTGAAAATAACAGTCTTTGTTAGATTCTTCCTTTGTAAAAGCTATTATGTTGGTACTTCCTGTGTATCTTTTGTCTACTTGTTGCTATGCACAAATCCACATATGAGTTGGCTAAACTTCATTTGCATTAATAGATAAGTCCAAAAGTTATTTTTCGCTCATGTTCAGAATTATTCATACCCCTGACAATACCTCAACAAAAATGTTCTTTCTTCATAGTATCCATTGTTTTCCTTTCCTGAGAATGTGTTAATCTTTGTCCTATAGTTATTTCAAGATGTTCCAATGGATTAAATACCTTTTTTGTTGTCCAAATGTTAAACTATTGTCAAACACATAGCATCTTTCCATAAGACTTTAAATAGAGGAAACGTGTTCTGGTCATTCTCAGTTTCTGATCATCATGGCCAAGAAGAAGGAGCTCAGTGAGGAACTACGGCAACGTCTTGTGCGTGCCCACATTGAAGGAAAGGGTTATAAGGCCATTTCGAAGCAATATGATGTCCCTGTGGCAACCGTGCAGAGCATTATCAACAAGCACAAGAAGTTCAATACTGTTAAAAACCTCTGTGGGCGTGGCAGGAAGAGAAAGGTGTCCCCCAAACTTGCCAGGAAAATCTGCCGAGAGGTCAACAACAACCCCCGGACCACAACCAAGGCCCTACTTCGAACGCTTGACCAGGCAGGGACGAAGGTGTCACGGTCCACTATTGAGCAAGTCTTGCACAGAGGAGGTCTCCATGGACGTAGGCCTCGGAAGACCCCGCTGCTCAGGAAGAAGCATCTGGAGGCTCGCCTAGCCTTTGCTAAAGGTCATCTAAAGCAAGATTCCAGCTTTTGGTCAACCATCCTGTGGTCTGATGAGACAAAGTTGGAGTTATTTGGCCTTTTGGATGTTGAATACGTCTGGAGGAAAAAAGGAGAAGCATACACTCCAAAGAACACTGTGCCCACCGTCAAGCATGGTGGTGGAAACATAATGCTATGGGGATGCTTCTCTTCCAGTGGCACAGGCAACCTCGTCAAGGTCCAAGGAATCATGAGAAAGGAGGAATACATCACGATCCTTGATGAAAACGTGAAGGAATCCGCTGAGAAACTCCAGCTTGGCCCTAATTGGAAGTACCAGCAGGACAATGATCCAAAACATACCGCCAAGGTAGTGAAGAAATGGTTCAAGGACAATGATGTCAACGTCCTCGAATGGCCAAGTCAGAGTCCTGACCTGAATCCAATTGAGAACTTGTGGCGAGACTTGAAGACCAGAGTGTTGGCTAGGAAACCGACCAACCTGTCCCAGCTTGAGGCTTTTGCCAAGGAAGAGTGGGCCAACATCCCCCAGAAGACATGCAGGAAGCTTGTGGACACGTACAAGAACCGTCTAGAAGCAGTCATAAGAAACAAAGGCTATGCTATCGACTATTAAAGAAAGACATTGGACTCAGTAAACCTAGGGTATGAATAATTTTGAACATGGCATTTTTTGAAAATCCATGAATAAAATACCCCTGAAATGATGAATTTCTTGAATTGTGTATTGTTGTTATTCTTTCACATGTTGGTCACATATAACTGATATACACACTTGACAAAATGCATTCATTTCATCACAAAAATAAAAAATCATAAAAATTAACAAGGGTAAGAATAATTTTGAGGACAACTGTATGTATTTGTTTGCGTTTGCATATACTTGTTTGTATGTTTGCGTGCGTGTTTGTGTATGTGTGTATATGTTTTGCAAACGGTCGTATTAGTTTTTGCATATTTGCGCGTGTATGTGTGTATATGTATGTGTGAAACACACATGTGTACACCATACACCAACACACATGGCTTGTGTTGGTGTGTGGTATACTGACATATGTGTCAGGTATCTTCCAGAAGAATGATGTCAGAATTTTAGTACCTTTCCCGCAGGAGCCAATAGCTTTTATAAAAGCACCCTTTTCATATACTGTACATGACCCATCCTGAGGGGCTAACGCCCTTCAACCCCCCCCCCCCCCCGCTATTTGAATATCAACTCTTGACTTTTTTGGTGAGGGAGGGGGCGACTTCTCTTTCCTTCCGTCGCCCTAGTCTACGCATTGCTGAATGTCCTCTTTCACACGGCCACCTGTCATCAGCACTCCTCAGTCCCATCCGTATCATCTGTGTGTTGGGGTCAGACAATAAGCCTCGATCTCTGATCGGTGTCGTAATGATGGTTTTACGTGACTTCCAGCTAATGCGCACCATGACGGGCAGCGGCACGCTCCTCTCATGAGGGCTGGAGGAGGGAGTGTGATAGGAGAGAGAGAGAGAGAGAGAGAGAGAGAGGGGGGGGGGGGGGAGAGGGAGAGAGAGAAAGAGAGAACGAGAGTGGGAAAGAGGGAGAGACAGAAATATAGAGTGAGAGTAAGAGAGAGATAGAGAGGGGATGGAAAGAGAGAGAGAGAGAGAGAGAGAGAAAGAGAGAGAGAGACAGACAGGCAGACAGACCGACAGACGCACGCTCCTCTCATGAGTGCTGGAGTGTGATAGGAGAGAGAGAGAGATAGAGTGAGAGAAAGAGAGAGAGAGAGAGAGAGAGAGAGAGAGAGAGTGAGTGATAGAGAGAGAGAGAGAGAGAGAGAGAACAGGGACATTTTGATGAAGAGGGAGGGAGGGACAGAGAGAGAGAGAGAGACAGATGGAGAGAGAAAGAGAGAAAAAAAGGGGGGGGGGTGTGAAGAAGAGATGGAGAAAGAGAAAGAGTAAGAAAGTTATAGAGAGAGGTTCAGAGAGAGAGAGAGAGAGAGAGAGAGAGAGTACGGGAGTGAGAGAAAGAGAACAGAGAGAAAAAAGGAGGGGAGTGGAGATGGTCAAGTGGGCAAGTAAAATAGAGGGAGAAAAAATAGAAGGGAGAGAGAGAGAGCGAGAGAGAGAGAGAGAGAGAGAGAAACAAACACACAGAGCGATTCATTAGTGAAATGCAGACATAAAAATATGAATGTTATGTTGTGTGTGCATACATGTAGGCCTATGTATACACTAGTATGTTGCAGTCCGTGCGTGACTGAAAAAAGGAGAAACTGAAAAGAGTTATAATTCATATGTGACGGAAAATTGTCAAATCAACCAATAATTGATTGATTCCAAGCAATTAATCAGAATGATTAATATACAGACGTGTAGTTTGATGACGTAAATTGCAACACCTTGAATGGATTCGAACAGCCGAGGATATCTAATAAGATAGAAAGATAGAAGAGTAAGAATAAGATAGAAAGTATTTCACTCGGATATACAATGATACGATGCCGTTCATCTTCCTGGAACCTTGCGTAGGCACCATTCTGCGCCCTCCGTCTTCCACGCAATCACTTCCTTCTAACTTACGTCGCTTTACAATATGCTTGATAATATAAAGCATGTACAATAAAACATTTAAAAAAATAAAGTGCAGGCGCCTGGCTTATATCGTACTCCACGCATTGTATTATATTCGTTTCCATGGAACGAGGTCTTAATTCATCTCTGTCTCGTGACGTGGTACATTTTAGTCCTAATCGTACAAGTAGATACCGAATAAGGATTAAGGAGCAGATGTTTTTCCAACGAAATGGTTTAAAGGATTAAAAAGATCAGAGCTGAATATATAAAGGAGTTGAATATATTTTCGCTTCACGTTAGCATGGTTATGGCGTCTCAACGTGAAATTTGGCAATATTCTTGTACAAAAACTGTGTCCCAATGAACTGTGATGTGTAGTCGTATACTTATTACATTTATTGTAGACATTGGATACTCGCAGATACAGAAGACTATACATTAACGAGAAAGAGAGAGAAAGAAGGGGATTTTTTGGGCAGAGAGATAATTGGAGATTGACATGTTGTGTAACACGAAGGGAAGGGGGAGCCATTACTCCCTTGTATCAATCAATACCGATATGTTTCAAAACATGATTTAAAGGTATACTTCACCCTGAAGATAACTTGGTTTCAATAAAAGCAGAAACATGGAAGAAACACATTAATGAGTGTTTTACGAAAATCGGTCAAAGGAGGAAAAAGTGATGCTTTCATGAAATCTCAATTTTGTGACGCGATGTGCTCTCCTATATGCTGCGTTCAAAATAATGCCACGAATTTCTCTTTTTCTTTTTTAATACGAAATTACCTTTTTCGTACAGGTATATGTGTAAAAATGTATTTCTAAATGATTTACAAAATGCACAGGTTCAAGGATACATATATTTTTTTTAGAACATGCACATACAGGTGTATTCGGAAAAAAAATTGTACACAAAATATGGAAGAGCACCTCGCACGTGACGTCACAAAATCAAAATTTTAAAAGAACTTTCTTATCCTTTGACGGATATTCATCAAACCTTCACCAATATGTTTCTTTTATGTGGCTCTTTTCACTGAAGCTAACTTAATTCCAGGGTGACCTATCCCTTTAAAGACAAGGTAGCCTTTATAATAACATTTGGTAAGAACCACGGAAAATTGAAGAAAATACTGTTCAAGAACTTCCCACACAGTATTAGAACCGGAAGCTGATATATTGATCTAAGAGGGTTTAAGTAGGTTTTAGACGGGTCGTCCAAACCCTCCACGGTACATGTAGCTTAGAGACCGAAACCGCGATCAACAAACATCGCGTTTCTCCGCTCCGTACTTTCCGCGGTAATGCGATCAGTGTGTGCAATGCTATCAGTGTGTGCAATGCGAGATCCGCGCCGCTGGTCGCTGCAATGCCGTACGTAGACCATGATCGCTATGTTTCACAAAGATAGTTTTTCACTTTTTCTGACAATATTTGTGAAGCTATGGCTGTGAAAATTCAAACATGTTATCGTCAGGGTCTATTGTTGATCCATGCTGAGTTTCATGACTTTTGTAAAAGGGCTACACGGTCTTTAAACCAACACATGTTATTCAGATACTTATTCAAACAGTCGTCGTAAAGTACACGTACGAGCCGAACGGAATCAACAGAAACAGAAACGTGTAACTAAACACAACAAAAAAAGCAAGTCCCCCCTAAGCAAAATAACATAACTTTTTACCGCAGGGGTTTTGAGCAACATGACTTGGCAGGATTGTACCTTCGTTTATTGACTAATTTCCGTGTGAAAATCACATTAATCCACTAAGTCATGCATGAGTGAGCACACATAAAGGAAAAAGTCACAAGGGTAACTGTTTCTGCCGTTTTAACAGTACATTTTGACATTTCTTGAGCGATTTTTAAAGTGTATTCAACTTTGCATGAAATTTACTTCTCATGTTCACATAAAATGTTATGTTACATCTTTTGTTAAAATATCCAGAGTTTTATTTTTTCACAAAAATAAAGGGTATTTAAAAGTTTCAAACTCAAGAGGGATGAATATTTTTTAAACTGTGCTCACTCAACCAGAACAATGGGTTAAGTGTCAAGATAGGTGTTAGTCCATAGAGAGATGGATTATAAACAATGCAAAGACATAAATTATGCACCAGAAATGAATTCATTAAAAATTCATATGACAGAATCCCAAAATTACCCTTGTGACTTTTGAAAAGTGACAATTTTGCCTTTAATGTGTGCTCACTCATGCATGACTAGGTAGATTAATGTGATTTTCACACGGAAGTTAGTCAACAAGTGAAGGTACAATCCTGCCAAGTTATGTTGCTCAAAACCTCTTCAATACGAAGTTATGCCATTTTGCTTAGGCGGGAGGTATGCTTACTTTTTTGTTGTGTTTAGAATAAAAAAAACACACACAATAATGATAATAGGTGTGTTCCATACACGTTGTTTGTGACTATGGCGATGGTAGTTAATTACAATATTTATGAGCTCGATCGAAAAAGGTAATTCATCAGGATCTTTCCGCATCAGTAAAAAGATTACCACATGTCGTGGAAGATAACTTCCCAATATATTTGCATAATAAAGGCGTGGAAGCAACCACACAAAGCCAGAACGTAATTGACGTTACGGGAAGCGGCGAATGTGCAAAAAGTGCAAGAATGAAACATTTATTTTATTTCTAAGTGTGGCATGATAATAACAACCCTAATATTCTGTGACCTATGAAACACAATCACTAGCCTCGTGGCTGTTACCCTGCGCTCCTAGATAACAACATATAGAAACACATTGCACTAATTTCATTAATACAGTGTTCATCTCAAATCGAAAACGCCAACCCTCCCCCCTCTGTCCCAACTCCCTTCCACTTCCCATATCCCTGATGATTTTTTCGTCATTCATATGTAAGTACGTATATGCTGTGTAACGTGTTTATAAATAACAAATAATTTTTGTTGAAATTCATTTTTTTTCAAAGGAGACCAGCTGACAAGCTTTTTTGACCCCTCCACAGTCTCAGTATTTTCATTATTATTTTTGCGCTATTTATTATGAGTTGGGGAAATAATAAAATTACATATTATAAATTACAAATAATTAGTACTGATGTTATTTATCCGTTCATTGTATGCTTGTGATTTTGTTTTTCTGTTTAGTTGATGGTTCCTCCTCCTTTCTTCTTCTCAGATGATATTTTAAATATTGTCATGAAATACCGGACAGACTTTGTCCACGCGTTTGTCCTTTAACTCCTTCTCCGCCAGACTCCATACTGCCCTATGGGAATGATGTGTATTACCAGTGCAAAAATGTCTCAATGGTGCATAAAGAGTTAACTCCTTCTCTGCTAGACTCCACACTGCCCTATGGAAATGGTGTGTAACATGATTCAATGGCGCATGAAGAGTGCACCATTAAAGAGTTACTGAATTAGAAAAATAAGTTCCCACTAGTCTATGTGAAATTATCCACTGAAAACGAATTTCACATTCGTTTGCCGCAACAAAGTTGACGAAAATTTGAATAAAAAACCCCACACCTCCAGTGACGTCAGAAATGTCAAAATGCCATAAATGCCAACGGCGTGAATAAAATATTTTATTCACGCCGTTAAAACAATACGTTACCAATGGGAGCCCCAAAGCTTTTCCGAGGTTTGTCCGAGTAGCAACAACTAAAAGACTGAAAGTGCATTCCATCCATTGAATATGAATGACAAGATACAGGTAAATGCAATAACGCGTTACTACGCAGTTGTGAATACATAACGAAAATGGTCTATTGTTGAATTTTCTGACGTCACTAGAGGTGTGCGTTCTTTAAGATTTTCGTCAAAATGAGACTTTTTTACGGCAAACAAATGTGAAATTCGTTTTCAGTGGATAATTTTACATAGATTAGTGGGAGCTTGTTTTTCTTATTTAATAACCTTAAAGTACTTTATCATTTTCTGGATGCACAACAACTAAATTTGGTTTTATCAATGGAATTAATACTTAAAAGAAGCTTAATACTTAAAATTCAGGACTTTTTATTCCGTCATGCTTTGGCTCAGTAGGAATAACCCTTTTTCGTATTTTAGTATTTTTTGTGCAATTACTGTTCAAGAATACCCGCACTAAGTACTGATTGGCACATGTACTTGTCATTGTATTATCATATGTTGCATTGGAAATCAACCAAAAAAAAAAATCAACAAAATCAAAGAAAATGAAATCAAACTTCTTTCTGTTCCAGATAACAGTTTGTTCTGTGGGTAAGTTACACCCACAAATGTAATAATCGCCCACAAATGTAATAACGCCCACAAATGTAATAACACTTTACCCACAAATGTAATAATTTCACCCACAAATGTAATAATGCACTTTACCCACAAATGTAATAATTTTGAACCACCCACAAATGTAATAATCACTTTACCCACAAATGTAATAATTTTTAGGGGATATTTTGTCGAATTTCTTCAAAACTGAAACCCTGTACTGATGCATCGGTATAGCGCGCAGTCTTTATTCCAGACCCAGTTATAGGCCCGATCACCTTCTCTGTGTGGAATAACGTGAGAATGGAGCCTAGTCTTTCCTCCAGACGCGAAAATTTCAAAAATAAGAACGTAGTCTTTTTTACAGACCCAATTATTTCGTTTTTGGAATCTTCAAAACCTAGGCCCGATCGTCTTATTTTTGTGGAATAACATAAGAATCGAGCCTAGTCTCTCCTCCAGACCCGATAATTAAAAAAAAAAGAGCGTAGTCTTTTTCCAGACCCATTTTTTTTCATTTTTTGAATCTTCAAAACCAAGGCCCGATCATCTTATTCCTGAGTGATAACCTGAGGATCGAGTCTAGTCTTTCCTCTAAACCCGATGATTTAAAAAATGAGAGCCTAGGCTTTTCTCCAGACCCGTTTCATTCATTTTTTAAATCTTCAAAATAAGGCCCCATCATCTCACTCCTGTAGAATAACATGAAAATTGAGTCTTGTCTTTCCTCCAGACCGGGTTATTTCAAAAGTAAGACTGTAGTCTTTTCTCCAGACCCAATTATTTCATTTTATCAATTCTTCAAAATCAAGACCCCGTCATCTTATTCTTATGAAATATCAAAATGAAGTGCGTAGTCTTTTCTCCAGACGCAATTATTTCATTTTTTCAAATGTTCAAAACCAAGGCCCCATTATATTTTTCTTGTGGAATAACATGGTAATCGGGCCTAGTCTTTCCTCCAGACCCGAGTAGTTAAAAAATAAGAGCATAGTCTTTTTCCAGACCCAATTATTTCGTTTTTTTTTTAACTCTACAAAACCAAGGCCCTATCATCTTATTCTCGTGGAAAAATATGAGAATTGATTATAGTCTTTCCTCCAGACCCGGTTATTTTAAAAGTAAGAGCGTAGTCTTTTCTGCAGACCCAATTAATTAACTTTCTAAATATTCAAAACCAACATCCCTTCATCTTATTCCTGTGGAATAACATGAGAGTTTCTAAGTCTTTCCTCCAGATCCGATTATTTTAAAAGTTAGAGCGTAGTCTTTTATCCAGACCCATTTAATTAATTTTTGAACCTTACAAACTCAGACCACATCATCAGATTATCATGGAATAACATGAGGATCGAGCCTAGTAGTCTTTCCATCAAACCCTGTTATTTCACAAATAAGTGCGTAGTCTTTTCTCCAGACCCATTTAATTCATTTTTGAAACCTTAAAAAATAAGACCATCATCATCTTATTCCTGTGGAATAATGTCAACATCTTCCAAACTAAGACCCTGACTGTGATAAATCAAATGTTTAGAGCGTAGTCTTTCCTCGTAATTGAAATTTAAAGACAAATCTTCAAAACTAAGATCCTATCAACTAATTCCGTTTTTTTTTAATAAAAAAATACAACTCAAAATGTCAAGCACTTTGAGCATGTACATAATGTATATATAGCTCATTATAAATACTCATCATTATCGTCATCTTTTCTTGGCGATGCATGGCATCGCTTTACATTGTTACATATGTGGATACAACACGTCTCAGTGGTCGGCGGTCACACAAACTGACGAATCAGTCAAAATAGTACATATATATACTTGTATATATCGCACAGAGGTGGGACCGATTCGATGGTACGTTGACTGTCGACTATTCTTTTAATCATATTCTAATGGTCTAATTCAATGGTCGTATAGAAACAAAGTAATTGGATACAATTTGGGCGATTCAAAATCATTACCTTTGTTCGTAAAGGGCGTTACTACGTTTGTGGTTGAAACTATTGCATTTGTGGGTAAAGTGTTATTACATTTGTGGGAGTTGTTACATTTGTGGGTGTCTCGTACACCCACAAATGTAATAACGCCTCAAATGTAATAACACTTTACCTACACATGTAATAATTTCACCGACAATTGTAATAATGTTTTATGGTCAATAATTCGATTTCTTCTTTCTTCGACGACCATTGAAATCCAGGATATTTGTGGGCGATAGAATATTTCCATGATTAAAAAAAAAAATCCGTCCATGATCAACGATCCATCACATCGGTTCCTCCTGTCTGTGTTATATGACCATTTGGGCTGATTCGTCAGTTCGTGTGACCACCGAACAATCATTTATTTGCGACGTGTTGTTCCACATATGTAACAATGTTAAGCGATGCCATGCATCGCCAAGAAATGATGATGGCACTGATGAGTACTTAGAATGCACTAAATCCACCTTATGTAAATGCTCAAAGTACTGAATTGAAAAGGAAAAAGAAAAAACAGGAATGAGATAATAGCCCAGCTAACAAAAAAGAAACGTGCATATCTGCATACATACGCACACATGCATACATATTCGCACACATACCCTAATCCTATACTTACCTATCCTAATAATTTCTTACCCTCTCCTGCTCCTATCGTATTTTAACACCCTCACTAGTACTACGGCAATATGCTCTACAAAATATTGCACTCAATTAGGTGACATTTATGTTTTTAATGTCTAAATTTCAAAACGTTTATTGGAATGTATGCTTAAATATTCCTTCTTTCTAGTTATATGCCTGTTATCTATTCAAACGTTCAAAATTATAACACAAGTCAATACGCCTAATGCATGCACGTATATTCAAGAACATCAGATAGGTTTTCAAGTAACATACTGTGCCAGTTGGGTGAACAGCAATTTCTTGAGTGAATGTAAACAATTGCCGGTATAAATTCAGGTTATAAGCTTACGATTAGACTGAGATAGGATGGGATTAGGAGTAGTTGGTCTTTAAAGACATCGTATTGACGCAAATGTTACCTCATATTATGGTCATACAACAAGTGCAGATGTGTTGGTCATGTAATCACATTACATTAAGATTGTAACATTGACGTCAAAATTACATCTTAATACTGACATTTAAATAATGACATAAATATAGTGATTTATTTCTTTATTTATGTATTTGATATTAGTTGATTTATTGAACTGGACGTATATAAAACGTTCTGTAAACGGTAGGTACAAAAGGTTTTAGTTTGTAAAGTTTAAAAACGTTTTTAAATGTTCTAAAAAAAAACGGAAAAAAGTCCCAAAAAAATCATTTAGGACGAAGACGTACAGGACCTAAAAAAAAAACGTTTTTATGTTTGCTGGGAGGGTCTTATAGATTTTATGAACGCATTTTTTAATTGAACAGGTATGGCGGAAAGACTACGCTCTAAACCATTGCTTTATTACAGGGTCTTAGTTTGGAAGATGGTGGGATCTTAGTTTTCAAGTTTATTTTATTGTTTTTTTTTCTTAAAATAACCGGGTCTGGAGGAAAGACTTGGTCGATTCTCGTGTTACTCCTCAAGAATAAGATCATGGGGCCTTGGTTTTGAAGAGTAAGAAAATGAATTAAATGGGTCTGCTCTTTTGAAATCATCGGGTTTAGAGGAGAAACTAGACTCGATTCTCAGGTTATCCCTCAGGAATAAGATGATAAGATGATCGGGCCTTGGTTTTGAAAATTTAAAAAATGAAATAATTGGGTCTGAAGAAAATACTATTCTCTTATTTTTTTTTAAATAACCGGGTCTGGAGGAAAGACTAGGCTCGATTCTCATGTTATTCCACAAGAATAAGACGATCGGGCCTTTGTTTTGATGATTTAAAAAAATGAAATAGTTGGGTGTGCAGAAGAATCTACACTCTTTATCTTGAAATAATTGGGTCTGGAACAAAGTCTACGCTCCATTCTCACGTTATTCCACAGAAATAAGATGATGGGGACTTGGTTTTGAAGAGTAAGAAAATGAATTAATTGGGTCTGCAGAAAAGACTACGCTCTTACTTTTAAAATAACCGGGTCTGGAGGAAAGACTATAATCAATTCTCATATTTTTCCACAGGTATAAGATGATAGGGCCTTGGTTTTGCAGATTTTAAAAAAACTAAATAATTGGGTCTGGAAAAAGACTACGCTCTTATTCTTTAACTTCTCGGGTCTGGAGGAAAGACTAGGCTCGATTACCATGTTATTCCACAAGAAAAATATAATGGGGCCTTGGTTTTGAACATTTGAAAAAATGAAATAATTGCGTTTGGAGAAAAGACTACGCTCTTCATTTTGAAATAATCGGGTCTGGAGGAAGGACTAGGCTTGATTCTCTTGTTATTTCATAAGAATAAGATGACGGGGTCTTGATTTTGAAGAATTGAAAAAATGAAATAATTGGGTCTGGAGAAAAGACTACAGTCTTACTTTTGAAATAACCAGGTCTGGAGGAAAGACTAGACTCAATTTTCATGTTATTCTACAGGAGTGAGATGATGGGGCCTTGGTTTTGAAGATTAAGAAAAATGAAATAATTGGGTCTGGAAAAAAGACTACGTTCTTATTTTTGAAATTTTCGGGTCTAGAAGAAAGACTAGGCTCCATTCTCACGTTATTCCACACAGAGAAGGTGATCGGGCCTATAACTGGGTCTGGAATAAAGACTGCGCGCTATACCGATGCATCAGTACAGGGTTTCAGTTTTGAAGAAATTCGACAAAATATCCCCTAAAAATTATTACATTTGTGGGTAAAGTGATTATTACATTTGTGGGTGGTTCAAAATTATTACATTTGTGGGTAAAGTGCATTATTACATTTGTGGGTGAAATTATTACATTTGTGGGTAAAGTGTTATTACATTTGTGGGCGTTATTACATTTGTGGGTAAAGTGTTATTACATTTGTGGGCGTTATTACATTTGTGGGCGTTATTACATTTGTGGGTGTAACAGGGTGCCGTGTCAATGTGCGTGAAACATAAACGCGGTCCCAACGCAAAGTCAATCTGCATAGCTGATGTGGTGTGAGACCAGGGTATATCCTCCGCTCGGCCGAGTGGTTTGATTAACAGTGATTAAGGTAAGGTCCTTAGGGAGACCAGTCGTCACGAAAATACGAGGACATTTTCAATCATCACTTTTATCGTTATGACTAATTAATGTACCTATTCTATAATGCAGACACGGATTGAGATGACCAACACGTTTACAAGAAGACAACAACAACAACAACAACAACAACAATTTCTTCCTCCCTTTCAACTTACTCTATACACAGACACAATACAATTTCTTGGAATGCCTACATTCTACTCACTACGGAGACATACGGACATGCGACAATGCCTTGCCTACATTCTACTCACTACGTAGACATACGGACATGGGACAATGTCTTGCCTACATTCTACTCACTACGTAGACATACGGACATGCGACAATGTCTTGCCTACATTCTACTCACTACGTAGACATACGAACATGCGACAATGTCTTGCCTACATTCTACTCACTACGTAGACATATGAACACGCGACAATGTCTTGCCTACATTCTACTCACTACGTAGACATACGGACATGCGACAATGTCTTGCCTACATTCTACTCACTACGTAGACATGCGAACATGCGACAATGTCTTGCCTCCATTCTACTCACTACGTAGACATACGGACATGCGACAATGTCTTGCCTACATTCTACTCACTACGTAGACATACGGACATGCGACAATGTCTTGCCTACATTCTACTCACTACGTAGACATACGAACATGCGACAATGTCTTGCCTACATTCTACTCACTACGTAGACATACGAACATGCGACAATGTCTTGCCTACATTCTACTCACTACGTAGACATACGAACACGCGACAATGTCTTGCCTCCATTCTACTCACCAGGAATACAAACAAACCACAATGTCTTGATACCATTCTACTTTTTGCAAATACGAGAACGCAACAATGATTTTCGCCTTTCTACTCGACAATGTCTTGTTGACATTTTACCTCCTGGAAAAACGAAACTACACCAGTGATTTTTGCCTCCATTCTTCTTAACAGAAATACGAACATGCAACAATGTCTTGCCCGTATTGTTACTAGAATTGCGAGCACGCAATTTTTTTTTGCCTTTCTTGTACATACTAGAAATTGGAACACACAAGAATTTCTTGTTAACATTCAACTTGCTGGAATTACGAAACGCGTCGTTGATCTTTACCTCTACTCTACTTGCTGGCAATATTTTTTTTAACACCTAGTACTAAATGTTCAAAAAACTATCGACACTTTTGAAAATTGACAATATGTGGGTTGACATGTGCTATGCACGATGGATATTATTTTGTTCTGAATTAAATATCTGATACAAAAAAAATTGGAGGTAAAGAAATGTTTTAAAAGGAAAATTCCATTGAATATTACAGGGGTTATAACAAGAATAATAATTGATGAAAAGCCACTAAACGTGCTAAATAAAATGCTGTGACATCATGATGTTGAAATTGCAGCTTGATTCGAGTTTTCACTTACTCTTAATACATGTTCAAAAGTGTCAACGTTTTTTTTAACACCTAGTACTTACTAGAAATATGAGCACGTGACAATAATATCATTCTTCATCACATTCACACTATTCATCTCGAATCCAAAGTGTGACCACGGCTGGGGGAAAGCTCCATCCAGCACACCGCATTATATTCCTCTCTTCACGAATATAATTAACCATATCAATCTTAATCATATTTTGATTAAGATTAAGTGCAACAAATTCCCTTACTACAAATTCCGTGTTCGCCTTTCTTTTTTGTCATCAGGGAGGTGTTTCACCAAGCTGTTCGTAAGCTACTGGTTATCCCTTCTTGTGCTAAATGCGATACCACACTTTGTTCCTTTTTTAACAAATTGGGAGTTAATTTCCAACAATTCTAGTAAAATTTGAAAAATCATGAGCTTTGTATTCAGACACTAACTTGTCAACAACAAGAATTTTCATTTATAAACATCAGATTTGAACTTAAGCTAATGGGAATCAAAATCATTGAGAATGTGATTTAGCACAAGAAGGGGTCACCAGTCGTTCATAAAGTCCTTCGTAGCTTACGAATAGCTTGGTGAAACACCCCCCTGGTGAGGTAAATGGTAGGTCAGAGAGCCGGTATAATGACCGAGATAATCCGGGTGTTTTAAGGGAATCTCCCTGAGTGGTAAGATATGATTAGTAGTAGGGACAACACGCCGGAGGGTATTTAAAGGGACTAGGGGCGATCGTTTTGAGTGCCATGGAAACCAGTGTTATTCTTGTTGGTTAGTTGATTGGTTTAATGTGTGTGGGTGAGTGTGTGTGTGTGTGTGTGTGTGTGTGTGTGTGTGTGTGTGTGTGTGTGTGTGTGGTGCGCTTGACAGTTTAATATAGAGAGAATTGTCAATTTTCTTTCTTTTTTATGTTACATATTTCATTATATACTACCAAACCTTACCCGCGTTGATTGGCCTGACAGATAATTATGTCATGTATGCTTAGTGCAATACTGAAATCTATATTAGTAATCTGGTGCCATAACATGATCAGTATTGTTCCATGGGTAGGGAAAAACAAGATTGGCTGCCTCATCGTAATGTATGTTTTTGATACTGAAGGTGAATCGCTGAATGCCCGTAACTGTGCCAACAACATTTTTGACGAAAGGCAGCAAGGATGATACATTATTGCATACAAACTAAACACAAATGGATAAGGAAAGGTTGATGCCTACAACACTTAATGTGTTAAACAAAGAAAAAAGAAAAACAAAACAAATTGAGTCAAAAATGACTGAGATGAAATAGACTCTTTCGTCATTTGTTTCCATGTTGTCGTGTCTTGACCCGTGAAGTAGAAATAGCTTGCGTGGTTAAGTCGCTACCCGGTAAGCAGTAGATTGCAGGTTTAAATCCCGTCTGGTTCCAAGATTTTTGTCTGACTTGTTTTTCATTCATTTACAGGATGGAGCACGCTATCCTTACTACTGGGTGCATGCCTAAAATTTCTTTGTAAATTAAAAAGAAATTATGTACAAAATATTAACATTCTTCAGTACATGTTAGGTTTATTTGAGTTGTTACAGAGTAAAATTACGTTCACTACTGCTTTGACTTGTGGCGTTGCGGTTGATTGGTCTTGAAATGACGTCATTACGAAAATGCCTTGGTACGTAGTACTCGACGAGCACCTTCAAGGAAGATATATCTCTCGGGATAGACTGTAGTCGAGGTCATTTCTCCTTCTTTAATTTTTGAATGTGAAATAAAAAGAAATGTGAAGTACTGCAAATAAGCTTTCCGACGATAGCCAATCTTAAAAATACGCGGTCAACAGAAAGTTTCCCAGAGCTCGGTAATACCAGTGGATATTTTGACCAAAGCACTGAAGCGGTGTTCCACTAATTATGTTTTTGATTTGCAGAATATCATTATCATCCTTCCATTCCGCAGTCAAGACTCTATCAATTATTCAACGAACCCTCAGAGAAGTGGAATATAAGTAAACTAAACTTTTTCATATGTCTATTTTCGATTACTGGATTTCAAAGACTTTTTAATTCAAGGAAAGATATTGAAGCGCCGCAAAATTACTTGTAGTTTCGCGAAAAAAAATGCGTGAGAGAAAGTACACCACTGGGCTTGTACACAGACGGCAGTGGGCTGAACTCATTATGCAGAATTCCTTCGACACGATCACCCCATAAAATACATGGCGTTGGCTTACTGGAAAAGAACCTAGTCTCGATTGAATGGAATTCAAGGTGAAACAGATAGGCCTATGTCCCTGATATTTAAGTCTTTATACACCAGACGAAGAACTGGTCTAAGGGATTTGTGTGTCTTACTGGTACAAGATTACCTTCTTGCCGCATAGGGGTAATTTATTAAGTTAAGTAAAAGCCCCAGGAGGCAATAGGTCAAAGGTGAATGAACGTTGTCAAAATTGGCCCAAACCTTATTCTTATTCCCAAACTTTTGTTGCAATAACTTTGAAATCAATGATCCAATTTTAACCAAACGTGCATGATCTCTGAGCACATGAGATTAGCAATTTAAACAAATTAGCAATTTAAACAAACGCTAACATATTATAGGCGGAGGCATATATATCTACTGCGTGGCAGTCGAAACATGTCGAAATACTCTAGTTAATCTTAAAATTAGAAAATATCAATTTAAGACCTAGATAATGGAAAATATGCATGAAATATCATGATAAGGATTAGTCAGCACCTTTAATCGAAAGATTCGAAACTAGCGACATGAATTCTGATAAAAAATGTGAGCCATTCCCATTTTCTTCCCAGATTCCATAAATATTTTATGCAAAAGAGTCTTACTTTTATGGGGGAAATCAATGTCAAAGGAAAACTACGTTAGTTAGTTGATATTCGCACTTAATTCGTAAGTCGTAGTTTGTAGAAATCCGGGGTGGCGGGGGGGGGGGGGGGGGGGGGAGGGAGGAAAGGGTCAACTCAATTGAATTCAAACTCGGTACACTTCAAGCTTATTGATTGTTGCGTTGGGGAATTTAGGGATGTACATAATATTTTATTTCATATTTTGTTTCATCCCACGTATGTTTACAATTAGTTAGTATTACTTAAGTTCTTTTCTTTTTAAATACAACCTTTATTAAATTCAAGCTGATTGATTGGTGTTTACAGATTTCACGAAGATGGTAAAACTGTTTACATGTCTAATATATTGGGGATTGCCTTTAAACGACAGGCTCGATACAGAAATCTTCTTTTCATAAAATGTTTTTGCGTTTTGTAAAGTATTAACCTGGCTGCAGTTTTGAAACATAATGAAATGATATATTTTCCTTTTTCGTCAATCAATTATAACCATATCATGCCGGGTAACATGCTATTAATAACCTCAAATACTAACTACAATGTTTTTTTGTTTAAATCTCCGCTGAGATTTCAAGCAATCAATCACGGCGGTAAACGATTGTTATCCTTTTGCCGCGGCGGCAAATCACTGCAAGCGGCAAGCGTAAGCGGCAGAACGCATGATGATAAATCAAGAAAGGCCCCAACTGAATAATATCACATGACGAAGTGGTGAATTTGATCCGACCTATTCCTCCTAATCTAACGTGGATTCCCGCGTTTAATGCTGCCACAAGCGCGCCAGATCCCGTGGATGATTACATTCTTATAGTGTAGGATGCGATGATCAATGCAAGATTACGATTAATGTAATTGGATTCCTTTTCGAGGGGCGGACCGTTATTAATAACGTGAAGAATATGAATATTCACTTTACACCGCCCCTGTGCACTTATCTCTCCCATCAAATAGTTCATCTCGAGTTTTATCTTTTATCTACGTTTATGTGACTTGCAATCAGTAATGGAATGCTGTTACTCTAGTAAATCTGAAAATGTACTGATTTTAACCACGACACGGCAGGAATAAGAGGGCTGGGAAACAGAGATGGCATAGCAATCGTGTGGTGAGGATACCTGTCTTGATCGAGAATGCGGTCATGTATATATATATTTGGGAGCCGTTCCTCAAAGTAATGCCGTAAACATCGCATCACGTGGCACGTGCTGGAACCAAACCCTAACCCAACATACCTATCTGATAGAAAGCCAGTGGGCCGATCCACTAAACCACGCCACCCCACGGGTGCGCCTTTAAAATTTCTCCCTTTACACAATTTATTTATTCATTTTTTTATTCATTCAACAGTTGAACAATAACAAACAATGTGATACGAAAAATTACATATGAAGTATACATGTGACAAATAATAATCTATTAAAGTTATGTACAAAGCATCAAGACATACATATGCTTGTACACAGTTGAACATACAGAGGTCTGACAATATAAGCTTACAGCTTGAAGGGTTGCCACACAAAACAAATGCAGATAAGATAACACTCAATATAACATGCATTCAAAGCAATACTTGCTTGTTTTGATATATAACCCTTACCTTCACTTTATACAAATATATTATAAAGAAAATACAAGCGAAAATGAGAAGAGATGGGGGGGGGGGGGGGAGGAGAGGTTGCCCAATGAACCACATTAATATGGAGTTGTCACATTCATATCAAATTATAAACGCCAATGATATGAATAATACAAGAAACAGATGCAAAAACAAGAACAAAAATGTCAGGTCGGTGTCGACTAATAGACCAAAAAACAAACAAACAGACAAAACAAATACCCTAAGAACATTAAGTAGTCATAGAAGCTATGCCAGGACGGTTCACGGATTTCATTTGTGACTAGAACGAACTTTGATTAACATGCGGCACTGCGTTTTCGGAGCGCTGCGTGACATTACTCAAACAATAGACCATTTTCGGTATATATGCACATTTTATTCACGTCGTTCAAACAATACATTACTAATGGGAACCCTGAAGCTTGTCCGAGGTTTGTCCGAGAAGCAACAATTAATGTATTCGGAGTGAGTTTCACCCATTGAAATTGAACCCCTTAATACCAAATATACAGGTGAACATTGGTGAATGCAATAACGCATAACTACGCAGGTAGAGGAAGAGTAGTGAATATATTACGAAACTGCTCATCGCAATTGTTCACCCTTGAGCGCTTCATCAGCACGAAAGGCAATTGGCTTCTTCTCTAGACAAACATCGATCACTCAGAAGGTCAAGATGATTGGCTACCTGTAAAGGCCGTGACATACGACACGATCCGATCAACCGTATGACTTTGCGACGGGCTGAATCGCACGACCCGGACAAGGAGATTTATACAAGGAGGTGACGTCACATTTTCAGTCGTGCGCTATAACACTGCAAACTCCCGTCGTCTGTCACTGTCTGTGATGGCCTTAAGTTACCATGGGATACCATGGCTTCGACTCCTCTTGCTGTCATGGCTGAGATCAGCTTTACAATACACAACACTCAGCCCATAGCGCTCAATCAAGAGTGAAAAACCCCGTTTTATTTCTAGGAATGACATCTCGAAGATTCAATCCATCCGACCTTCGCGCATGAACTCATTAAATTATTTTCATGATGAATAATCCTAAGCGACCCGATTTGTAGCGGCGATAAATCCGCGACAATCATTCCCCAAGGATATTTACCTCTATCACAATGCCCGATGGGGCGATCAGTGTCACGTCCGATGAATTAATCAGTTAAGCCAGCTAATCAGCTGGTAAATGATGCGCTTGTCCAGTCAGAGATTAGCAGGTGATCATGCACCTTCCCGTCCTTCTCTCAAGACATATATCTATACTTACAAACACTTTCATTAACATTTGCATGAATATGCGTAGTAAGTACCGCTTAATTCTGGAAAAGGCGTAAGGTGACCGTACTGGCCAGCATTTCAGAAGAGGGGGGGCGCCTGTAGGGTGCTCTTGCTATCTCTCTTTTTCCACAATCCCCGTAATCGATATCATGTAAATCCCATACCAGATTACTACGATTTATGCACATTAAGGGTATCACAGGGGTATGCGGAATATGTGTGTAACAAAGATAGTTGTAATATATAAATCTAACAATTGTTGAGTAGATATAGGGCTATTAGCAACTTTTATTAGCAACTTTTATCGAAAAAAACCCAAAGTTCATCACAAGTTGTGCGATATGTTTACATAAATGCAATGGTTTTTTTTTTATAAAAGCTCCAGCAAGCCATTTTAAATTTCAAACTTGAATCAGCATCTTTATTGGAACCTTTTTTGTGTACATATATTAACTGCTCCGACGGGAATGGAGATTTGAATAAGATATTCAACCCATTACCAGTCAATATCTGTATGAATAACACCTCGTCGTAATAATCCCTGTACCTGATTGAGCAACAGTCATTATATCAATTATCCGGACCGGTCATTAGCACGTCAAAGGTACAAGTGCCCGGTTAGTAGTACTTGTTCCAAGAATAAGTCTGAATGCATCAGTGGCAACCAGTTTGTGTGATGAAGTATAAGTGCAAAATAAATGATAGAAGGGATACCACGATCGCCAATGCAGCATTACATGGCAATAATTTTGGTCCGCACGTTTTTGGACCTGAATCCGATGACAATAGTGCGCTGTATAAGTACTATACCGTGCATGCAATCTCAAATCAGCACTATTGATGAATGAAACTAGAGTGTAGTTTTGCTCTTGAAGTATTGTGTTGAATGGTTGTGAGCCTTACATATTCATTTTATAGAGCCTTTAACAGTTGAACATATGAAACAAATGTATGGTGTTACGGTAGTTTGATAATGGTGACACTTGTAGGATAGCGATGTTCTATAAACCAACCTATGTTCCCTCGATTAGCGTCTCGTGATTAAAGCATGGTTTTGAGATCACCATGTGCCTGTAGTTCTGATCATGACTGTATCCCAGAGCAGGAGCAGTCTATGTTTGTAAAATATGATGTCATTGTCTTGAATCATGATGACTTCGATCGATATTGATATTATTCTGCAGATTGTAAGCTACTTGCATGTATATACCGGCGTATAAAGGAATATAAAGGAATCACGACATCAAGAAATGATATAGTTTCTAATCACGGTCATATATATGACTGAGATAATTGGTTTGACATACTGCTAATTGAAAAGACATAAGATAAGGGATAATATTTTATTTATGAGCTTCAATATAAACGCAAACACTTCAAATGGATATGTTGGTCTCACGTTGCTCTTATTGATAGCACATATGACTTATGGTCGTTTTTCATAACAAATTCATATAGCTTCCTGGCGACATTGAGAGAAGATATCAAAACGAAAGGCATAGGCGTGGTGATGCGAATAATGACTCTAGTGACGACATGAGGGAATGGATACAGAGAATGGATACACTTTGAGAATACAAATTAAACATGTTAGAAAAAGAGAGCGATGAAAATGTGACAGTAATACAATGACAGATAGGGAGAGCGAGGTCATATATATATATATATATATATATATATATATATATATATACACACTTGAAGAATACTATCCTTGTATTTATAGAGCGCTCAATGTCCTTCACAGGAAGAGCTTTTAAATAATAATACACATGTTTAAATGGATGACTGTGGGTTCATCATGTTTATTGTGCAGCTCGGAGTTTTTAAACATATGTATATATACATGTATACATAGAAAGAAACTTTAATTAGAGTATAGCTTAAGTGAGTTGTACAGACTGTTTCACCAGTAGGCTCATCAGCAACTAACTAACAAAATATATATATATAAGAGTGCAAGAGTTCTCAACTTTGACATGATAAGCGGTTGCTCCAGAGTATATAAATGAGAAAAGAGAGCCTAGGAGCTGGGGCGTGGCTGGACCTTCCAAGTTTATTTGAGAGCTTTCGGCTGTTAGGCCTTCTTCAGTCAAGTTCATGCCTGGCGGCTGTTGTCTGTGCTGTGGGTATGCTTGTTGTGATATACATATATATATAACAGCCGAAAGCTCTCAAATAAACTTGGAAGGTCCAGCTACGCCCCAGCTCCTAGACTCTCTTTTCTCATTTATATATATATTATATATATTAATGTATATATATATATATAGAGAGAGAGAGAGAGAGAGAGAGAGAGAGAGAAAGAGAGAGAGAGAGAGAGAGAGAGAGAGAGGGGGGGGGAGAGATTCATACCTTTAAAGTTCTACTAAACCAACATACCCAATGTGAGAGCAAAATGTGATCGTGTTAACATCTACCTTTTCCCCGCCACCCGCTGACGGTCAGCAGCATGACAGGTAAATGAATATTCATCAGTGGAGATGAATCGCCCCGTTGGCCAATGAGAATCGCGTTTGTCACCTCTCCAACACAACAACAACAACAGCAGCAGACTCGAGATATACAATATCAAATTCGTAGCGGCAAATTCCCACGCCGCGTATACCATCACCGGGTCTCGCATCATCGACGCCGAAAGGTAAGAGCGAAATGAAGTGATAGTCCTCCACCTATTCAAGTTGCCAAGTATCGGTATTGATGGGCGATACCTTCTTGATACGAGTGGTATCTTACAGCGCGGTTCTCAGCGGCTTCGTGCGTGCATGACTGTATCAGACGGAAACGGAATTGAAACACTTCCCGTTCCATTGTAGGAAGTACGAGGACGGCCCATATTAATAGGGGCATCGTTCCGAGCTCGTTGTGGTTCGTTACAAAGAAAATTACATCTATTAATTAAAAGTTGAGGACGAACTACAGACATTCTACTTTGTTGGTCGCGAGAGAGAAGGGATAAACATCCATGTATAAAGGCAGGAGAGGATAAGGTTGCAGGCAGCAGACTACACACGACTTGTTGAGCCCTATTCAGTTTCGGCGGGAACTCTGGATTGGAATCTTTTGGTGGGAAAGAGTGGTGTCGTCTGCTTAAACATGACACTGGGTTTATCAATGGCCGTGCTCCGCGTACTGGGAATCACGCTTTTGCTGGGCTTGATCGTGGAAGGAAATACGAGGGTTACCAGAGATAGTAAGTATAGGACAGGCATTTCCGTGCATTAACATGTAAAAGTTTCTTTTGTTCAAAGGGAATGTTATATTCATTTCATTCCCTGAACAAAGGTAATATCTGCTCACGTGCACACTTCGATTTAGCACTTCAATTCTAGATCAATGCATGTACATGTATGATCTGATTAATTGACATAGCGTTTTTTTCATGCTCATTTAAGAACACAAGGAGATTAATCATGCTACTTCTTTCAACACACATTTTCGGTTTGTATTCAAATGTTATTCACATCGTTCGAACACTATGTTAATAATGGTAACTCCAAAGCTTGTTTGAGGTTTGTCCGAGTAGCAACAACTAATAGATTCACTGTGCGTTCCACCAATTGAAACTGCATCATTACATACATGTAAATGCAATAACGCGTCACGCAGTTAGGGAAAAAGTTGTGAATATCTCACGAAAATGATATATTGCTACCTGCTACCAGTGACGTTTTTATAGGGGGTAGGATTGTGCTGGTTGTGGTGGTGGTAGGGTGGGGTGGGGTGGGTGGGGAAAGGGGGGGGGGGTGGTGGTGGCGGTTCAACGTGGCCTCCCAATTGATAAGCACTTCCCTGCTTTTTCAAGTTTCACCACATTCTTCTTGATCATAGTCTCATATATTTGCAGGAAATTGTGGTCTAAAATTATATCAAAATGCTCGACGATAACATCTCCAAAAATGGCCACTTTCTCATTAAACCTTCTCGTTCTGTGCCATGGACACATAATGGGTCGACATAAAATTGTTGAATCGAAAATGCTTTTATATCGATGTTCATTAAGCAACCTACAAACACTGCTGGTAGTCTAACTGCAATCTTGGTTTGATTTACAGTATTAAAATAATGATCATTGGTTTATCTCTTTGCATGGCACAGCTGCCTTGTTTTATAAGCAATACAATCAAATCCCATAGAGTAGCAGTTTATCTTGCACTAAAAGGCTTAATGTCCGGACAAGAACAGTTTCCTGATAATAGTAAAGGACCCAGTAGCACCCCATATCTTAAGATTCATTCAAGTTGGGTATTAAATTTGCTAAAACATCAAAGCAAACATTGATATTTCCCCACAAAGTGCGGATATTGCTTGCGTTCATTCCATCGTAAAGAAATCTTTCACGTGTTAACATAATTTCTCATATCACAAATAAACTTGCGGACATCGTCATTACCCTATACACTGTTCATTGAAGGAAAATGCATTACTAGTAAACCTCTTACTTTCATACTTCAAAACAACCTTTTTTTCATCATACTAGAGAAATACCCTCCCTTTAGCCCGGCAGTTTATAAGGAAAAGGAACTTAAAAAACGTTAATAAGAATCCAAATGTGAACCTTTCACCACTGAAGTATATACATCTCTACAAGATCCTTCATAAAGATTTTTATCAGCAATTTCTAACTTGAAGGTAAACAAGGCTCGTGTCGTGTCAGTCGAAATATAAGCACGAAGAACTTATCCCAATTCAAAGTGGATTTCTAAATGGCAATATATAGTGTGCTATGATTAATATATTTGCTTCAATCTTACGTCAACATCCACTATGTAATGAAATGTTTCTTCTAGGGTCTTTGTATATTGTGTGTAAACAGAGTGGCGTTGTGAAAAACCCACAAATATATTTCCCCCTCCCTCCCTTAGATAGCTTGAGATTACCGTGACCATCTGTCATGTAAAGCAAACACATTTCTTAGCATACGGAAATCAACTTGAAATATGAATGTCCTCATAAATGCTATTTACTTAAAACATGAAATTATATGATAAAGCGGCATATAAACATCCAAATAGTAATTCATCTTTAAGCAAAATAACATAACTGTTTATCGAAGAGGTTTTGGGCAATACAATTTGGCAGGATTGCTCCTTAACTTATTGACTAACTTCTGTGTGAAAATCACATTAATCCAATCGTCATGCTTTAGTGGGCAAATTTTAAAGGCAAAAATGTCACTTTTCAAAAGTCACAAGGGTAATTGTTTATGCCGTTTTAACAGTACATTTTTGCATTTCTCGTGCGATTTTTAAAGTGTATTCACTAAACCATGACACGAAAATGACTTCGTATGTTTACATAACAGGTCATGTTACATCTTTGTCAAAATATCCAGAGTTTTATTTTTTTTCCACAAAAATAAAGGTTTTTATTTAAAAGTTTCAAACTCAAGAGGGATGAGTGTTTGTTAAACGGTGCTCACTCAACCAGAACAATGGGTTAAGTGTCGGGATAGGTGTTAGCAAGGATGTTAGTGCATCGGGATGATAAACAAAGAAAGGAAATGAATTATGCATCAGAAATGGAATTCATCAAAAATATATGTGACAGAATCCCAAAATTACCCCAGTAATTATACCAGTAATACACACAAATCGCATACGGTAGCCCTGGCCTACTCTGACAAAAAGAAGCAACTAACAGAAGAGACTTTTCTTGTAAATGAGCAAAATGTGTCAGTCACTTGCATGAGCATCAGTGCAAGACCACATCATGTTAGACTGAATATCTGGCAGCAAGATTAACATTTATTGTCCAGATTTTGGCCGAATGTAGGGAATGCTGGGTACAATCTAAGAATACCCATAACCCAGATTTGAGTGATTTGTCACTTGCTTGCTTCCTTTTGTCAGAGTAGGTCAGAGCGTATGCATGGTACAACAATGGTTTATACAGCAATATTCGCTGCATTTACCAATATTTAGACTGCATTATTTTTTATATTAATTATTTCTCATACGATTAATATATAAAGTTCCAATGCTTTAAAAAAACTTGAAAATACCTTTCTCTATCTCTATTTAACAGAATCATACAGCATTTGAACCACCTTAATGACTCTTCGCTATGTTAACATCTTTGAAAAGACTTTCTGTCATTAAAGATTTGTTATTATTTGCATTATTTTTTAAATTAATTATTTCTCATACAATTAATATATAAAGTTCCAATGCTTTAAAAAGAACTTGAAAATACCATTATGTATCTCTATTTAACAGACTCATACAGCATTTGAACCAACTTAATGACTCTTCGCTATGTTAACATCTTTGAAAATACTTTCTGTCATTAAAAATTTGTTAAAAATATCAGGTGAAAGTTAAATGGCAGGACCGAGCCTTAACTTCTAGAAATCTAAGATGAATGCTATCTGGTCCAGCGTCTACGGTGACCTTTATTTTACTTAAAGAATAAAATAACGTTTTCATTGCACACACTTATAATCAATAATATGGAAACTCGAAAAAGGTAAACATTGGTAAAGTCGTTTAAGATGAAATGTTTGAATAACTTATAACACATATATTAAAAGTATATTCTCCTTTCTTCCATTTACAAACATTTAATGAATGCATAAGAAGTTAAATAGTTTATTTGTTGTAATGTTAGGACCAATATTAATAGTAGAGTTTATAGTATACCCCCTTTTCTGATTTAATGGTATTCTAGTCTCCACTCTCCAATAAATTATTTGCCTTCATTCAAATATTTATGTCAGACAACTTAGATGTTGAACATTATTGTAACCGATGTCAATAGTATACTTCTTGAATAACACTTACTTTTGTGAAAATGCCTGTAACAGGATATTGCTTAAAATCCTCGGTGAGGTTTCAATGCCTGATGCACTAAAAAGTAAGGTGAATGTTTATTAATTAGCGTAGTCAAGATTTCTTTTAATTTTGCCCAGCTTCATCCGACATAGTTGTGAACAAACCAAGATAATTCTATGAGGTACCTTTAAGACACCTAATAAAGGATCCCTCTTGAAAGTCAATCCAAAGGAGGGAGAATTTAACTTCTGACAGCTTCGTCTCCGACGATTCTTCCAATAAGTTATATATACACCAATGATATATCACCACGTGACCATGCCATATGCCATGAAAATTACGAGGTATGTACATGTACATATAATTTACCATGTATTTTGTTTTTGTTTGAGGAAGGCCCGACGCATTAATTGTTTGGACATAAAAGGCTAATAAAATACTATTTTGATAGTGGATATCGGCCTTGGGACTAGTTCACCTGGTGATGATGAGCACACTATAATCCCACTATTTCAATTGATGGCGCGTTAAGGCGCTTACACCGAATCCAGAAAGTACTAGGTTTAGCTTTTCAATTTCAGACTTAATGTACAGATATCCCATGAGGTCAGTGATGCGTTGCCATGGAGGATGATCTAGCCGATGTGGAATGGCATCAGGCGGGATGAACTCACCTTGAAGACACCTGGGACATGCTCTCTGTCTTCGCTTTCTTTCTTCCTTTCTTTTATCTTTCTTTCTCTCTTCCTCATTCATGTCATTCCTGATGTAACGACTGGTATAAGATGCGTTTTTTGTATGTGTTTGAAAGCGCCCATATAGACGAGAGACAGATGAGAGATTGGGGAAGAGACAGACATGAAAGAGGTGAGCGAGAATATATAGAGAATGATACAACATCTATCAGAAAGAAAAAGAGAAAGAGAAAGAGAAAGAGAGAGAGAGAGAGAGAAAGAGAGAGATAGAAGAAGAGCTGTAAATGTTAACAACGTCTTCCACGTCTTCAACGCCAAAACAAAAACAATAGCAAAAAACATGTGCGTGGATGTTAACTTAACGAAGCGTTATCTAAGAATTCGTCATCCCAACTTAGATTACAGACTTCCAACTCAGACTTGGCCAAAGAGAAATGATGCATCGTATCAAATGTATCATTTACTCCCACTTACTGACGTATTCAATTTCCTTCCAAGTAGTCATCACGTACGCCCTCTTTTAAGTGGATTCATCGAATTGAAAAATGTTTTTTTTTTTAATCAAACAATGGACAAAACTAGGTGCTTGCAAGGTAATGAATTTCCGTGACAAATACATATTTATAATTTTGACAGAAATATAAAATGATGTAGTTTTGTGATGATCACCGGAAAGTAGTTCGTAGTTCATTTTGATGGCCATTTCACATCTAAACGACGAGATCGTAAAAGTATCAACGGTACAAATACAACGCACAATCGATCATGTCAATTGTTGAATGTCTCTTTGCGCTTGAAAGAACATAACACAAGAGG
>OZ022580.1:27248261-27250761 GCA_963669155.1 Arbacia lixula | reverse complement strand
CTCACCCTCTGAATTCCCTAGTGTCTTTTAATCATTAATGAATGGAATATAATGAATACAAAACAAATTAAGGGATATTAATGATAACCCGAAGCGTGATCATGGTGATGGAAATGAAAGCCCATTACGCTGAGTATATCATTTAATAGATGAAAGGAAATGAGGAAAATAAAAGATAAAAAGCATTAGCCGAAGCTTGATTTATTAAAATCATGTTACTAACATTATCGAGGATGCATTGGTTGAGAGAGAGAGAGAGAGAGAGAGAGAGAGAGAAAGAAAGAGAGAGAGAGAGAGAGAGAGAGGGACAGATAGAAAAGGGGAGAGGTAAAGATACAAAGGGAGAAAAAACATTTGTATCACTAATATTATTACATACTTACATTAACGCCAGAACAACCTTGTAGGCGAGAACGTTAATCAATCTATTAATAATTGATATTTGTACAGTAATATGAATAATTTCGATTGTCAGCACCTGCAATCAAATTATCAATCACCAGTCTATTTTAGGGCCACCCGAAGTTTCTCTAACGCGTCGAGTCAGTCAAGTGGCAAGTTTAATTTACGTACAGATATATGTAGGCAAAGAACCGTTACAAGTCAGCCCTGAACTACAAAACATGTAGCCGCCTTATATTTGTATGCGTCCTGTATTTCTTTCAATCAAATATTTCCGCTCCACGAGTGTCGTGCGCATACAAACAGCACTCTCCTAAATCACTTTCCACGCGCGGGTGCTACTGAAGCGTGTATTGCAGGTCTACACTTTCAGAAATCAGATGGCGCGTATACCCATTGGCGCGTAAACTTTCTCACCAGACGACCGCGATAAAATTACGCCATCGCGGCCCCTCTAGACATAGTTACGGAAGACGAACACATACCGCGTATGAATCAGAATTACAGCATGATGGATACAAATGGAACCCATGCATAAATTGGTAAGACGGAAGTGGACAAAGTGGTAGAGGTATTAATATTTAATTGAGTGACTCTTTAATGGTCGGCCACCTTTATCACATTCATTATCGTTCATTATCAGGGAAAGCGTAACTAGAGCGTCACTTATTAAAAGACTTTATACCTTTTTAAATTGTATTAAACTCGTAGGGGTGATGTGGGATGGAGGGGGGGGGGGGGGGGAGTACCAGGATGGTAATATTTGACCGCTTCGCAACTTTATGGGGGAATCACGAGATGCTGCCAGAATTACCTATTTCACTTTGCATTTTTGTCCAAAATTGACAGCGATTTTTAGTCCTTCTCTGCCAGAGTCCATATACTGCCCTATGAGATTGGTGATCTTTATCAGTGCAAAACGACCTCAATGGCGCATATATAGAGTTAACATACGTAAGGCCTGACTCTACTGTGCACATAATTTCTACAAACGTCACATGAGGCAGTATTTTATAACAATTAAACATACCCATAGCCTTTCTAGTGTAATAAACTGAAGTACTACTTTCATGAAGCACATTTTACCAGAAATACCTAATTTTATCTTCATTTTGAATATGATTGCATTTATCAAATATAAATATTGATAAAAACGAAACGTTAAAATTGAACAATATCACTACATCTATAACCAAACTAATTTCAAGGTTGCTATCATTCGATAACCGATAGACGAGTTCTATGATATATATCTTTAACTTTTTGAATGATTACAATTTTCATCTTAAATCAACTCCGTTCTTACTGAATGGTTATTAAAAAGTATCTTGTTATTTCGTTGTGTATAACTGAAACTTCCGAGAGTGCTCCCAATATTCCAAAGTGGATTAAAGATAAAAATGCGCAAGAAAAGAACTTGTTCTGCTCGAACAACAAAAGACTACATAACACCTTAAATATGATTTATCATTGAAGACTTATCTTGATAATACTGGGAAAGGTATTGGCTACTAACAGTTTCTGAATCGCACTACAGACAGCATTTACGTGTATTTACCCTTTGTGATTAGATGAACCGCCGGTGTATGGAATTTGTGCATTTCTTGTGAAAAAGGCACACATGACACAAAAAAGCTTTCGTTGAGTCTTATATTTAACGACGCCACGTCCCTTTTACAAACATCTGCAAACTTCATGAAAGTTTGCATATATTTAGCACGTATCTTTAGGATACTAACTGTGAAATTATAAGGTCAGAGGTATTACAACTCCCGTAGAATAAATGACAATCTAACTAGATTTCATTGAGATTTGACTCCAATTGATTGCCGACCGCTGACACAATTTGAAATAACGACTATTTTCGTGGTGCGAAAAAAAGCTCGATCAATTATCGAAGGTTATTTCCTCAAAACCGAATATTACGCTTTGTCGATTCCAAGGAAAGCTTATATAGCCACTCTCTCTCAAATGATGACAAAGTCAGGAAACTTTTAGAATTAGGTCTGCAAAAGTGACGGGCTACATTTAACATGAACTAAAATGAACTGAAGTGTGACAATGACGTGCTCACGTGACACATCATTTCACGATCGAG
>OZ022580.1:27213261-27243261 GCA_963669155.1 Arbacia lixula | reverse complement strand
ACCTTCAGAGTAATGCAAGAGCAATTTAGCGGATAAATATATATGTCGTATGCTTGGGGGGTCGTTAATCCAAAAAGGAAATAGGGATTTCATTTTCGGATAAGCGAGCCTCCAGGTATGCGAAATAGATGAGTTTTGAATATCAATCATCCCCCAAACTTCCTTACACAACCCCCATAAACCGTCGCGTGCTACTTCGCACAGGTAATACGCATGGACCATTTTTGATACATTTTGACTGGCAGGGGATGGGTTAACATGGCAAGTCGTTTCGTTTTCTATCATCGGTACCTCGTTAGTCGTGCTTTCACAGACGTACACAGTCGACAAATATTTAAACAGAAATGCCAAGCTGTGGAATCCAGACGCTTAACAAAAAACACTATTACTCCCACATGTTACTTAATGCCTCAGATTAAGTACTAGTCGTTGTACGTTGTTTTTGTTTTGAAAAAGTGTTCGGTTATCTTGAAGATTGTATTTAAAGGCAATCATCGCCTATAAATATTGAATTGATTTGGTAGCTTTATCATTTTTGTTTTAAAGAACACACGAATAAATACTTGAGTGAATAAATGAATATGTTAATGATATTGTTAATAAATTGGATCATTGCAATTAAAATAGCAAATAATTCAGTAGATAAAGGGACAAAAGAATGAATCAGCAGATTGAGTCAGGGCAGAGTGTCTAAGGTTCCCAGTCGGAAAAAGGGGAGAGGGAGGAGGGGGGGGGGGGGGATGGGTGCGCTTTGACTGTGGCCCAGACCGCCATTTGATAGCAACGGCATAATTCCATTTCTTTAAAATCACTTTGGTTTTGTTTACCCGCAGAAAGATACACCTTTCGATCCTCTCCGTCTGTCGTTCTATTATTCCTCTTTTCCATAAAGACTTCCTCGGGTCATTAACATTTGCTACAACTTCTTTACTGCTTAAAATGAATCCAATTTATTTTATAAATTATATGATGAGCTTGAGGGGACTAGATAGAGAGTCATGTTGCCATTATCAGATTAGTCGGATATGAACACAAAGAATGTTCTGGGTCGTTGGAGCTGATCTCAATCCTGACTAAGCTGCTGAAAATAATCTGTTTGCGTCAATAAGCCGTATTTATATGTATATTCACAACTTTCCCACTCACTGCGAAGAAACGCGTTATCACATTCACCTGTATGTTGTAATTCACTTTCAATTGGTGGAACGCACTGTGAGTCTATTGTGTTGCTACTGGGACAATCCTCGTACAATCTTTGGTGTGACCTTTAGTACAATGTTGTTTGAACGACGTGAATAAAAGATGCTTACGAAACGAAAATGGTCTATGTAGCAAAAGAGATATGATGGGCTCTCTTTCATATTGAACGGAGAATCGGTATAAAACGTGCTTTTGGACCATCATGAAGTTATTGTACATATGCAAATATAATAATATAATATATAATAATAATAAAAATGATAACAATACTGATAATATTAATGATAATACTACAACAACAACAACAACAACAACAACAACAACAACAACAACAACTACTACTACTACTACTACTACTACTACTACTCCTATATATACACATATATATTGTTGCCTTATCTTACTTCGTTGAGAAAATGTGCTTTAAACAAAATTATATAGGTTGGCATAACAAAAACAAAAAAAAGGAGGAGATGTTCACATAAGTACACCGGTCAGTGAGCCTAGAGAGAGAGAGAGAGAGAGAGAGAGAAAGGTCGGAGAGAGAGAGAGAGAGAGAGAGAGAGAGAGAAATAGAGAAAGAGACGTACGTGAACGAAAGAAGTGAGAGAGAGAGATTATGAGAGAGAGAGAGAGAGAGAGAGAGAGAGAGAGAGAGAGAGGGGGGGGGGGAGAGTGGGTACAAAATACGAACAAAAAGATAGAAATAGTGGAAAGGGAAGACAGCGAGTGAATGGGAGAAGGAGGATGTAGGTCTTGGGTGGGAAAAGGAAAAGGAAAGGGAGAGAGAGAGAGAGAGAGAGAGGGAGAGAGAGAGAGAGAGAGTGATAAATAGGGATAGGGAGAGGTAGATACAGAGAGAGAGAGGGGGGAGAGGGGGAAAGTGATGAAAATAGTGAAAGTGGAAGAGATAAAGATAGGGAGAGAGTGAGAGAGAGAGAGAGAGAGAGAGAGAGAGAGAGAGAAAGAGGGAGAGGGGAAGATATAGGATCTCCAATAAGTCGAAACTCCAGTGATAGAAACGTAGAATGTGGAACACGCGTGGTCGTGGACATACAGGAGGTTGGGACATCAAGCCAGTCCACCCCCTATGTTTGTACAGCCCTTCTCGTTTGACGCCTTGCCAGTCGCTTGGAAATTAATTAGCTCCAAGAAGAGAAGAAATGATACCAACGTCTCTTTGCTTCGGAGAAGCGAGTACCATAATTAGACTGATACAGGGACCGTTTTCCCTCCTGGACAAGCTGGGAACGATGCGAGGTTTCACGGTGGAATTCGCTCAGAGCTTTCTATATCAACGCATAGATGGGCTTTCATTCCTCAGAAAGCTCCTCCCCTATTCACAGCTAGCTCTGAGCTCATCGTCAAATTTCACCCGAAAGCTATGTTCCATTTACTTAAAAATGTTGCTCAAAAAAGGAAACTGAAAATGTTTCGCACTGTCTGAAACGAAATCCCCCTGATCCTTCGCCATTACTAAAAGAGGGCGTTTAATTTCTTCTCTGATATGCGAATAGTTACAGACTCCCTTCATCGAAACCACCAAACCTATACATGGTACCGTGCCTCTATTCTCTTAGTAAAATCAGTTGCTTGTTAATCCATGTTCTCTCCGCGTATTTTCAAATACAGAACAGTAATGATATCAATCAAATACAAAACAAAGTGACAAGGTTGTTACTCACGTGCTCTTACACGGACTATCGTTATAATTGAATTGCCTTGCCTTATCCCCCAAGCTCCTCATCTGAACTACATGTAAAATCAATCTAAATACAATCCCTAAAAGATTAAATGTGTTGTGTAGGCAGACGAGAAGATAAAGCGGATAGAAACTGGGATGGCTCGATCAGCACTTTTATGTCCGACAGCGTATGTTTTGTTATGTTTTGAATCTCCAGGAATCGAATAATACATCGTAGAAGGCAGAATGATTAGGACAGCTTCGAATCATTGGTGACTCGTTTTCTTCCATCACACCAAAGTTTACATAATATATATATATATATATATATATATATATATATATATATATATATATATATATATGTTGCATATGTATAATTTCACACATTTATGTATATATATATATATAAGCCTTTAAAAAGGTACCCCAACGTTTTGGGAATGGTGTGAGGGATTGTTTATCGAAGTTTGAGCTTGCAAGCCTCGTTAAGTTTTACAAATTTTGGTAAGTTTCTTGTTATGTTATATTTGTGTTCGCTTAATCTTACATCTCACTTTCTCACTGGACCCCTATGAAGCACAACTGTACCCTACATGCATAACTGTGTCAGGGCAGTCCCCCTGTTATATTGAATTTGTTATTTGTTCTACATTATACATTACACATATATGTTTTGATATGGAAATAATACAAATACAATGTCTACAGAGAGTAACCACAAAATTGAGTTTTCTCGACTTTTTGAGAAGAAGCTTCCGGGGTAATTTCGATTAGAGAAAAAGTTGGGCTTACAACTAATATCAATGACAGCATGCTCCATCCAGTAAATGAATGAAAAGCTAGTCAGAATGAAATCTTAGAACTAGATGGAATCGAATTGGCATCTTTACTGCTTACCAGGCAGCCACTTAACAATCAGGCCATTTCTGGGCGACGGTAAAAATCAATTTACCTCAGTAACATTGTTTGTAATGAACACCAGTCTTTCCAGAAAGGAATAAATGAGAAGTGTATTAATCCGCTTGCTTGAAGGGGAACGAAACCCAGAATTAAGTTGAATTTAATCCAAATAAAAAACAACAACAGAGAAAAAAAAATGAAAAAAATGAACAAAAGTTACACACAATTTGAACACAACATGTTGAATGATATTCTGAGGAAGTTGTTTGTGTTTACAAGTTTATAAACCATACCCCTGTAATTTTGCTATTTGAATTCCAAATACACATCTGATGTCCTATAGGCTCATTTCCTTCTTGATTTGTTTTGATTTATTTATTTCTCTGCTTGATTTCCAATAAATTAAGTGATAACACAAACGTAAATACATGTGTTAATTCATACATAGATATTCTAGAACACTAATATACACAAATGAATGAAATTAAAATAACGGGTTATTTAAAATAAGCCGAAGTTTGACGGAATGACAGTCCAATGGATATCATATAATCAATAGTACAAAATGAAGGTAAATCCAACAGAAGGGTTTCCATAATAAGCCGAAGCTTAGAAGTATGACAAACCTTTATACTAATTACATTATACATGTAGAGTGAGGGGTAGAAAGAGAGACAGCCAGACAGAGAGAGAGAGAGAGAGAGAGAGAGAGAGAGAGAAAGATGTGTACCACTCTAACAGCTTTATGTCATTGACAACGCTCGTTTAGAAGAACCAAAAGCTTTTTTAGAAGTGTTTACTAGATCAACATGAAGGGTAACACCTTTTGTCACGGTGAGACTCTGAAGCACATATGCATAATCCAAAGAATAAGGCAATAAATACATTTCTTTAAGCAAAGACATGTAAATATATCCACTTAGCGAAACGTCCTCTTATTCTCTCCTTTCTCAGTTACTCTCCCTCTCTTCTCTCTTGACTAACCGTCTTCGAGAGCATACTTGTATAAAGATGATGTGTACATTTCTCGAGAGACAGTTTCTTGGAAAACAAATAATCTACCTTATATTCTCTCACCAGCTATACTCCTCTTCGAATGTCAGATTTCTCCATTTGTCAACGGGACTCGTCCTTCGTGAGAAGACATTATCAGTATGGCGGATCATGCCGTTACGTATACATAGTGCTCTGGAAATGAGGTTGTCCTTACTAGGTCTTCATAGCTGTAGCCTGGTTCTCAGGCAGTTTGGCATTTTTTGAAAAAAATATCTCTGTATTAAACAGGTCCGACTCTCTCCAGCGGTTCCGATCTAGCTTTCCTGAATAGACCAGGAGAAGAGGGGATTAGCCTTATTAGTATTACTCCCAAATGTATACATGTTGTGGCTTGGATACAAAATATATCATCTAGTTAGTCTAGCTATTTGGCGTGGATGCACAATGTCTAGTCTCGCTACTTGTACAAGCTGCTTCAGGAATGATTGCTTCAAGTATAAATTATGAAGACTTAAAGCTAGGCTACCATCATTGCGGATCGTGCTCTAATGTGCTGGCGGAAACGAGGTTGTCCTTGTCGCGGACAGGACACCATTCCTCAGGATGTCGTTATTAAACGGGGCGGCTTTCTAGCTCGGAGTCTGCCCAGAGGAGTCTGGACATTCCTGATTAGGGGGAAAAGTGCAGTAGGGCGTGGCAGGCGGGCGTCACCCGGGGATGGGAACGCTGGGGTAGGTATGGTTGGAGACTCAATTAAGGGACACCCCCGCCCCGAGACCCCCTCCAGCTCTCCGCAGACGCTTACAGCCGGCATGACAACGGGAATATGCAGGAGGGTCGATTGGAAATCATTCGTTTAACCCTCAGAGTACCAGGCCTCTGAAATCCCATTGGCCTCTTATCTTTTTTTCTTCATATCAATGGTAATGAAATGTTTAGGTTGTTTAGATCATGTTCGCCTCGTTCATCCATGACGGATTGAAGTGGAGGTGTATGTAAAAAAGTGTAGGCGTGTGTGTTTGTGTGTGTGTGTGTGTGTGTGTGTGTGTGTGTGTGTGTGTGTGTGGAGGGGGAAGGGTACAGACACATTAAACCAACTTTGATTTGTAATACACAATCTGTCAATTCGGAGAAAAATGCAAAGAACTCGGAGCAGAGAGTTGTGTCACTACATGTTCGCCAACGTCCCATAATTTTATTTTATTATGGCACTTAGAATAATGCTAACCGCATTTGGTATGGGCGACTCCTGACGACCACTATTGCACGAATTAAGAGCGATTATGTTAATAAACATGCTTCCATGAAATGAAGGTATATTGAAAGGACCTTGTCACAATCTAGGAATTTTACATCACGGACTTGAACTGGTGTCTTTCCTACCAGGTAATCTACCGAGCACACTCTCTCATTCTACATCTCATAGTTATCTATCAGTGATCTGCCGCTGACACTTGCCATAATAGATATCCCGTCGTGCTGCTCACAACATTTTGGAAACGTTTCACTATGTGTTTCACAATGGCCATTTTGTTTTAAAGAATACTTGCAGTAAATGGCTGGCGGCGTGTGGCGGCCATAGCGGCAAACGGCTTTAGTCAGGTCCGAGTGAACGAACTGGACTCTCTATACTATAGTGCCCGTATTCCCGCTGAGATATGCATTGTTGTACACAAAAAAGAAAGGAGAAAAATGAGAAAACGAGGAAGAAGACGAAGAGGAAGAATGTGGACATGGGGGGGGGGGGGATATGAGAAGAGGATGAAGAAGGCTATGGAGAAGAAAATGAAAGACAAAATTGGAAAAGAAGGAAACGAATCAAAAGAATGAGTAATGAATAAGACAAAAGGGGAAAAAAGAGCAGAAAGTGGTATCTGAATAACATTTGTATCAGTAATAGCAGAACCAGCAGCAGGAACAGTATCAAGCCTACTAAAACTAGCAGTACAAAATGTTGTACATAATTATGTAATTATCAATCACGTTCCCTGATCGCTCTCTTATTTATGTTAATACTTAATTTCTTGATTGCGAACATATCAATTTACCTCCTGACATATTTACACGTTTGTCCTCTTTATCAACCCAGTTCTCTCTCACATTCAATAATTCAACGGGGTTTCTGAAACAGACTAATCCCTGTGGTACACCATTGACAGGGGCATAGCTGTGTATCAGACAGGCCCTAAATATTTCCTGACATCTCTCTGCACCTACTGCATAGATTACACATGACGATACACCTGAACATCTCTGCGGTATTCCTTGCAGCTATAATTATATAACGACAGAGCCTAACGTATTTTGAAGTGAAACTGGACCTCGAGATAAACAATAAGCTATATTGGTGTCACCTGGAGACGTTAAAGCACATCGGTACATGCAGTTTTGGGGGTGGAAAGAAAGTCGCAAATAGCGCCCCAGGGAATGGACGGAGGTGTACTGTTCAACATCATTAGAATTGAAATTCAAGTCGGGCTAAAACTACGATATGCCCACGTCATAACACAGTTTAGTGCTTCCAAATGGTAGGACGTGATCGGTTTTTGCGTCGACTTCAGTTTACCGAGTCTTCTTTCTGATGTATATTACTGTTATCCCCTTCCCCCGGAACAGATTGAAATAAATTGAATTGAATTAAATTGAATTCATCGTTCAAGTTCCATCGAATGTCATAACCTTTCTCTGATAGTTTTCTCCGCAAGCAACACACGTCTTTATAAGTGGCCAAATGTGTGTATATCTGTCTCTTTGCTCCTTTTTTACGGCCACGTCAGCCCCTGGGAATTTTTACTAATGCCACTCACACATTTCTTTTTATCTTCCAGATTTATGTGGACAATGTTCAGACCGGTCGAACAGTTTTTTATATTCCAACTGGAATTTCTGCGTGGCATGCCGCTCACCAATGCAAAGTAAGTTACAATATTTATGGTAAAATCTTTACTTTCTCAGCCCCCTGTAGGCAATACATCATGTTATAATCACCATGACACCTGCAATTGTCGATACTGAGAGGGATAAAGTGGTTGCCTTTCAAGATAAATATATAAAAAAAAAATTACCACCGTTATTTATTAAAAGTTCTTATTAATGTTTCGTAATTGGCTTCATCAACAAAGACAAGTGCGACATTTATCCCAATAACCTGAACAATTGATTACTCAATAAAGTGAACGAGACGGTGACTGAAACTAGCAACAATTTGATTACGATGGCCTGATACTCGGCGGAGATTTACTCTTAGCGAGACTCGAGAGAATGTTTGGCAAGTGATGCACACGTTTAAAAAAAATGTTAGGAAACCTAAACTCCCCCGCTGCAGGATGTTTGAAAAAAATCTTTTGGAATTTGATTGAAGTAATTATCTAGCAACCTTCACATTTTTTGCTGCCAGTGTAAATGCCTCACGGATGCTGTTCATAACACACACGAGTTTTCTCCGAAAAATAACAACAAGACTGTTGAGATGACTTCTGGCAGTTCTGATTTCACCCTATATGAAGAAAAAAGTTTTGTTGTAGCTATTTTTAACATCCATATGTTGGAATTCTTTGCATTCGTTTAGTCTCGTGCATACACTGGATCCAATGAGCTGGGGTCATACATCACCATAAGAACAAGATTCGCACTATGACATTTTCATAATATCATTGCTCTTCTTCTGCCTTATCATCATCATCATCATCATCATCATCATCACCATCATCACCATCATCGCCATCATCATCACCACCATCATTACCATCTTCTCCCTCTTCTTGTCCTCTATTTTTATCTCCTGCATATTTTGTATTTTTGTATCGGCTCGGAAGTGATAGTTCGTCCCATCACCTTCACCAACGTTGATTATTTGCTTACTATCTTTAGCCACGAGTTCGTGCTAGAGCATGGCGAATACCAAATTGTACACATTCATCGTGTTATATCCACCCGACTTATCGCTTCGCGCCAACTGATCACAAAGTAAAAAAAGGTGCGAACTGGATACGTTGAAGCGCGATCTCAAAAAAACATTGGGCGCGCGACCTAAGAAGATTTTTCTGGTAGACACAATGAATAAAGCTGTGTCAGGTTTCAGGTCATTTGATCATCCTGCTACGGGTATTTATCTCCTGTAAATTGGACAGCAACAATTGAGTCACGTTTTTGATTTTCAGTCACGAATCGCATTCTTACTAATCCATTCCGTGAGGGCGAGGGGATTGATTTGGTGAGTGACGGCCTCAGTCCCAAGTGCGACGTTGTCTTCTGAAAACGATTGCAAAGTATGAGAAATTAAATATTCATCATGTGTAATGGAGAATGGTACAGGCGCTGATCTTGGATCGTGTCATGAATCTGACCGGTTTATCAAAATGGTTGTATTTGGTAAATCCTTGCGGAAAGTGTCTGGCAGACTTGAAGGTGTGCAGTGGTGTTATTAGAAGCCAGCGGCAAGACGTTCTCTCTCTCTCTCTCTTGTTATCTCTTCCCTTTCTTTCTCTTTCTGTATATCTGTTTGTCTATCCTCCACCTTTCTTTGTCCTTCCCTCGCCCTCGCCTCTGCCCATCTGCTCGTCTCCTTTTCCTCCTCCTCCACGTCTAGAAATGTGACAAACTAACACCCAATCTTGATCTTGTCGCTATTTTTCTAAACACATCTATCTGGTAAGTTTGACGAAATAATCAGAAACAATATATTCCCCCAATACTGTCAACATAATAATTGATGTTATGTTATGAATTTTAAAGTCTATTTTGGTGGGAATCGGATCTTTTTCATGGTTTGATTTGTAAACCGACCCTCATAAAGGCCACCATAGAAGACACAATCCAATCAGTCGTACAGCTCTGCTCTGTGATTGGCTGAATCGCAGAACCCAGTCATGGGATTTGTGCATGTACCGGTGACGTCACATATCCCGTCGTAGGCCCTGACAACTTCATATCGTGGCATAATCGCGTGGCCTTAGGGAAGATATGACCATAATTTCCTGCAGGAATTAACCGTTTTATCTGGTGACTTTTAACTTTCACCCCGGGGCTACTTTTGGTGTGCTGACTAACGGTTAATTGAGATCCCATCCATTTTGTATCGATCACAATTAGATTGGGACTTCGGGGCCAGCTTAGATAAGGATAGAATTGCCATGATTGTAATTATAGGAGCAATCCTCTCGCTTTACTAACAACTTTTCTCGCACGTTACTCATCACCTGAGTAAAATATAGAAGTGATGATTAGGCTTACTAGAAGCCAATCGGCTCCTCAATACCCCATCCTGCATTACAACCTGTATGCGAATTCCATGTAAGGATCTATGCTGAGAGTGTTCTGTTCAACACTAGATAGAACAAATATAAGTAGCTGCATTTCGGCACATTGTTGATTTCTTTCCTGATGATTGGCTCACTCATTTGATCGTGTTTTATTTTATTTTATTTAATTAATTTATTTATTTGCTTCATATATTTCACTTATAAGCATTTCCAAAGTCAAAGTACTACTTACCACTGAATAGCAGAAGTAGGTGATGGGAAGGTTGTGAGCTTGGCACAAACAAAAATATATTGATCGTAAGATAAGCGAATGGGATAGTCTATTTCAGATTTTTTTGTGTCTTACCCTTCTAAGGTCGACATGTTCAAATGTTTAAGTGCATATATGCACATATCAATTTGTACGGTATGAGTTTCTTTAATCAATGATTTTATGTTGTGTAAACACGAGGGATTCAATGACGACGACAGACTGCTTATTCGAAAAGGATAATAGTATCTTACGAGATTTCCACATAATATCGTAAATGGAGTATTCCTCAATGATGAAGATTCCACCGAGTAAAGTCTAATAATGTCTTCCAAGCTCCTAGTACGACGCTTCGTTACATTTTCGTGTGCCACATGTTCCATTGTTCGCAAGTTATACACACAACATCCTATAGAACAGCAGTTTATTCAGCACAGAAATGGTTAAGGGCAGAATGGAGATATCGTCATATAACGTTTCTTATCATGACAGACGTGATTAATGAGTATGACTGATAGTATATAAATATACCAAGCTGTGAGATTGTAAAGATTGTATGGAAATTATCTATCTGAGGAGGGACTGGCATAGAACTATTTTTTACGAGGGGCGATGCCCCCCGAGGAAAAAAAAGTAAAAAAAAAGTAAAGCAGAGTAAAAAAAGTAAAAAAATACTTTTGCCAGTCCCTCCGAAGATGGATGATTTCCACTATACTTTCCAACTTAATGCTTTGTATGTTTGTTTTATGTCCCTTTTGCACAACAATAACAGAACAAAAATAGTCGCCCTTTTCCATCTGTCTCGATATTGGTTCATCCCAGGTAAATGCTTACACGCCGCGCACCGCATGCATGCACTGTGCACTTATTTACGCCCGCTCAACTGTTCCGACCGACCGATGTTGTTAAAAAACATGGCGACCTCCAGTGACAGTGAATTGCATTTATCAACAGTTCAAATCTATCAAAGTTCAAAGAAAGTTATCAAATTCGGCGTGGATGTTTTTCGTGAATATTCCTATAAGCTCTGAACGCAGGAGCCCGAGTCAGTGGTTTGTTTGTTTTCATTTCCTGCGGCTTGGGTAAATCAACGGAAATTCAAGTTGCGCCTCGGCCGCAACACCGCGAGAGTTCCCGTAGCGCGCTCAATGATTTTCCGCTAAAACGCAAAAAAGCAGCTGGAAAGAAATGTATCGCGTGTACTGCTCGCAGTAAAAAAAAAAAATTGTTACAGGTAGGGAGCATGCGCAGTAGTGCTAAGGAAAAAAAATAGTAAATAGAGCATGCGCAGTGCTGCCTCGAAAAAATTGTGAAAACTATTCGGAGCTGACAGAGCATCAATTGACCAATCATGTTCCTAGAATACTCATAGAAGGGCTATAATTGTTTATATTTAGTCATTACAAGTTAAACTAAAAAATTACCAACTACACAAACGAGCAGAGTACAGACGCAGGCTAAAAGAAATCATACAGCGTCATTGAGTGAATCGCGATAACATGAATCATATTACGTACTTCTTTGTCAGATGATGACGTCTTTACAGTAAAATAATCTCCCTTGGTACCTACATGTGTCGTTTTCATTCAGCACATGATTTAGTGGTCAAGATGCATGGAGTTCCCAAATTGCGCGGAAGTGGAATAATTCGACGAGAGTTTTATATAGACTGAATCAATTGAAATCACACTTAGCATATTTACAACACACACACACACACACACACACACACACACACACACACACACACACACACACACACGCATACACTCTCCCACGTACACAATCTTGCAAATACACGTACACACGTCAGCGGAGGCTATTCGATGAAATGCAGAACTAATGTATGGGACTCATTCAATCCCCCCATCATCTCTAAATGCACCGGCTATTAGAGCTGCTCATATTCCGATCACTGCGTCGATCCTGTCCATTGTGGTCCCATCTGTCTAATACGATGACTCTTTCTTGGAGGATCTGGGGGAAGGAGGGGTGGCATGGCATTGGTCTGAATGAGGTGTTACATCACAAAGTAGGGTAATTAATGTACGCGCTCTTTGCTGTAGAAGAATAGTGGCTCACGAAGCACAATTAATGGCATTAACTCGTTGCACGCCAAAGTTGATTTGTTAATGTACTACAAAGCTATCAACTCTTGCGCGCTTAGTTCGGATCGTTATGGGTTAACAGAATGAAAACCGAAGTTACGATCTGCACGTTTTCCGAGCTGACCTAGATAATACCGTTGAGCGATGGCCCTATCTATAGTCACGTGACATGATCTCCTGAAGCTTCCCATTCGATTCTCGGAAGTTGGTTGCACACATTCATGAAGAGTGTATACCTGATTGATAGAACGAACAACGTGTATGATTGTATGAGACATATCTTCCGTCCGTATTTCCAACGGTATAGGAGACATCTGAGATGGCGGTGCTGTTTTTTTGTGGGTATGTGCGGGGTTGGAGTGGTGATGGCGGTGGGAGTGGGGGAGGGCAGATGAGTTTAATAAGTTTACATATGTAATGGGGGTTGGGGTGTGGTGACGGTGATTCTTGATGTCGGTTCAATAAAGTAATGAAAGTAAAGCGAGGATGAACGTAATCTCACAGTAATGCAAAACGTACATCGTAATGAATATTCATAAGACATAAGTCACTCAGCTAAATCCCATGGATATGCTTTTCTTCTTCCAAAAATAATATATATAAAGTTGCTATACCTATTAAAGTTTGTTCAAAAGAAAGATATGGCGAAAAGAAATCCTATGAATTTCATACATATTTTGCAGTCAAAATTTGTTTTTGTGGGGATAAACAACATTTTGTATAATTCATCGAAATAAAACTAATACATCAACAATCTATCTCGACTAGTAGCAAGGTAACAAAAAAAAAACGTTTAAAAAACGTTCCTAGTAGGTTCTTTTGGAAACTCGAGACGTACAAAAACCTTTTGAAAACGCTCTGTGGACGTTGTTAGAAAACCTTTAAAAACGTTCTTAAAACGTTTTAAAACGTTCTAAGAGCGCTTTAAAAACCTTTTAAAACACGTCTAAAACGTTTGTTTATGACAAAATTTCTAGGGCAACGTACAGGACCTAAAAAAAAAAACGTTTTGAAAACGTTCTGAAAACGTTTCGTGTTTGCTGGTTATTGTAAGCTTTCGCTCACGGCTGAGTAATTAGAACTCGTAAAGGGGGATTAATTTTTTTAATCTGTTTTTTTTTTCTCTTTTGAATTATTCACTATAAACGTGGTATAACTAGACACAATGGCTGGGAGGAACAGGTGACTGTTTCTCTTAATCCTTTTGTCATCTAGTCTAGAGTTTTCTTTTGATACAAAAATTCAGGTAAGATTTGGTCTCCTCCTCCATCGATTACTTGAATGTTAATGTAAGCCTTGTGTTATGCAAATGTTATATTTACTGATCAAATTGTTATGATTGTCTATGTTATGTTTGTTATTTGATGTACCCGGACCCGGGGAGAACAGTGCTTTGCTCACTGACGGAGCTACCCTGGTAAAATAAGACAGAATATAACAAAATAACAAATAAAAGACATCGTGGGTGACAGTTTTACTTGTTGGATGTGCGTTTTGCCGGTTATTGACCGAGCTCCACGACCTAGGGTACACAACTCGGAGCTATACCATTAATGCTTCAATGTTCAACTGAAGCTTCTGCTTAAAATATTGGTTGAGAAGCGCTTTTACAGGCCGATTACCGATCACCGATTGCCTTTACCGATACATGAGGCACATCAGTCATGGGCACGGCAATTTTACAACGCCTAATGCTGGGAACTTTGCAAGAAAAATCCGCTCCGTCCGGTATTTATCATCAACTTTATATGTATTCAGTTCATTTCCACGCTTAGCACTCGACGAAGCATAGGTGTATAAAACGTGTTAAAAAGTCACGTGCTTCTCCTAGATTGGTGCTTGGCGAATTATAAGCATCGTCTAAAATTATTATAAACGCTTTCCAGGCTTCCCTGTTCTGCTTTTCGGTTCGTTTGGCATTTAACTATAATGATTTATGATGATAAAAACATTCGTCTTTCATACTTCGCTTTAATAAATAAAGCTTACGTCGGTCACAAGATTGATGTTGCCCAACTCTGTACAAACAAACAAACAAACAATCAAACAAGCAAACACACGTGCAAACAATCTCACCGTTCGCCACCTGTAAGACAAACTATCACGCTAAAAGGACAACCAACCAGGTAAAAAAGAGAGGATATTTGGCGGCAAGAGAGAAAGTTTTATAAATACATTTCAATAATTTAGAGTCGAGGTGCAACCAGTATGCCAACAAGGTGGAACGAGTTCTCGTGTTACTTATTACAAACGCAAATAGTAACGAGACACAAGCGCCGCTAAGCCTATTTGCATTTAGATGTTGACAGCTTTTTCCGCAAGAGGGGGAGGAAGGGGAGGGGGTGGCACCTACGGATGCGATTCTTTCACCGAAACAGATGTGGTCGTAAAGTCATGCGATACAGGAAATTTTATTGATAGTTTTTTTTTGTCCATCCATATAAAAAGTTGAAGTGAATAATATATAAAAAACATCCGATAAACAGACTGTCGCAAGTTGGAGTAAAAGTAATAGCTAAGAAGATATGAATAAATAGAAGATGAACTGAAAGTCATGCTTTACAAGCAGTAAATAAAAATGCTCCTTAATACAGCAAAAGTCCACCCAACTAGAAAGTTGAAGAAGATACAAGATAATTATTACACAAACTGACTGGTGCAAGTTGGAGTGAAGTTGAACAAAAAGATAATTACTTACGAATTTGTAATATATAAAAAATCAGAAACATGCAACGAGGCTGTGATGTCGTGGTTGCTATGTTATTTTCTCGAGAACGTTATTATTATGTAGCTGTATGGAACGGTACTCCTAAATGTTAATAGCATATTAAAATGCCTTCACAATTAAGTAAAAGAAGTTTAGAAAAATGTTTTGGCCGTAGGATGCAATGCATTCTGCGCTCGCATATGAGGGGTGGAACTTCCATTCGCCATAAATCTTGTATTACTTCTTTGACACGTTTGCTATTTAACTTTGACTGATCTGCTTGCTTTTAAAGCGTTTTTTTTTCAATGTAGATTACCACTTTCAGCCCTGTCTAAGAGTTTGAAAAATCACAGATAATATGTGCAATTTGCAAACAATCGTATTTCTTCTTTTCATTACAGCATTTATCACGGTGTAATAGAAACATACACGGGCTCATCTTAAGAAAAATAGAAACCAGGAACACTAACGAACTTATGCATGTTTTGGGGCGACGGTGACAATGCAAATAGGTATTGCGCATTCTAGATTCATTCCAGTTTAGGTTAAGAGAAAACTATGGTAATCTTCAACTCCAGCATTTAGAGATACGATGTCATTCTCCATGTGATAAGGCTATATTATGGTTGGGTTAAATGGGAAGCGGAGGGCCGAGGAGAAAGGTTAGGAGGGAAGGTGGAAAGGGGGAGGAAAATGATTGATAAGGGGTAGCTGGAGAAGGAGAGGGGAGGGATGGAGCGAGGAGGAGGAGGAGGAGGAGGAGGAGGAGGAGGAGAAGGAGGAGGAGGAGGAGGAGGAGGAGGAGTAGGATGAGTAGGAGGAGGAGGAGGAGGAGTAGGATAAGTAGGAGGAGGAGGAGGAGGAGGAGGAGGAGGAGGAGGTGGAGTAGGAGGAGTAGAAAGGAGGAGGAGGAGGAGAGGGAGGAGGAGGAGTAGGAGGAGTAGAAGGAGGAGGAGGAGGAGAAGAAGGAGGGGGAGGAGGAGGAGGAGAGGGAGGAGGAGGAAAAAAGAAGGTGGAGGTAGAGAGGGAGGAGAAATAGATGGAACGCGAAGGGGCAGGAGGAAGAAGAGGAGGAAAGATGAAGGGAGAGGGTAAGGGAGGGAACGAGAATGACGACGAAGAGGAAGAGAAGGATAAGGAGGAGAAGAAGGTCTGGAGTAGTAGTAGTAGTAGTAGTAGTAGGAGGAGGAGGAGGTAGAGGGTAGAGCAGGAAGAAGGGGGGGGGGGGTGAGGTAGAAGGTGGGAGGGGTGAGAGGAAAGAAATGCTGATGTGTGCTTTACATCTACAACCAATGTAGTGTATTAGGGGACCAATACAGATAACAGCATGACATAATCGAGTTGTCAGTGAGTACTTACTACGTAGAGATCACGGGGAGCTCAATGCAGAGCCAGATCATGCATGTATGCCATGCTTTCTTATGGCGCGGCTGTCTTCAAGCTCAACGACCTCCGGTTTGTTGCTCCCCAAACCGATTTATTTATATTAATTGGCAAGATTGATAGAGATTTTCGGCTTATCATCCAATCCAGTTCAATCATGCTTGACTGGCATGCTTTGAGTTTAACGGGCAAACGATATGCAATTTTACCTCCCTTCGTTTTCATTCTATAGGTGTAACCGATTGCGGGTTCTTCCATATTACTGGGAGGCTGTTAGCCACATAACATTACACGATGCTGCTGCTGATGATGATCATCAAATGATACAGTAATATTGATGACCAATGAAATCGTAGTGTTTAGCTGTAATGGTAATGATAGTGATTTGAATATGCGTGTACTATTATTCTGCGTACAAGGAAGGCCCAACTTTGATGCAAGCATGCTGAGTTAGGTTTTTAAGAACGTTAGTAAGCTTGAGCATTGGTAATCGACTACTAGTATATACAATGTATAAAATTATGTTTCTTTCAAATGGAGTATGGAACAGCATATTTGAGATCCATACTATGTTTTAATTCTTCGTGCGCACGGTGTATATTTTGTAGATTATAATGTTCACAATTCCCAGCGAATCACATCTTATCCAGCACAGGCAGAGTTTATAAACCTGGCATAATTTATTTCCCTCTTTGCAGAAAAGAACCAAGAACAAGCATCATATTCTGACGTGAGGCAACCGGTACAAGATGGCGAATCCTTGACGAAGATGATTGAGAGCACGAGTGACTTGTTAGGAAACGTTCTCAGGTTATTAAAGGTAAAGGCTTTCATTCTTCATACCCCATATAGGGGGAAGTTGCTCCGCAATACACCGCTCAGCGAAATTCAGATTTCGTTCACAGTCATATCCACTTCCGGTCTCATACATTAGTACACTACACCGGAAGTGGACGTGATTGCTAACAAAATCCGGATGTGGCTGCGCGGTGCATCATTGGAAGACGTTTCCTGGTACGCGTTTTGGAAAATTGGATTGCTCTGTTTTTTTTTTTTTTTTTTTTTAGAAATGTGAATATCGGTTGTTCTAAAGATACGTGCTTGTTTAAAAATTCTGATGAATTCGAACTCGTAATGAACTCGTAATACCATGTGAGGTAAATATGTAACCATGACAACATTTCTTATTTCGCCTATAAAGGGCAAGCTATTTACTCATATTAAATCAAGACTTTTGTATTTTGTTTATACCTGAATGAATAACCACGACTCACTCTGTAATGTAATCCTGACATTGACAGATGAAGGATAAGGATGGTAATACTCAAAAACAGATGGAATCATGGAGACACCATACCTCTATATATATACCGGAATTGGCACTATAAGCTTAACGTATACGTCACGGTCACACTCCTTGCTATTGATCATAGGTGGGTTTTTTTATAAAGCGAAACGTAATATAAAAGACGGACATTGGTATTGTTAGTAAAATGCATGTTACACGCAGAGATAAAAATAATGTAAAGAAATTACTCACATCTAGAATGTAACGTGTATGAAGTGTATGATTCTGGAGGATTCTTTTATCCATCCCCTCCCCAACCCCCTCCTCCCCGCCACACCTCCGCACAGCATATGACAATAGCCGGACAACTCCATCAACCGCCTAGTCTGATTTTCCTTGTTTTTCTTTAAACAAATTATGACCGAGGTTCATTCACCTTTATTTGCTAAAATAATCCTTCGAGTTAAGGCACTACGTTGCATCATGTTTCGTGGGACGTCGAAGAGGTGATATGAATTTACTACTAAGTAATGATGCCTGAATAATTGATGTGCCTCGCAGCACGGAAATCCCAAGAGACAAACCATAACGTACGAGTTGCAATTATATTGATTGAAAAGAATTATCCTCCATAAACAAGTAAAGGAAAAATCCGGTTTATCAGTTGGTCGCTGTCTCGTACCAAAGTAATCAGGGCAGATTTGAGGTTTGATTATAATTATTAGATTACTTTTTTTTAAAAAAAGAAAAAGGAAACAAAAAAAGAGAAGTCACACAAATGTGCAAGTGAGTGAGTGCCCCCTTTTAACTTGCAATATTTCAAAATCTTTGGTATCAGTTTGTTATCCAGCTAACCAATTTTTGATATGGAACACGAGTACATATTTTTCAGACAATATAAATCGTTATATATTCAGGTAAAGTCGATTACTTGCAGACACTTGTAGGCAAAATTAAACAAAATATCATTAAAACACATAGCTATGCTATACAATCATTTTCATGTAGAAACAAATCTAATGACTAAAAGCTTGGTTACGCTGTGCGCTTTGCGATACGACATAAAACATCTCATTTAAAGGGATTATGTTGTAATTGGAAGCCAAAAAAAAAAAACCCTGCAAAAGGTGATCGTGAGCAATCTTCTTGCAAATGGTCTTAAATTTATTGTCCATTCCAGAAACTTGCTTAAAGCCATTTACCCTCTAATGATCCACATTTGGAGTTATTAGTGATCAAATCACAATTCCTCAAATTGTTCGGACCGAGCATTTGGAGGATTTGTGATTTATTCACTAATTACTCAAAATGTGGATCATTTGTGGGTAAATAACTTTCTTCCTAGAGTCTGTAATGTCTTCCCAGTATGCCCTTTAAAGACATAATGTGGTTAGGATGTTCTTATTGGACATTAAAGATAGGGTAAGCCAGTTGCAAAAGTCATTAAAGGCAGGAATCATCGGTATACCCTAACGACTGAGCGGGGCGAAAAGCAGTCTCCGGTGTATAGAATAAAGGAACTGCTAGGTTATGGACTACCCGTCCAAAGTTTACTAGAAATGTAGTTAGTTAGTTAGTAGGGAGCGAGGAGGAGGAGGAGGAGGAGGAGTAGGATGAGTAGAAGGAGGAGGAGGAGGAGGGAGAGGATTAGGAGGAATAGAGGGAGGAGGAGGAAGAGGAGGAGAAGAAGAAGTAACTAGTTTGTTAGTTAGTAGGGAGCGAGGAGGAGGAGGATGAGTAGGAGGAGTAGGAGGAGGAGGAGGAGGAGGAGGAGGAGGAGGAGGAGAGGGAGGAGGAGGAAAAAAGAAGGTGGAGGTAGAGAGGGAGGAGAAATAGATGGAATGCGAAGGGGCAGGAGGAAGAAGAGGAGGAAAGATGAAGGGAGAGGGTAAGGGAGGGAACGAGAATAACGACAAAGTTTACTAGAAATGTAGCAATCAATGTAATTCCGCTCCAAGTTAGTTTCCAGTTCAATTATTCGGAGGGACTTCTTACACAGTATTTTCTCCCATTTTCCGTGCTTTTTTCAGATATATATTTATATTTTTTTTCTTTAATTTTATGAAAGGGATACCCTATGATTAATTTGCTAATAGATTATATCATTTTAGTGTTACCCATGATAACCTCAAGTATGGGGACACGCGCGCTTGGTAAGCCGTTGATTTGATTTTATACTCCAATCCAATATGTAGAAAACCATGTAAATTAATGTTGTATGAATATTTAATAATTTATTTCAATCTAATTCGATTCAATTCCACGTATTTCTTTTTTTTTTATATTCGTGACCAAAGACGAATTGTACATGAAATAACATGAGCTGACACATTTTTCCTCGTTCAAACATAATGTTGATCATGAGAATTAGAGAGAAAAAAAATGGCCAGAGCGTGTACGGAAACCGATAGGATGCCGAATGAACGACGACTCTCTTGAAGAGGAAAATGCATTTGCTGCAATTTGAGCTTTTAGGGAAGAAACGTCGATTGGTTTAAGTTGGTGTTCTCAGGGAGTATATGGACAAAAACTGATGCGTATGTTTGTGTGTGTGTACGTGTGTATATGTGAGTGTGTATGCGTGTGGACGGGGGGGGGGGGGGGGGGCAAGAAGTTAATCTGTCAAACTTGGCACTTGCAAATTACGGGATTTGAAATAAGGTGGGGGGGGGGGGTGCTACAACAAATACATTATCGAACCTACCATTGAGTTTGAATACATCTTAACATAAATCGAATATTGACCGGTAATAATTATCTAAGTGGAGTTGAGTATAAACCCTTGAAAAAAAAACAGGATTTATTTTGAATACTGGATACGCTCCACACAGACACATACATGTACACACACACATTCACGCACACACATAGAAACACAAAATATCTTTACACTATAATAGGCCAATACATACACACACACCACATGTATGTATGCATTATTCTAGTGGGGAAAAGTGTTAGAATCTGGTGTTACCTGACGCCATTTGGTCCTATAAGATATTGATTGTGTGTATATGCTCATATAAGATGTGCATGTGTATGTGTGTCAGTGTGTGTGTGTGTGTGTGTGGGGGGGGGGGGGGTGGGGTTCACGCATAATCATTACGAAGTGTCCAAGCACTATTTTGCGCTTGGTAATGAAGCACACATCGAATGCTGTTTTAATAGCCCCAATCCAACCGATGTTGATGAGCAGTCCATAGTTATTGTATGAAATGAAACACAGTTAGGCTTGCTCATCACAGTGAACGACAGTGATTCACGGATGGATAGCAATTCGAATCGATATTACCGCGCACGAACGGTGTAACGAAATCTTTCTCAAAGAGAAACTCGGAAATCAACAGTGAAGTGCAGAGTTCCGTGGGTATCGATCCACGAGTTATCGTAAAGGGCCGGGGAGGGGCAACACGGGAGGGATTTGGTCGCACATGCGCATTCGGGCTCTCGAGGGAAATTCCAGTAAAACGATAATTGGACAATTGGCAACGAGTTGGATAGACGGACTGCGCCCGGACGTTGCGGAGAAAGAAATAAAGAATGAGATGGACAGACATGATGAGTGTGTGTGTGTGTGTGTGTGTGTGTGAGAGAGAGAGAGAGAGAGAGAGAGGGAGAGAGTGAGAGAAAGAGGAGAGGAGAAATATATACACGTGACGAAAGGGAAAGTAAGACAGAAAGAGAGAGACATATAGAGAGATACGTAGATAGACAGATGACAGAGAGAGAAACATATAAATATATGAGAGAGAAAGAGAGAGAGAGAATCGGAGAGGGAAAGAAGAAGACAGGGGGAGAGAGAGAGAGATATGGAAAAAGAAAGATAAAGAAAAAATGAGAGAGCGAGAAATAGAAAGAGAGACAGAGAGAGAGAGAGACAGAGAGAGAGAGAGAGACAGAGAGAGAGAGAGAGAGAGAGAATAGAGGGGCATACAAAATGTAGTCGTTATCATAAACCGTACCGGACTGGCGTTCAGGTCAGCCCTGTTCTATATCCCCTTGGAACGACTCACGTCAGACAATAATGCATTGTTACATGAACAAAGCCTCTCCCCGCGGTGGAATCACAAGATGGTAATGCTAAAGACGCAAGTGTTCCGGAACTACCCCATGGAGGATGCGGAGACACGGTGTGATCTCCGGGGAAAAATGGTCAAGAAAAAGATGATACAATTCATGAAAGAGAATGAAAAGAAAGAGATATATGATAGAGCGAGCACACTTTCTAGAGGGGCCGTTTGCCAGGAAGAACACAGATCATCGTGCGTTCCTTCTATGCCGCTGTCACAATTCTGAAGCATTCGTAAATGGAAGTCCTAGAGACATGAGCTTGACACATAAACAGATAACCTGTCATGGATGTGTTTAAAGAATACAGCAGTAATGTAAGATCAGTCAATACAGAGTTTTAGATTGCTACGACCATGACTATGTCTGTGACTGGTAGCCTCTCTTAAAGGGATACTTCACCCTGAAAATAAGTTGAGTTCAATAAAAGCAGAAACACGAAAGAAACATGTTAGCGAAAGTTTGACGAAAATCCGTCAAAGAATAGGAAAGTTGTGATCTTTTGATTTTTTTCTTTTGTGACGTCACGTGCGATGTGTTCTCACTATATTGTGTACAGAATAATTCCATAAATAGTTTTTATCCTGGTTTTGAAAACGAAATTATTATTTTTTTCAAACAGGTATGTGTGTAAAAATGTATTTCTAATGATATATCATAAGGACACAGGTAAAAGGGTACATATCTTTTTGAGAATATGCGCATTTTCGAAAAATAATTGTACCACAACATATGGGAGAATATATCTTCGACTTATAACTGGTAAAGGAACTTTAAAAAAAGTTTAATTGCCAAATACAGCTGGTAGCGCCTTCTTTGTAGGAAGGGGTGATGTGAAATAAAAACAGACAGTTTTTGAAAGAAATCTATTTTCATTTGAGGGGATTACTATGATAAATCGCCGAACATTTCCATGATTTAAGGCGCTCACCATTTTCTCTTTAATCCTGTGAGGAAGTTCTGACTTTGTTTTTTAATAAGATGCATAGCGAAAATAAACACGGGCGAAAAGAAAAATATTGAATTTCGAATCGCTTAGCTAAAGCTAAAACACCAAGTAAATCTATATTTTGATGACACGTAGATCGGCAGCTTTAACAATTTCACTTGGTTTAGTCATATTGAAAGAAGACACTATTAATAATTGATTGTGCCATTCACTTATTATCAATTAATAAGAGGTTATCTCGAGTCTTTGATGTAGATATCATTGTCGCAGGTGTAGAAATGCTAAAATAAGGATAAACGTGTGATGAAATCTCCCCCCGGGATATGTCTATGATATAGACATGGTAAGCCTGCGTACTGATAGCGTCTTATCATCAAATAACATCGGAGATTCAGCTCCATACTTGTGCTGTTCAAAAAGAAGAAGAAGAAAGAAGAAGAAGAAGGAGAAGACGAAGAAGAAGAAGAAGAAGAAGAAGAAGGGGGAGGAGGAGTAGAAGACGACGGAGAACGTGAGGTTGAGGGAAGACGTTGGCACGCATATTTTCCACTTCATTGTTTGTTTTACCAAGACCCAATTTTCATTAAGTCAAGAAAAGAGAGCAAAGTCAGCTCCCAAGGTCGAACGCGAGACAACAAGAAGACCGACATTGCCCTTTATGATATATCGTTTCTAGTTCATTAAATATGGACGTGTCGCCACATGGGCATTGTGTGGTTACGGACAGATATCAATATTTTACATCGTCGAGTTCATGCATGAAGAACATGCTGGATTTATACATCCGACACAACAAATGTCGTAATTTTCGCGCTGACACTACCTTTCACATTTAATTTAATGTTGATTAAATGATATGTTCCCACGAATGTAACCACGGATATTTTACACATTTCTTCTATTTACCGCCTCAATTCCATCGTTAGCGTGATCATATATTATGTGTGGACTGATGGCAGTGTTTTTTTTTTATTGCACCAGCATGTATGACGATTCTGATGCTGAACCTATTACCATATGAATTTAATCGAGCTGTTTTACACAAGAGCTCAAAATTGTATTGGTCTTGACTTAAACTAAGATCTAGGCTGCAGGTTGCAATTTTCTTCTACATGCTGCAATAACACCAAACATGACAAAGTTGGAATAATATTTGTTTCGCTAATTTCTGTACAAAACCCTTGATCTCTTAATCTCTCCATCATCTGTCATATGATGTTTGTATGTATTTTGATACATTTTTTTATTTTTAAAAACATTTGTTATAAGTGGATATAAATTCGATCAAATGAATGTCATGATCACGTCGGGTGAAGCTAGGGTGGATCTACAGTCTAGGATTTAGTGGATTTCAACTCGAAAAGCAAAATCTGTTAGTGGTGAAAGATACGAGTCGGTTGACCGAAATCCGTCAAAGGGTGGGTCTCTCGTAACAATGCTAACTCGAACACAAAGGCAAACTCCACCTGAAGTTAAGTTGGTTCTTATAATGGGGAAAATATAAACGAAACAAACTGGTGAAGGGGTGACCAAAATCCGTCGAAGGACAAAAGAGTAATAAATCGTCAAATTCTTAACTTCGTTACGTCACCTGCTACTCTGCTCTAAGTTTTGTATAATTTTTTTTGAAATGTTCATCTTCTCAAAAATACATATCCCATTTTACCTGTGTATCTACACAATGGACGCATGTTGTACACGCACACACCTCTATGAAGAAAAAAAAACAGACAAAGGGAATCATAAAATCCACAGCATGTGGGTTTCCAACTTATCTTTTGACGGATTTTCGACAAACATTCACCTTTGTGTTGTGTTCATTTTTCTGCTATGATTAAAACCAAGATAACATCAGGGTTGGACTTCCCTTTAAGTTCTAAGTCAGGTAATAATATTCGGGACCCAATCCTGCACGAGCATGGAATGGTAACCAAACACCGCCATGGTCATGAGGATCAGAATACATTGCCATGTCGTGGTGATCAATGCAGACATTGCGAGGACAGCACTGTGCGGCTCCTTGCTCAACGTCCAGAATCACTTGCCGATTGACGTTAGAGCTGTTATCGTCTCGAAAAACCACCTCAAAATAATACCCAAGTTAGCCCTCACTACGTTCATACCAGCCTTTTCAAAAGAGGAACAAGGATGGTATTCTGATAAAAAAAAAGTCATAAGTCATAAACGATTCAAAACTATGATTGGCCTATTGGAATCTGTTTTAAACTCAGTTTAATTGATCAGAATCGCACCTCGCTGACTGAGTTTTTGCCTTAAGTGTCTTCCAGAATACCAACCATGTTCTTATATCGTATCACAACAAAGCTGATATAAGACACACACCCACGTGTGTGACCCTCTGTGTAGAAATCGGGATCATATCACACTCTATAATAAATTCCTGCCGTGTTACCAACATGTTATTTAATGATCCTATTTCTGATTGATGATACTTCGTACAGCAGGCCCTCGGGAAGAACAGTGTCCCAATTACTAACAAGGTCGCCCTGGGTAAATAAAACTGAATAACTGAATAAATGAATGAATAAAGTACTAGCCTCACCTTTTCAAAGATATATTAATGATTTTTTTCTTGTAGTTCGAAAAAGAGCAGCTGGAGAGGATAACTGTGTCAGATGAAAGCGGGGAGGATGGGATGACAGATGAAGATTCGAGGTACGACATCTTGACGCTACGGAGTCTTTTGCGGCAGTAGCACCGGTGGATGAGGTAAGGATGGCGTCGTCTGTCTCAGAGAGGCATAAGTGGAAACAAATACAAATGAAAAATGGTAGAATGAAATAATGTAAGGATCAACAATAAATGGTTGGTTCAGGCTATTGTATCTCCGGAAGATTAGGAGATGACGTCATTATCCCTCAAGAAGCATAACCCCAAAAGATCATGAAGAATGAAAATTATTAATGGAAATGAAGAAACGAATAGGAAAGAAAAGTGCATGCAAGCTGGTTTGATAGACCAAGGATCAAGGGATGACGTTTTGATGCATCAGAATGGGCTGCAACCGCGGCGGAATGAAACTGCATGGAAATTAAAGGGTTACTAAATTAGAAAAATAAGTTCCCACTGATCTATGTAAAATTATCCACTGAAAACGAATTTCACATTTGTTTCCCGCAATAAAGTCTCATTTTGACGAAAATATAAAAAAAACCCGCCCACCTCCATTGATGTAGATAAGTGGGAACTTATTTTTCTAATTTAGTAACCCTTTAATGGAAATAGGTAAGGAAAAAACATTTATTGTTGATTGAGTATGTAGGGAGGATGTTATGCCAGAAAGAGAATCAAGGTCGTGACGTCTCAAGGCTACAAATTCCTTTTGGTTATCATGTGAGGATGTCATCAGACTTTCTAAAGAGGTACGACTTAAAGAAAATATGAACAATGAAATATTATTTTTGAAAAGGAACAAAGTGTGCGAACTGAGAAAAGGTGGTTGATTGAGTGTACATGAAAGATGATTTCATAGAATCAAGGCACGTCTTGAGGGTGTGGAGTCTATCGCCGCAGTAGCACCGGTGATGATGACGTTATTTTCTTCAAGTGACGCAGACAGGTGCATGTATACAATAGGGTGGAAGGGTGGAGTGGGCGTGGCCAATACGGGGTCACGGTCGGGCTGGTTTAAGGGTAATTGGGATTAGTACGACAGATCGAACATGAGTATACGACACGACATCTCGACCTGACTTTCCAAACACGCTTACTTCAGAATGAACACTGAGCGAAAAAAAGTGATGCAACTCGAGATACTGGAGAAAAGTTGGGTAGAAGGACGGTGTGATGATGGTGGGTTGATTTTCTGAAAATTATCGAGTCGTGGAAACTGAAGACAGAGACACAAACTTGTGAAACATAAATACTTGTCAAAGATATCAAATCATTTTCTAATTTAAAAAAAGACAGCATAACAAGTTGATATAACCTCTGCAGTCCCCTGTGTGTTACTTTATTCTATTTCCATTTCTTTTTATTTCCCTTGAATATAGTGATATTCACTTGATTTATTATGAGCTTGGAAGTTCTCTAATCGTTTCATTAGAAAATATCCCAGTAGATACCTGTCTCCGTCTTGTTCTTCTACCCTGACCCGTCTATATTTGATAGCGGTACGATCATGGCGATAGCAGGAAGTTTAGACCGGAAGTCCGTCGTGGTAGGGTCCATGGTTTAACACTGACCTGGCCGGATACTCCAGATATGCCCAAATGACCATTATTTTCTTGGTGGCGGGTCGCCCCCCCCAAAAAAAAAATGATATGAGCTCCAAAAGTTTCAACTCGAATAAGGCTAAAATAGATCACCTAGTGCAGCTGCAGGATGTCCTATTTTTTTTAAGTAAGTTCTGTGATGTGTAATCGATTAAAATTCTTGTAACAATCCGTTGAATATTTTGATGATATTTAATGAAACCTTTTTCTTTGGAGGATCAGCACAACGAGATATATGGTCATTAGCTATTTACACACAAATGAACATCAACAAAATATTCAAAGGATTAATGCCAGAATATTAAACGATAACATTTCACAGGACTTGCACATGACACACTTTTGCTTTCCAATGTGAACCTTTCGGCCTGCTTCGAGTTCGGGGTATCAAGCTCTTATCAATTGAGATGCCCCACCACTAAGAAATGCACTTAGGCGTCATCTGGGTATCTGTGCAGTGTGCCCAACATGTTCCACAGGGTCGGTCGGTGGTACCTTTTCAGGCCGGCTTAACCCCCCACGGGCTCTTGGTCTATCAACACTTACAGACACTAGCCCGCACCTTCACGCTTACACATTATTTATTGATAATGAATGCTACCCGTGGAGACAGAGAGAGAGAAAGAGAGATTGGGGGATTTATGCATAGTGTATATGTATCAAAGAGGAACTCAAGAGGCTGCTTCGGCGAAAAATATGGATGAAAATACAAAGCAATGCGAATGGCCGTGATGAATAGATCATCTATTCATCTCAGTGAGAGAGGGTGAGAAAGAGAAAGATGCGAGAGAGAGAGAGAGAGAGGGAGACAGAAAGAGAGAGACAGACAGACAGAGAGGGAGAGAGAGAGAGTGAGAGAGAGAGAGAGAGAGAGAGAGAGAGAGGGAGAGAGAGAGAAAGAGAAGGAGAGTCCTCCGAGAAAAAGAGGGAAAGGGGGTATGGGTGAGGGGAAAATACTGACAAACAGAAAACACCTATGGTATTCGCAGAGGGGTTCGCTGTATGTGACCACGCATTAATGATGACCGAGATGAAATGTCTGTCCTCTCGTAACCATGGTATAGCGTGTCCGTCTTCTCCTAGGTACCATATTGGTTCAACTCATCAAACGGTGCCCTCGCCCAATCGCCCTCATTTAAGCTGCAGCAAATTCTTGTCGGCGTCACTCTTATCTTTATCCATGTAAATAATGTTTAAAGTCCCGATTTAAAAATAGTCCTGCCCAAACGTACCTTGCATCATCCTATTGCATCTTCCATGAGTTTGCTCAAATTAAGATCCTCCCCTCGTCCCCTGTTTGTTACAAAATATACACTTGCTCTGTATAGATTTTCGCCTCATCTAGCGAGGCTTGTCGTGGCAGACCAACGCTGGGCAGAATTACATATTTGTGTAATCTATTACTATTCAAAGTAGACATCGCAATAGAATACCCTCTTCAAACAAGTTCAACATTATATCGGTCAAATGTATTAGCACTCATTAAACCTTCACAGCGTTTGTAGGTTTAAGCGGTGCGAGTTGCGCAGCATTTTACATCATCCTCATTTGCATATGACTTCATTCTTTTCATTCAAATATTTGCTTTTATCGGTCAAACACGCCATTTTGCCCGTTCTAGATTACAGCTTTCCGCATTATTCATTCAATTTTAGAACCATAAATACCGTGTTTGCGTTTGACGATGAATTTGGACGATTATACATGCAATCATATCCGTCCCACATTAGTCAAACTACACATTTGGGATATTTAAATGATAAGCCTTAACGAAAACACTTGATCGTTTATAGCCGTCAAACCAATAACCGTAACCTTGGTTACACCCTCAATAAACGAGCAAAAATAAGTGCTCTTAAATTGACTATGACAATTTTTACTATGAAGTGTGCTCCCATGAAGTTAATCATTCGCGTGCCTTTGACTCGTATGACTAAAATCTCATCAAATTTAAGTAGTAGCAAACAAATAATGATATCAATCATGTGGATGAACGGTCGTACCAGCTTCCCGCCAAGCGGCCCACAGTGCATTAGATATGGTTCTCCATACCCTAATTAACGATGTTTTTAGGATTATTTGAAGTAGCCCGTAAGACTTTGCTTTTCCGGCGTGGAGGCGTTTGTATAGTGGAAACGCATTATTTTTAATTTCATTTCTGTATAAACCTCTTGGAAACACTCATGAATTTTCTCAATAATCAATCGCGGCTCGTGTACAAACGCAGAAGGGTAAAGGAGCCCGTCAACCCTTGATCCAAAAGAATTAACCTCGTCTGAAGTCCATAATGAAAAGGAGATTTATTTGCGTTCTTTTTACCGATGTTATATCGCTTCAATCGACAGTTCTCCCAATATTGACTCGGCCGACGACGTGTGTGGGTGCTGTCGCATGGTTGATTTTGCGCATTCAACAATCTCGGGGTGATGTCATGAGGGGCTGGGGGAGGGGTGGGGTGGGAGGCTCGAGGGGGGGGGGGGCGATCCTCACACAGTGCCGTAGTCGAGTTCTCAGGTTTCAAGACCAAAACCTTGTTGTTTGTTTGACATCGTGACTCGATGTCGAGTTCGAGTCACGAGACCGCTCAAATCGACCTCATTCTGGAGTCGACTACAGCAGCGTTGGCCCCACTCATTGCCGGCTACATTAGGCATCACCAATCAACTCCATACCCACCCTCCCCTCATCTTACTGCCTACTCTCTCCTAGCTATGTTCTATCTATTGCTCAAAATAAAAAAATGTGATTTATCGGAGGGGGCAACGAATCTATTACACCGAAAAAAAAACCCGCCAAAATCCTCGTGTGGACTATTTTGTGGTATAATGTTATAGTTGACCTTTACGATACGTAGGATAGGGAGGGGAGAGGTTCTCTGGGTTTGTTAAGCCCTGTCCTAATCGACATTTCGATACCATACACCGTTGATTTTCATTCGTTCGTTGTGTGTTTGTTCATTTACTCGACT
>OZ022580.1:27175761-27208261 GCA_963669155.1 Arbacia lixula | reverse complement strand
TGGTAGATAACATACAATACAATACAGCCTCAATAGAGATGCATAATCTAAATAGGTACATGTATCAGAAATCAGGTACCGGGAAGAGTTACGAGAGAAAAAAAGATTGTTAAAAATTGAACGCCTTGATCGTGATGGATGGACTCTATCCAGTAATTGCAAATGCTTTCAAGTTCAATTTCCCTTTTTTCGATTACGCCTCTGCTTAACTACATTGCATTTATTACGATTGATAATTTCGAACTGCTTTGAATATAGCTCTTTGAATTGAGTAGGGCTGGGAATGGACACAGACTGTTCATTCGTTGTGAAGGTTGTAGGTAGCAACATTAATCAAGAGAAACCTTACCATTATCATGGAATGAGGAGGAGGAGAACATGAAGTAGCAATCTCATTGTAAAAAAATGAAGCATATTTTAAATGATAATTATGATCCTGTTCACGTCCGCTACTTACCTGGAAGAAACGTTTCGTTTCGTTTCATATAATCCATACATTACATTTGAATATCTTTTTACATCCACCATGCAATTCAAATCAGTTTGAAACATTTATTTTTTCCTTCGATATAAAATTGTACAAAACGAACTAATATTTAGATATCTTCGGAATGAGAAATTTAAATAAAATTTACAATGACAGCATTTCTATAGCATAAGTATTTCATTTGAAAGTATGTAGGAAAGTAATATGGTAGTATGACATGGAAACGAACGGCACAAGATAGATCAAAATGGAAAAATTACGAGGAGGCCTTCCTTCAGCAGTGGAGAGAAATAGGCTAGAGATAGATATAGATAGGAAAGTATGTTCAGCAGAAACCTGAAGGGATACGCCTTTAATGAAAGCTTTAATGAAATCAACAAATAAAGACAAAGAAGACATTATAACAACAACAACAACAACAACAAAATAACCACACAAAAATGAAAGAAGGAATAAGAGGATAATAATGGAGTGGATGATAATGAATACGATACAAAATATTAACTAACTTGCGATATGGACTTCGGAGAGGCTGTAATACCAATCATTCTCTTTTGAGTTTTGGGATCTAAGATTCAAGTTAATCAACTTTTACAAAATGTTTCTTTGATTCAGATAAAAAACTATGTAATCACATTTTTCCTCATACTCTTTGATCGTATGACTGTTGGAATCTTAAATCCTTGAGGTAAGGTGGAAAAGGAAAATATAGGTGGATGAAAAGCCATGGATTTTAGTGCGAGTGGATGAGTAACCTGTCTTTACCTGAAAGTTTATGTAAACTAAGTCATTTAAAAACGAGTATTAGTTCCAAATTTACATAAAGCAAAATTATGATAAATTACGTTCCCGGTGGTAGATCCATATTGCCATTTACCAATATTTGTAAGGAAATATAGTTTGCATTATAAAGCAGGTGGAAATAACATGCTTTACGTAAGCTCAATTATTGAAATGGTAATGTGTCATATATCTGAAATGAACAGCAATGAATTTGATTAATTGCTGATGGGCATTTGGTATTTAAGTGGATATATATGCATGACTTAAAACATAGTTTGTCGGCGGGCTGTTAAACTTCGTTCCAATTCGAGTGGGTAAATTCTATTCAGCTCAATACAAATCAACAAAATGCGATCCTATTCATGATCTGTAAAAAGCTCTCTAAACTGGGACATTGATTTTGCAATGTCCAGTGTGACGATGTGTGGAGAATCCCCACGCTACCAAACAAAAAGAGTATTCATGATCAGTCCATATTATGCACTTTCAATGTCCGTAATTTCCCTTGACACCGTTCGCTGCCTATTCCGAGCTACTCCGGCTAACCACTGCGGCCCAGGAGCGGCCGGCTGGCAGTGCGCAGTCAGAGGGTCGCAACCACCCATCAAGGATTCACTATGGGCATTAACGCTTTTATTTTCCCCAGGAGGCGCCATACCGCATTATCTTTGGCGTAACGGGGGCGGTATTGGTCACACAATCTATCCTCGTTCGATGATGATATGCTTACTTGAGGGTGTTTCACCAAGCTGTTCGTAAGTTACGAACGACTTTAAGAACGACTGGTGTTCACTTTGTTCATTGACCCTATGAAACTGGTGTATACTACCAGTGCAAGAGTGCCTCAATGGTGCATAATGAGTTAACTCCTTCTCTACCAGACTCCATACAGCCCTATGGGAATGTTGTGTATTACCAGTGCAGAAATGCTTCAATGGTGCTAAGAGAGTTAATGCTTGTTCCCGTGGTGAATGCCAGCCACTGCTCTTGTCATGATTGTATTCATATTGGGCTATTCATACACCCCCTCCCTCTCTCCTCGGGCACAGCGATGGATCAACACCTAGATAACTAACTCTTAAAGGCCCTTCATATGGAAGCGGTCAACTGCTGTGGTTTGTCACCAGTTCTCGAGGGTTCTCGCGCAGCAAAGCTTGAAATTCATTAACGTTGAGCAATGTGTGAATGTCAAGGCGATTTATTGAAGGCCTGCAGGAGGCGAGAAAACGAGAAAGATTTGTGACATTTTTCAATTACTTTGTTGTAATAATCCTATAAATGTTTAATGGGATTTTCGCGTTTGGACAAAGTTGGATCTAAAAATATGTATTTTATTATTAATTCAGTAGAAAAAATGGTCATTGTGCATCACACATATCAAAAAGCTTTTTGACATTTTCGAAAAAAATGATTAAAAATACGTTACGGCCCGAATCAAGCTGAAATGGACATATCGTTATGTCAAGGGATGACAATTTCTTTAAGAGCAGGCTTTGTGACATTTTTTTCAATTACTTTGTTGAAATGATCATCTGTATATTTTATGAGATTTTCACTTTTGGACAAGTTTGGTCTAAAAATGTGCGTGTAATTATTAATTCAGAACACCAAAAATGGCCATGGTGCATCACACATTCATGCCAACCCGCAACTTCTTTTCGCCCAGAATCACCATGCATTATTAATGACACTATGATGGACTTTGTTTGTGGATTAACAGGTGTGACACAAAATGGTCATTGTTGTGTTCTGAACTACTTATCTGATACACATAAATTTTTAGGTCCAATTTTGTCCGAAAGTGAACATTTCATTAAATATTCACAGGATTATTGATGTACATGACATCCTTTTCAATTCAGATCTATGAAAGTAAAATTCTATGTCATTATGTTGTTATTGCTCTAAAGGTGTTAAAAAACTGTTGATACTTTCGAAAATAATTAAAATTACGTTACAACTCGAATCAAACTGAAATTGACACATCGTAAAAGTCAAGGGATGTCAATTTTTTAAGAGAAGTTTTTGTGACATTTTTCACTTACTTTGTTGTAATAATTCTATGAATATTTAATGAAATTTTCATTTTTGAATAAATTAGATGCTAAAAATGTGTGTGTAATTGTTAGTTCAGAGCACAAAAATGTCCACTGTACATCACACATGACCACCCAAGAGTCTTTTCTCCCAGAAGCATCAGGCATGATTAATACCACTATGATGGAATTTATTAGTGGATTAACAAGTGTGACACATAATGGTCATTGTTGCGTTCTGAACTTATTATCTGATACACGCAAATTGTCAGGTCTAATTTCGTCCAAAAGTGAACATTTCATTAAACATACAAAGAATCATAATGGATGAAACATCACGAAATCTACTTTGAAAAAGATTGACATCTTTGACTTTATGATGTGCCAAGTTCAGCTTGAATTGAATTGAAACTTATCTAATTATTTTTTAAAAGTATCAATACCTACAAGCTGTAGCATTGTTACACCATCACTACACACAGTAGACATGGTAGAGGTGAATATTGGTGTGAATGGTCTTCACTCAGCGTTGATACCATACAGTGGGCAAATAATACACCCTAAAGGAGTGGAGAAGGTGCACATGACATCCTTCTCAATTGAGATCCCTTAATATTCAAATACAATTCTATGAAAAAGGATGCATATTGAGAAAAGATTGATTTTAACAATAAAAAGTTAATGTAGTGTAAACGTAAGTGGGATTAGCAATTACACTATGTTTCATTCCTTATTTGAAATTTTAGAAAAGTGATAATGATAACATTTTATGAAGAAACATAAATAAGTAAACCGAATAGGCACAGCATTGTGAGAGAATTAATGATTTGTGCTGGTTATTTCTTTTATCGTTAACAACGAATCGTTTACAATAAAATAAAACGGTTATAACATGATTACCTTGATCATGTAGCGGTGAAGTTTAAGCTAATGATATGTCTCTTTTCTTTTGTACTTTGATTGCATACAGGAGACTTGACCGGCGAATCAGCTTACCACTTAAGAACATCATCAAAGCCCCTTGTCCAGCCCAGGAGCAGCTATGACGCCCATCTTCAAATCATTCTGCATTATAGATAGTACAAGTCTTGATATAATTTGAAACATTTCTAAATCTCAGAATAAGTAGGAGATCTCCTCAAATGCGCGGTATTTCGTTCAATGAATCATTCCATACTTCAACCATTGAAACAATATTACGTAATATGTTAATACTGTCAGAAAGAATGTCAGTTATGCTATTTTGTATACCAAAGTTTGAGATGTTTGGGATACGTCTAGGAGCTTTGCCTCTCTTTCTTTCTCTTTCTCTCTTGATGTGTGTTTATCTGCATGAGAATACTGTTCTGTGTGTCGTCAAGTGATGTGATGATTTCTTTGACGAGTGGTATTGAGCGATGTGGCTCGAGTTGGGGACAGAATTTCGTACGAAATCGGAAAATCGATACAGGTGTTTGGAAAAGCAAATTAATTTGGAGAGGTGGAATGTCGCGGTAGGAATTTGAAAGATGGAGCGATGATTGAGACAGAGACAGGAGCAGAGAGAGAGAGAGAGAGAGAGAGATATGGGAGAGAGAGAAAGAGAGAGAGAGAGAGAGAGAGAGAGAGAGAGAGAGAGAGAGAGGGGGGGGGGGCGGGGGTGGCGGGGAGGAAACTAGATAGAGACAAAGAGAGGAAGAGAGCGCGCAAGAAAGAAAAAGAGCGGAAGAATGGGAGGAAGATCACATTCATAATCGCCAATAAAAAAGAGGGATGGAAGAGACAGACAGAGAGAATGAGAGAGAGAGAGAGACAGAGAGAGAGAGAGAGAGAGAGAGAGGGGGAGTTGGGGGGGGGGGGTAGAAAGAGAGGGAGGGCGTGCCTCAGCGAAAGAGATTGATTTGGAGAGATTTTGTATCGGAAAATGTCGAATGTCATGACTTCACTGTACACCAAAAAGAATGCAGTATTTCGATGCTTGCGATATGAGTGTCGAAAATCATTCCGCTAAAATATTTACAGCAAAGCCCCAGAAACCTGTTCGTTTTCTCAGTGTATGTTTTCAAACATAAATATTTATGACAATGTACCAACTAAACATACAAGCGCATATGATTTAATGTATTTGATTTGACGGTGTTCATTCGAACTTGACGAAGGACACTCGTAGAGGTTGTCCATTTCGTTGGACTTAAACGCACCTCTGGGCAATGATGATCTTATTATCAATTTGCCATCGCATGACTTAGTTTTGTTGTATCTGTAGAAATGTGACAAGGTGATCAGAGTATGATAAACAAGGTTGACTATTTCTGGAAAGCAATCATTGATGAAAAGGGGTAACGACAACAGTTTCGTATGTACATGTGCACGATTTTGTTCTCTTTTATTTGACCAGCTCTTTGCCATCGGAAAACGCGCCACGTTACCGAGCGCAGATTTGATTAACGCTTTGTGCGTCATTGCTGCATTTTGCATAAGTTTTGCATGTAATTCCAATAAAGCAGCAATCTTCTGGGTACACAAACAGTCAAAGGTTGGCGTGAGGAATTGAGATGTCGCCAGTGGTAGCAGAACAACTTAATGTAGAATGAGATAGGCGTTTATGTTGATGGTGAACTGTGGAGGGATCGTCCTATCATTGTCCTCGTTCTTTCAACCTCCAAGAAGGTCACGTTCGAGGTCAGGGTATCACTGCCCCCGTTCTTTCAAATTCATGCATGCACATCTAATTGACAGCGCATCACGACCCTTTTCCTTGAAAGGAAATTAATCCTGCCCACGAGACTGAGTTCCCCTAAGCCGTGTATAGAGCAGCCCACGTGACACCCAGAGATCTCTCGCTACCACTGGAACGACTCTTTGTAGCAGACCAGTGTGGTTTCCAAGGTCTGGTGATGTAAGGGTTAACACGGAGTCAAGGGCATAGACAAAGCTTTGGGTGTCACGCGGGAGAAGACGTCTTGTGTGTGCTTCCTCGTCTTAATGTAGTTGGTTTCTTTAGATGAAATGAAGCCCCCCAACACAAACACGATCACAAGCTGACAGATACGATGGTTACATACACGCTTTCCACCAACACTTCAATGAATGTTTACTAATTAGTTACATGGGGACAACAGGGGGGGGGATACCTTTGACAGGTTTTCTTTGGAGGCTCCTTTGCAAATACTGCTTTCTCGTATATCCCTCGTGATGGAACATGAGCATATTAGCTCGTGTTACCTCGCCAAAGATATCCATCTTCATCAACTCAGTTAGCGAGATCATGTAGATACAGAATGCAAACCCACCTTGTCCCTTCGAGTTAATTTGAGTTCAAGCGGGAACAAAATCTGAGTCGGTATTGTTGTTTGGACAGCTCGATCGCTCGCCCCTAAATCGTGCGTTGCTCGTAATACACTGGTTGTGTATTGGTCATTGTGAAAGGTATTGTCAAAATCATTGTCAAATATAGTTACCATGGTTACAGTGTCATATACCACCGTGATTATGGAAATGCTTTATATTTATTTCATCTAGCCAGATTGCCAAATAACAACGAGCACAAAATGCTGCGTCTCGAGGTTTGACTCGAACATCTAAACAGTCTCACGTTACCTCGAAGTCTTACAGCACTCCATTGTCTCATCATGCAACTTGATGTCATCTTATTCCCGAATCTTTACGTCTACGTGTTTTCCGCTCTGCATGGAGAAGTCTGTTGGTGACACGAAGAACAAAATTCTGTAAGGGAGAAAAAAAATGGATATGTCTTTGCCTCCAAGCTTTGGAATCCAAACGTTTAGTTGCGCAACCACATTTAAGAAAATACCCTCCAAGATCTTTTTTTTTTGCGGTTTATGACTAGAATATCAGTTACTTCCCTCTGCACGTCAGAATTTATTACTAACGCTCAATATGAAAAAATTAAATTTTGCATTAAAGTTTGCATCGCTATATGACCATCTGCTTTGGTAATACTCGGATCAATTCCTCGTGATTTGTGTGTCGCTGATGATTTGTGCGGGTCAACTTGTTACTGTGGCTTAACATCCAACAAGGATTACAATTTTTGTCAAAGTTTACCCGGAAATACGAAGTAATTACGTGTAGTATCTTAAGAGCTTCAAGCTACCCTGAAGCAACCTCCTTCCCTGTACACGATTTCAGGACTACTGACGTGAATGGATCAGTCAAAACAAGAACGAAAGAAAAGGTTACGGAAGGTGGTAAGAATGCTCAATTTACGGGAAAGTGGATGCGAAAGACGTGACTCCTATTTGTAAGATTGGATCGGGAGTGCAAGATGAAAAAGGCAGCAACAGCGAAGAGAGAGATTGGCACGCGTGATGGATTCAATAATTACAATACTTGACACCTTGAGCGCTCTAGTAGGTAGAGGAAATTGATGATGAAGAAATGAAAGTAACTGTTTTGAAATGATAACTATATAAAATACAAAATCAAAAAAACTTTTCCCAGAATGCCGTTCTCTTATTACTATCGTTTTTGTAACTGGCCTCAACATTAGTGTAATTGGATACGATTGGTTAAATCGGTCATTGAACATGAAACGTTTTGCAATCGGGCTCCGATCGGAATCACAATGTGAGTTGCCCTTCTAATCGTCCCATATGCAGTGATGTGTATGAATACAAATGGAGATGTTGTGAGGGTGTAGGTTCGTTGAAAGTACGTGCATGATGGGGTCGTGACAGCATGATCTCTTTGTTATCGGCAATACACATGAATAATATAAGGCATCATATTATCTGGAATGCAAAGGGTAAAATGAAGAGACAATTTAGTGTCCTTATAATTCCTACCAGTAGAGTAAACACGAATACCAAATTGCTCTTTTCTTTGACTAAATTACCGCATTATTCTGATTTCAATCATGTCCATGTCTTTAACATGATCTGATAGATGGTTAAAGATGAGGCTTACAATTGATTAGTCCAGTCACATTGTAATAGATGTCTGCTTATTTGAATGATAGTGAGAGAGGGAAGCAAATATCTAATTACCCATTTTGGGTTGTTAACCAGCGTACATCATCCCTACAAATTGGTATGAATTGGTTGGTGGCTGAGGTTGTGTAATCACAAGAGAACAATGAGTGGTTCATCAAGCGAGGAGGAGACCTTTCCATCAAGGCAGTTTGTTTAAATATTGATGGCAATCATAAGTCCTTTGTCATCACAGCATAGACAAATGCGGCCCACTCACCGCGTCCGACGAAAAGGCGGGAAACCTTGACATATACAACGTGCAGTATAGACGTAGGCATCATGTTCAAATATTGATTTGTTAACCCTCTTAATCTGGTTGTAGTAATTAACCCAACCTCTTCCATCACATTTGGACAATTCTGAACGATATAAGACTTGCGTGATTTTCTAACTATCCATTCGAGGTTTTAAACGACACTGAATCAAGCGTGTCAACCTATAAATCTGGCGCCATCTTGGGCAAACGAATGTACGCTTCACAAATTGTAATGTCTTAACTCTGAACCTATTAATTCGGTACCATGTAGTGTATCTGGCGGTTTCGGGATAAATGAATAAATATACATATTGTGAAAAGAATACGGAGGTGTTCATACTGTTGCATTCTCCAGCGGTCTGATGATATATAGTTCTTCATATATGATGATGTATTAAGTTTTTATATACCGCTTTTAATGTCTGCAGAAATGATGAAAACTCCTATTTTGTCTGGCACAAAACAAGGTGACGTCACCATGCTATAAAGTGACTTAATGACAATTTCAGACTAGTTCTAATGGCATTTCCCTTGTATAATTCCCTAATCCTTTATAGGTAAAAAGTGGAAGGTCATTATCGGATGTTTGGAGGAGGATAGATAATGGTTGCTAAGCGACACAAATTGTTTCTTATAAATCACTAAAAATAAGCATATTATTCGTGCGTTCGATTGTCTTCAACACTGAAGGAAAGTTATAAGTCATTATATTGTACCCATTAAGATTTGGGGAATTATGTATTAATAACGCCAGACATATCAGAAACGATTATCAAGCCGCCCAGGTATTGAATAAAGACATTATTCTTTGCAATATATATACTTTTCAACATGTTCAAAAGAAGAGATAACAATCATGATTATATGATGTTTAGCTTTTACCTGAACGTGATGAAAGTGTTGAATATACTGGTACAACTTAAGAGGCGTTCACCTGGAACTTAATATTTTAGAGAGATGTGGCTCTTGTTTTCACGAATTCTGTGAGTCATGTGATAGCACTATTAAGGGAAAATACCATTATTCTGATTGGCTCGTGAGGGACATTATGAAAACATCTTGAGTGGTGGACACTTCTTCCTTAGTTGTTGAATTAAAACTACCGATTTTTCATTTGAATAGTTCTTTCCTAACTTAAAGGTATAGGGTAGTATAATGATAATGATTACGGGCGGAAAATATGGTAAAATTTGTCTACTGTCAACACGGGGGTACGGATTTCGTTTACTATCGACAATTTTATAATGGTTATTTCTTCATGGAATCCTGAATTCAAACATGTCAAACACGAATGTGAGCCATAGCCAGGTTAGAATGGTGCTCCGTTGATTGCAGATCCTGTGGTCTTAAACACTTCTACATCCTACCTTCTTTAAACGGGGCATACATATATTACACATTCAGAATACATTCAGAGACTGTTGAAGGACACGTTGGAAATATACTGATCATAATTCTTCCTTTAGATATGGATATGTTTTGTGCGAAGCTAAACTATATTCGTCCTGGCGCCTTGAGTGACGCCCGACTTTCCTTGCTTGATATGAGTTCATCATAGGAACACATATTATATACTTATTAATACTCTTAGCGTGCATTGTAGCTAACCAAAATCCGTCTGGTCGACCGACATGAATGTGAAAAATACGATTCTTTTGTTGAGATTCTGGGAATCTCGTGGGCAAGTTCCATTTTTAATAACCCTCTTTTATTGCAGTGGAATACTGGTATCATTGTTCAATATTCATTGAATCTCTTGGAGAACATTAGGAAGCATTGCTTATTATGCTGAGTACGTGCTTTGGCAGTGATGTGCTGGGAATGGAAATGTTCTCGGCACTGTTCACACTGTAAAATAAATCAAGACTTTCGTGATGCGTTCACACGCCCAAACATGATCAGGAATACCTTTTCTAGAGCTGTGCGAACGTGATCAAAATACCGTCAATGTAAAAGTATGAAATATATCTCTTGGCTTAACTCGCACTTCTTTATCTCTTACCATTAGTCACTGTAAAGCGCGTTGTTGAATTCATACATATTCGGGTGTATTGTAACGAGTTTTATTCACGATTTATGAAAGAAATTATGTCATGTAAGTGTTTCGCTGGTCTGAAATCGCAGACTAGTATTCTTACAAAGTGTTCCTATGGTATACATGCTACTGGACTCTACCGCTAGAATTCTGAAAAACAGACCCTTGTAAAAAAAAAACACCAAGGCAGATCACAAGACATCGGATTAACTCAAGCAAAAGAAATAGCTGTGCATTTAACAGTTAATTGACATTAAATGATTTTTATTAATTGTATCACGCCATTGTTCTGTATAATTTCATATCGTATTCGTTGTTTACATCACTCTCATTCCCCCGTTGTATATCTATCAAATTTACTGCTCCCGAACTTTCTTGGGAAAATTATGCAAATAGCCTATAGGTATGGTAGTACGTACTCGATTTATATGAGAACTTAGAGTCAGGTATTGAAAGCTAGATTTTGTTATGTTGTGATTGTGGTTCGAAACTTTGTAAATAGTATTGTGTTGGAACAAATTTGAACTTTCTTGGTGCAACAATTATTCATGCAACGTAGGCGAATGCATTTGGCCTCAATAATGTATGCCGCTGGCGTAATTGCGTCCCTCTGTATCTAAACGAATGAGTCAGAACTTCTGATATTATGACATATCAAGAAGCATCAATTCACGCTTTTGGCGAATCATCCGCACACGGACTAAATTGTATTATACTTTTAAACGTAATCAGAGGATCAAACTAGTACATGAGATGTCAACGGTGTCATCGACATGAAAATAGTTCAAATATGGCATAAGCAAACAGCTTTGTCTTGTTCAAGGGTATGGTTAGATCGGCTTACCGATATAAAGCCACCTCTGTTCGATTTTACCCCTACTTGTTCACAAGATGTTGTCGCTGGATATCTTTATTGACGTGCCTTCTTCGGTCAAAATAAAAACCACTGGAGCTCTATCACAAACATGGACTGTGTCATAATTTGCTGGTCCTTTGGAATAAGAGGAAAAGAGACGGGGCAGAGAGGGAGAACATAAAAGAGAGAGAGGAAGGGAGAGTCAGGGAGAGAGAAAGAGAGCGAGAGAGAGAGAGAGAGAGAGAGAGAGAGGGAGAGAGAGGCAGAGACAGAGAGAGACAGAGAGAGGAGTAGAGAGAGAGAGAGAGAGAGAGATAGATAGAGAGAGAGAGAGAGAGAGAGAGAGAGAGGAGACAAGGGGGAGGGGATTAGGATGTGAAGACAGCTGGAGAGAGGCGGACGGGGTAGTAAATGGAAAAAAGACAGATGCACAGAGACAGATATGGAGATGAGAAGAAGAAGAAACCAGATAAAAGTGAAAATGAAATAAAGGAATAAAGAAAAAATAGGCAATCAAGATTTTTTATACTTTATTTTTGACAAGATATAAATTACTGAATCCCGTAGGGAAACATGTAAAGAGTGAGGTGCCCAGCTTCAGCCCAGCTCCCCCTAAACCTTTCATTAGAATATTACTCGTTGTGGTTCGAGGCCTCGTCCTCTGTAATATTCGAGGTCGGTCTAAGAGCGCTCTTCGTGACATAAAGAGGTAGATATTCCCCCTAGGAGACTGCCAAGCGAGAGCTTCGTGCGCGAACACAACGACGTTATTCGAAAGTGACCACAAGATGGCGTACACATGTGCGAGTGTAAGAGAGGGAAGAGAGAAAGAGAGGGAGGGAGAGAGAATGAGAGAGAGAGGAGAGACATAGATAGATAGATAGAGAGAGAGAGATAGAGAGAGAGAGAGAGAGAGAGAGAGAGAGAGAGAGAGAGAGAGAGAGAGAGAGAGAGAGAGGGAGGGAGTGAGGGGGCGCTTAACGAAGAGCCCGCTTTGGTGCGTCCAATCACTTTTTATCATGACGGTTTTTTTTAACAGTTCTTTTAAGGACTACACTCATTTCGAAAGAATACTCTACTTTCAAATCTCCACTTTCTCGCCTTTCGAATTCACCTCCAATTTCATCCACTACCATAAACCTCTTCCGTCATTGCTCATACCGCCATGCAAACCTTCAAGGATAAAGACATGATTATAGCCGGATTCATGAACCACATTCGGATCTCAGGCCACACGAGATAGGTGCCGAGAATGACACTGAGGGCGCACTCACTTTCGAAAACAGAGCTATGATAAAGCGCAATGCTTTGAAATTATATCGGCAAATGGAACTACAGACCAGAGAGAGAGAGAGAGAGAGAGAGAGAGAGAGAGAGAGAGAGAGAGAGAGAGTCGATAAATAAAACATACGTTTAATTGTAGCGTACGCTATTTACGATGAGCAATAGAGCAAGAGAGAGAGAGAGAGAGAGAGAGAGAGAGAGGGGGGGGGGAGGGGGTGGTGTGTGTGAAAGAAATGAGGAAAACAAAGAAAGGGAGACATTAAAGGGTAGTTCACCCTGAAGATAATTTGGTTTTAATAAAAACAGAAACATATTTGTGAAGGTTTGACGAAAATCCAAAGGATAACAAAGTTATGATCTTTTGAAATTTCAAATTTGTGACGTCACGCGCGAGGTGCTCTCCCATCGTGTTGTATAAAGAATAATTCCATTAATTGCTATTTTTGTGTTTTTGAGAACGGAATTACTTTTACAGGTACACATACAGGTATGTGTGTAAAACGTATTACTAATGATGTATCAAATCCACAGGTAAAAGGATGCATATCAATTTGAGAAAATCCACATATGGGACAGCACCTCGCACGTGACATCACAAATAAATTTCATCACACATGTTCGCAATCATGCAATTGTTGTCACACATAATCATCTCGAGCTGAGGTTTCTTCGGCTTCGTCTGAAATGAAGACACGGATCACTTATTGAAATTTATCTGAATACTACAGTTTATTCTTCACATATAACCGAACAGCTTTAATTCACGGAAACATTGTTATAATGTATTTATTTAATCGATTCCATTTAAACGCCATGGTTGCAATATCATTGTTGAAAAGAAAATATAGCATGTCGTAGGGAATTTCAATCTGAATTCTTAAAGAGTTATTTGTACAGTATATAATCGTGGATACAACAAGAATTCAAAAGGCGGGCACATCTGTTGTAAGAATCGGGTTAATGATGTCTCGTTGACCATAAAGATAAGTTGATTTCAACATCGCACGTGACGTCCCAAATTAAAACTTTCAAAGATCATAACTTTCTTATCCTTTGACGGATTTTCATCGAACCTTTACTACTATGTTCCTTTCCTGCATTTATTGAAACCAATTTGACTTCAGGGTGAACTAATACCATTAAGTAAATACCACATCGTTTCTCAATTGAGAAAGGCAGCAGCATTTACAAGACGGAGAAGTTCTTTCCATTTTCTCATATACTTGTGTTTTTATTACAACTTTCTTAGTGATGTAAAGTTTGTGGATCATGAAGGTAGAGTAAACCAAGCTACTACCGCACATTGTGTGAGGGATGGCAGTTTATTTTGCAAATATTTCGTGATCATGAGGAATCTTGTGAAATGTATTAGGTTCCGAGGTGAACATGGTGAAGTAAAGTGGAGGGCGAGGAGTACTATTTTCTCAAAGGTCGAGGGAAACTGAAACTCCACGCCCTAAAAACGGAGAATAAATATTGGTTCCTGCAATGATATCCAGTTACATATCATCTTGTTTGACACGCAAATATGATATCATTTAACCAATGCTGTCTTGAATGTGTGACTTCTTCTACAAATGCCTGTGTTCGAATAATTATACAAAAGAACCTAATCTGAATAACTAACTCATTGTATCAATATAACTGTTTTAACACTTCTTTGACATTTGTACTTTCTTTGTTCACAAATTTATATCCTCATTTGGTTCATCAATAAAACAAAGTAAACAACCTAAAGTGGCAACTAATGTAACACGACAAGATCCAACAACGACCGTCCCTTTACAATACACAATTACATGCCATTACACACGCCACTCCTAGTTGTTTTATCTTAATTCATGTCTCATTTCTTTAAACTAGACCTTAACTCTACATCACAGTGATCTCATGAAGAATGGTTGCAAATAGCCATTATTTCAAAACGTTTGCATCACAGCTCCTGTCAACATCTTTGATTGACATTGCTTCTTTTGTTATTAGAGCCAAACTAAATATTTAATCACACCATGCGTTTTAATACTTAACTGGAGCTTTGCATCCTTCTTACATTTCTATCACATTATGTCAGTTCTTTCACTTTGCATAATCATCCGTTTCCATTTCTGCATAAAAACACCACATTCATGTCGTCATGCACTGCTACACACATATATACAGCCTGTATATTACACATGTAACAGGCATGCTGCTACGTCATGTTGAAGCTCACAATGCATTAAGAATAACACGTAATACAAATTATTAACTTTGACTTCCATTCCGACCAGATTGAGTAAACATGCAGTAAGAAGTAAATATCAGCATGTATGATATGCAAATTACTGTTCGTACTTTTCACTTGTAAATATCTCTGAACTTTAATCGACAGAAAACACTTTATCCTACCTTATAAATCTCTTCATAGTCATGATAGTCATAAAACCTAAATGTGTATACGTATCCATTTACTTTTCATTTCATTTATCTAATTTACACTGCATCCTTATATGCAATTTTTCATTTTCGTTATGTATGGGAATTTTATTTACGTCGTTCAAACAATATGTTTGAAATGGTAACCACAAAGCTTGTCCGAATTTTGTCCCGTAGCAACAACGAATAAGTTCATTGAAACTGAATAACGAAATGCAGATGAATAAAATAACGCGTTACTAAGCAGTTACGAGAAAAATTGTGAATACATTGTTAATACATAGATTATCTGTTCTAATTCCTTTTATGATCATGAGTAAATAATTCTATAATAAGTTTTGAATATGAAATTAGCAATAAAGGATCTCTAATGTGAATCTTATTATACCGAGTATGATTACTCAGTCTCCACTTATTACCATAAAAATGATCAGATATTATGCATGTGTGAAATCCTGATTTTATGAGTAATTATCAAACTTTGGAGATGATTCCTTCTATAGAACATTTTTTTTCATAATGCGTTCTATAATTTGATAAACAAATTAATCAATAAATCAGATATTTTAACACAAACTGCTAATAGCCTTAGGTAAAGACTATTAATCAGACGATGTTTACGTGCATTATTTGAATTTTACACTACGTATCAGTTTCAAATCATGAATATACAGCTTGCTAACACTTCTCTATATGTTTTGCCAATGTTTCGATGGTTTTGTGGTGATCTGAAAAAGGGATGGGCTGTCTTTAACACTTGTAGTACATAACCCCCAGCTTGCGGATTCAGTTTAACTTCAACACGGTACCGCGCTCCACTTCCACTTAGATGGATAATTCGTTTCCTTTCATGGAAATAGGATATGTAACAAACAACATTGGATTTTACAGCTTTAGACTTTACAACATACATTTAAATCGGGCAAATCCGGAAAGAGTGCCAAATACTATTTCATCACTGAACAAATAGTCAGATAAAAATCACTTGAACATCTTTGAGCAACCGTTTTTTTTATGTTAGGATAAAAAGTGAGCATTATTGCACCAGTACAGTGCAATGGTTGAGCCATTTTTAAACACATAGGACTATAGGGAAATGATAATAAGCGTGTGCCCTACAATGGCCTCATTCATTTACGTGTGGGGGTAAGTTGTGGTTTCCCACAACACTGCTTCATCTCTCAATCACGGTGCTACTAAAAGCCGCCAAGAGCAGCCAAAAATACCAGTAAGGCAGCAATAAACATAACATAAACATATGTTTATACATACTTGGTTACAAGTCGGAGAGAAATGATACACGTGCTTTCCAGTATTACAGGGGTGTCTACTTGAAATACCTTTTCAACTGTTATTGTCCATCGATAAAATGCAAATTCCAAAATGGCGTTTATTTCTCATTGAACTATACATGTTATTTGTTTGTATATATGTAAACCATGTTTGTGTTATATGTCAAAGCAGGGCCCCCTGGTAGAACAGTGTTCAACCACTGAAGGGGCTACCATGGGTAAATAATACGAATAAATAAATAATGATAGCAAGACAAGAACGGCAAAGAAGCTGCCAGGAGTCACAGCAGACCTCTGTAGGACTGTTACTAGGCCATGGGCCAGAAACCGAAAAGGTCCCTCCCCTTAGCCACAATTTCAAACCATGTTTTTATGTTAGGCAGGACCCTCAGCTGTCAGAATCGGCCTGTTTGCCATTGCGCTGGTGGTGGGTGTGGCCTCCAGGGCTGTTGCCATGGTAACTTGTCAGTGAAATTTTGGAAATTGACGAAGTTACAAAATTGCCATATATTTCTCAAATAATAACATAAAAAAACAAAATTTGCATCTAAGTATACATTTCACAAGTTGCCCAGTTGATTCTGATAGGAATTTAAGCCATTTAAGGCCACTATCATGCGTAGAAAATGGTTATTGCCATGGAAACGATCAGAAAAAATGCATTTTTTTAATTAACATTTCAAATATATGTTAATAGGCAACTCAAAATCAAATCGCCGCTTCAAAAAGTGTGAATATTAAGATATCAGACTCATATCGATGAAGAATGAGGTATTTTAAGTGCGAACAGTCATGCATAAGAGCACCGTTGCTATGACAACACCATGGTGCATGAAATACTGAAATTACAGAAAAATAAGAAATTGCTATCTAGTTATCATATGGCGACCTAAAAACACAACATTAGTGTTTAATTATACATTTATGAAGGTGCCCAGTTGATTTAGATTGGAATTTAAGTCATAACAGATCACGATGATGCTGAAAAAGAGTAGTTGCCATGGAAACGATATGAACCAAAAAGGCAATTTTGTTAGAAAACCATTCAAATATATGTAAATACACAGCAAAATACCTAATCCAAGTTCATAGTTTTATGCATATTTAGTTGCCAGAATAGTAGCAATGAAGATTGAGTCATTTCTAAGTGATAACTGTCACCCATAAGGTGACTGTTGCTATGACAACACCGTGGTACCCAAAATATTAAACTTAAAGAAATATAAGAAAGTGCCATTTATTTCTCAAATGTTAACATAAAAACACAATATTAGCGTATAAGTATGCATTTATCAAGGCGCCCTGTTGAGTCTGATCAGAATCTAAGTCATGTAAGGTCATTATCTTACCTAAAATAGTCGTTACCATGGAAACGACATGTGAAAAAGGCATTTTTGTTAGACAAGTACTGAAATATCTGTAAATTCACAGCACAAAACCTACCTCTTCGTTAAGGTTTGATGAATATTTACATGCCAGAATAGTTACACAAAAGCTTAAGTCATTTATATGTGATAGCTGTCGTGCAAATAAAATACCATTGCTATGACAACACCATGATGTAAAAAAAACCGTAATCACTGAATTATAAGAAAGTTTGATATATTTCTCATATGGTAACTTAAACACAGAAAATATGTGTCTAGGTATACATTTATTTTAGTGCACAGTTGGTTCTGAGAGTAGTCTAATTTATTAGAGATCACAATTGTGCCTAAAATGGTGGTTGCCATAGAAACGCTGTGAACAAAAAAGGCAATTTTGTAAGAAAAACATTCAAATATATATAGGTCATGGGCCGCAAACCGAAAAGGTCTCCCCCCCCCTTAGCCACAATTTCAAACCATGTTTTTATGTTAGGCAGGACCCTCAGCTGTCAGAATCTGCCTGTTTGCCATTGCACTGGTGGTGGGTGTGGCCTCCAGGGCTATTACCATGGTAACGTTTCAATGAAATTTTGGAATTTGAGGAAGTTACAAAATTACCATATATTTCTGAAATAGTAACATAAAAAAACAAAATTTGTGTCTAAGTATACATTTCACAAGTTGCCCAGTTGATTCTGATAGGAATCTAAGCCATTTAATGACAAGATCATGCGTAAAAAATGGGTATTGCCATGGAAACGATCAGAAAAGGGCATTTTTAGTTAACAATTCAAATATGTTTTAATAGGCAACCCAAAGCCAAATCCCCGCTTTTAAAATTGTAAATATTAAGATATCAGCCTCATGATCAATGAAGACTGAGGTATTTTTAAGTGCGAATAGTCATGTATAAGAGCACCGTTGCTATGACAACACCATAGTGACAGAAATAGTAAAATTACAGAACTATATGAAATTGCCATATATTTATCATATGGCGTCCTAAAAGCACAAAATTAGTGTTCGAGTATACATTTATTAAGGTGCCCAGTTGATTCAGATTGGAATTTAAGTTATAACAGATCACGATGATGCCTAAAAATGTTAGTTGCCATGGAAACGATATGAACCACAAAGGCAATTTTGTTAGAAAACTATTCAAATATATGTAAATACATCGCCTAAAACCTAATCCTAGTTTAAAGTATGATGAATATTTATATGCCAGAATGGTAGTAATCATGATCGAATTATTTCTAAGTGATAATTGCCATACCTCAAATGACTGTTTCTATGACAACACCATGGCGGCAAAAATAAAAATTGATATCCTAAGCACATACAAAGCGATACCAAGATGATGTGAGGCACTTTTATCTCTTGTGCTTTCTTATCGCCTTGGCGAATGTATCTCGTTATCTGTGTGTTTTCTTTTCAACTGGTTTTGGATGTTGGTGTTAGGCCATTGTCATGGTATCTCACCATGGTACATGCATGTTGCATGCTCAGGATGAGGATGTCCAGCATACTAAGACACATGTTTTACAATGTGCGGGAAGAGTCTGTGGATGGTGACAGTGATGAAGGTGACAATTAAAATTTGATTGTATGGTATTATGTTTTCACTTTACTATTGAGTTGATAAAACTACATATGTATATATACATGTATAACATAAATGTAGCGTAATACATCATATTCTGGTATAATACGTTCAATGTTTTGCACCAGTGTATCGACATTCTAACTGGCAATTACGTATGACCTCGACAACCTTGAATTTCCGGATCTTATGTACAATCATAAGCACAGTTACAAAAGTCATATACATGTACCTTGTTACTTTCTATATGTTTTGTGGTGTTTCCTAGGTTGAATTCTCTAATAATTTGTATTTTTGTTATGTACTTGCTAAAGCACCAATATTTGTCATGACGAGGACCATAATGGACAACAAATCTTGAAGGCATTCGTCTGGAAAGCTTGGAATTCATAGCTCTATACACTTTCAGTGTGTCTTTTGGTGCTAAAGGGGTGAGATGTATATATTTCAGTGATATATTGCGTATGCTAACAACCAAGTAGTTCACATTGATTGCAAAATAGGCATGACCATAAGCACCTAAGAATTCAATACTATTGGTTCAAATCATTTGAAAATATAAGCCATCATAATAGTGCAAACTGGGATTAAGTTTTTGTGTTATTTTTTGCACTAAAATCACCCTTTTTTCGTATCGTTTCCATATAAATACACATATTTTGCCCATGAACTTGACCTTAATTGACTAAGATTTCAATCAGAATCAACTGGGCACCTTGCAAAGTGTATATTTAGACGCTGATATTGTGTTTTTATGTTACCATTTGAGAAATATATGGCAGTTTCTTATATTTCTGAAAGTTCAATATTTTCAGTACCATGGCGTTGTCATAGCAACAGTTATCTTATAAGTGACAGTTATCACTTGGAAATGACTCAAGCTTGAGTGCTACTATTGTGGCATCTAAATATTCATTAAACTATAAGCTCGGATTAGGTTTTTGCTGTGTAATTACATATATTTTAATGTTTTTTCTAAAAGAAAATAATTTTTTGATATATCGTTTCCATGACAACCACGATTTCCAGGAATGATCATGACCTTACATTACTTAGATTCCAATCAGAATCAACTGGGCACCTTGATAAATGTATACTTAGACGCTAATATTGTGTTTTTATGTTACCATTTGAGAAATATATGGCACTTTCTTATATTTCTGTAAGTTCAATATTTTGGGTACCATGGTGTTGCCATAGCAACAGTCATCTTATGGATAATAGTTATCACTTAGAAATGACTTAATCTTGATTGCTACTATTCTGTCATCTAAATATGCATACAAAATTAAACTAGGGTTAGGATTTTTGCTTTGTATGTACATATATTTGAATGGTTTTCTAACAAAATTGCCTTTTTGGTTCATATCGTTTCCATGGCAACTACCATTTTTATGCATCATCGTGATCTGTTATGACCTAAATTCCAATCTAAATGAACTGGGCACCTTAATAAATGTATACTTGAACATTAATTTTGTGTTTTTAGGTCACTATATGATAAATATATGGCAATTTCTTACTTTTTTTTGTAATTTCAGTATTTCTTGCACCATGGTGTTGTCATAGCAACGGTGCTCTTATGCATGACTGTCCGCACTTAAAAATACCTCAGTCTCCATTGATATGAGTCTGATATCTTAATATTCACACTTTTAGAAGCGACAATTTGGCTTTGAGTTGGCTATTAACATATATTTGAATTGTTACTAAAATAATGCATTTTTTCTGATCGTTTCCATGGCAATAACCATTTTCTACGCATGATAGTGGCCTCAAATGGCTTAAATTCCTATCAGAATCAACTGGGCAAGTTGTGAAATGTATACTTAGACACAAATTTTGTTTTTTTATGTTAACATTTGAGAGGAGGGTGGCAATTTCTAAAATTCCAATATTTCACTGATGCGTTCCCATGGCAACGGCTCTGTAGGCCACACCCACCACTAGCACAATGGCAAACAGGCAGATTCTGATAGCTTAGGGTCCTGGCTAAGATAAAAACCCAAAAGAAAATTGTGGCTAATGGGGGGGGGGGGGGGGGGGGATGGGGGGTCCAGGTAGCCCACTGTCTATACAGCCTTTACTCGGTGTACTGAATCAGTTCTCGAGAAGAAATCTTGCGTACTACTGTAAAATCTCTTGAAAGTCTCTGCGCGGCGATACTTAACGATAGCCATAACGATCACGAACTCTTGGCTGCCTCTTGGCTTCACATCGCGGTCTTCATGTAGGTTTTAGTCAATTTAGTTTGGGTTACTTATCGATATGGATAGGTCTTGGCCGAAATGTTTAAATACACTGTCCGAGAGCTTGTGATCTTCGATATCGTATGTATGAATTCCGTCAGTCCTGTCCAAACACGTAAATACTACTCTGTCGTAGAGGGCGATGCTGGTGAAAACGTTTTTTCGGCTCTTTTAAATCGAAGCTAGCGAGTGTTCCCGCTGGGGTGGCTAGGAAGACTTCTGAATCTCCCGAATCGTCACACCAGTACACGATCCCGCCTGGTGGGGATGTTTGGTAGGGGTGGGTGTGTGGAAGGGATGGGATGGGTGGGATGTGGTGTGGTGTGGTGGAGTCATGGGGGATGAGGGATGAGGGTGTGATTGGAATTGGAGTGTTGTGGTAATGAGGGTGTGATGGAGATAGGGATGGTGTAGTCGAGATGGGGGTGTGGTGGCGATAGGGGTGTGGTCGGGATGGGGTGTGGGGGTGGGGGTTCGGTGGAATAAGGGTATTGTGGAGATGGAGGAGGGAGTGAGAGTGAGGAAATGTTGGAATCCGGGTACCAGTATCGGGGGGGGGGGGGGGGGGGAAGGTTCCGATGAGAAAGACGAGGAAGAGGAGAACAGGCAGGACAAGAGATTTGAGATACAGAGTATCACGATATATATAGGGAGAGATGACGGTGGGGGGGGGGGGGGGGGGGGTGGGGAGGGCGGGAAAAGTACGGTGTAGAGAGGCAAAGTGGGAAAGAAAATTGAGAAAATGAGAAAATAAGGTTAATACTGTTTAAGAGAAAGGTGAACGCCATGTTAGACTAAGTTGTGTTTGAGGATGGGAACGTGAAGATACAGAGCCAAACTTAGATTAAGATGGTGTGGAAATTAGAAGTAAAAACGCTACGATTGCACTCCATACGTTACGACTATTTATTACAGCCAAAATAAAATAATTAGATTTTTTTCTTCAAAAGTTAACTGTAGTCCAAATGGTATTAAAGCCGCAAATCAATTAAGATTACGATAGACTTCACAAACCCCTCCTCATAGCTGTACTGACAGTCTGACCGCAAGGTTGCCATATGGTCTCCCTTTGGCAGCATTGCGATCGCTTTGCGGCTACCTTGTGTCTTTATTAGTATTCCTCAAAACGGACGGCGGCCACAGGGACGCCCTCAGGGGACCGTGTGTCTTCACTTCAAAATCATTACGGCAGCTCTATGATTGCTGTTGGCCGTATATATTTAAGACCACGTTGCCGTGGCGGAAAATATGACTGATGCATTATTTAAAGGGATAGTTCATCCTGAAATCAACTTTGTTTCAATTAAAGAAGACATATGAAAGAAACATATCAGTAAAGGTTTTATGAAAATCCGCCAAAGAATGAGAGAGTTATGATCTTTTAAATTGTTGATTTTGTGACGTCACGTGCGAGGTGCTTTCCTATATGTTGTCAACAAACTTTTTGTAAAATTGATATTTTCTCAAAAAATATGCACCCTTTAACCTACGCATTTGATGAATCATTAGAAATACGTTTTTAAACACATAACTGTATGAAAAAACAGTCCACTGTCAAACAAAGAAAAAAAGGAATTTATGTAATGATATTGTACTAAACATATGGGAGAGCACCTCGCACGTGACGTCACAAAACAGAGATTTCACAAGATCACAACTTTCTTGTCCTTTGACGAATTTTCGTCAAACCTTCACCAATATGTCTCTTTCATGTTTTGCTTTGATTGAAACCAACTCATCTTCAGGGTGAACTATCCCATTAAAGGTTACCTACTGGTTTTGTCCACAACTAGCGCCGACGGGCTCCAGCTTATGCCAATGATGGTCGTCTCATTCGCCCCTTTCTTCTGGACCATTCCCGTCCCCATCTCCGTCAACGTCCCAGTGTCGTCCCTTTCTGACCAGTATATGTCTCTATATGCATGGAGGAAAAAGATTCCCGAAGTGTGACGTCATACGAGCATGATCTCAAGAGAACGAGTTGTCGCAACGGTGAATCCCGTTTGAGCATCCAACACGAGACCGTTTGTCGGGCAAGCATATATCTCGCTCGAGTGATGTTCCTTAGAATCATGCACATGCACGCAAGTGACATTACTCCGGTACTTGGAATCATCATCAAGATATCATCTCAGCATGATACAGTTGATAGAGAACTTACTCAAGACCGAGAGCCATTATGGCAGAGGAACAGTTCGGAAAAGAGATTGCGGAGTCCATAATCTTTACCTCAACTATTTCCAACCTTCAACTAGTTTCCTTTTCCTGGATGGAGGCCTTCTTATTTATTAACAGAATACGACACATTGCAGAAATACTTTCCAAACTGCATAATTTAAACAAACTATCAGCAATGTATCCAAATGAACGTTTTTTTTAACCTAGGAAATCGCTGTAAGGCAAAGACTGGGCTTAGGAGGAAAAAACTGCCTTACTCTGTCAAAAGGAAGCAACTCACAAAAGAGACTTTTCTTGTAAATGAGCAAAATGTGTCTGTCACTTGCATTGGCATCCCTGCAACACCACATCATGTTACATTGAATATCTCGCAGCAAGATGAATATCTCTTGTCTAGATTTTGGCCGTATGTAGGGAATTCTGGGTACAATCTAAGAATACCATAGCCCAGATTTAAGTGATTTGTTACTAGCTTCCTTTTGTCAGAGTAGGGCAGAAAAGTGGATGGAGACGAATAAGTGGAAAACAAAAGTAAGAAGACACAGAAAAAGAGAAATAGAAAGGAAAAGCGAGGAAAGCAGAAGATGCTACTAAAGATGGTGCGAAAGTCCATGATGATGATGATGAAGAATAAGAAAAATAGCAGATGACAGTGATGAAGGAAAAGAATGGGAAGACCTAGAGAGTGATTGAAAGGTTGAGAAGATGGCGATGAAGAAGAATGAGAAAATTAAGATCTGAAGTAGCGTGATGTAGTGGATCGTTGCTCTGAACCTCGATCAAGAGGGTTTAGGTTCAAACCCATCAACTGCCACTTGTGTTTTTTCAGCACAACATTTTAATCAGCAGAGCTGCTCCGTACCTGGAGGTACTCCGAGAAATAGGGACATGATAGTGTTCTTTGCATCAATGACTGGGATAACAATGATTTTAATGACTATGAAGAGGAAGACATAGAAGAAGATGGAGATGATGATGAAGAAGAAGAAGAATAGAAAGGTCGGGATGGTAAAGACGAAGACGAATGAGAAGATGACACTGAAGAAGAAGAATAACGATCAGAAGAGGATGCATACCCGTCGAAGACAAACAGGCCGGTGATTGTTGAAAACGTTGACGACGTACAGGCAGCTAGACACGGACTCAGCCCTGAGGCCTCAAGGCGATATATCCCTCCTGGCTGAGTCGGGCTCCCGATATCAACCACGTACATCTCATGCAACTTCTCGTCCAGGGCGAAGTGAGATATAGCTAAAACCATAAGAAGAAAACGAATAATGTTGCATTGTACATATTTATGATTGATTTATCACTGAATTCCTAGCTATTGCGGACGGGTTTCAATATCTGATTCTTTTTGCAGTTTAGGGTTAGCTCTTAGTTCTCTTCACTATCATTTAAAGTAAAATACTGACCAACTGTCATCAATCAATAATTACCTACGTATTGTGTATGGTGTATGTATGTTTGTGTGTTTTATTACTTCATGTGTTACTCGATTCGACTATTTTTTTTTTAATATGTAGGAAACAGTTGATGATCCTTGACATTCCATTGCCAATCACCCCCATCCACTGCATTTCCATTCTTCTTTGCCTACGAAATTGCTTTTAGTTAGTTTTATTACATTACTTCATATGATATTGTACTGTGTTTGGATGTATGTATTGCAGAATCGTTTGTGTCATCACATGTAAAGTAGTGACTTCTGAATCTGAATGTATATTTGTAATACATAACTTTAATGGATATGAATAAATGAAATGAAATGAAAAATCAAAAAAGGAGAATTATTCATGAACATCAAAAATGAAAGCTTGGTGGCGGCTGAGGGCATAGCCACACGAAATAGGTATGTGTCGGGTCATTGTGCAAAGTTTTCAATTCCAACATACATTAGTAAATCAGTGTACAATAAAATAGAAAATCCCGACCACATCGTATCCACTGTGTAATAACTCATTATAATAACTTCCAAGAATAAACCTACTTCATTACATTTTCCCGTATTGCATTTTAATTTACATTATGATGCAAATTATGAAAAATCAGAATATGTTATGCTCACTTTAAAGATAAACCTGCAAAGAGTATTGCACATTTATTTTCTTTGGCCAAATGGAAATTCATTGCCATGCGTTGGTAAATTTTACCATGCGTCAGGAAATTTTGCCACACATCGAAACATTTGGTCAGGTAAGTTCTTTGTTGTTGTCGTTGATGTCGTTTCTATAAAACAAATGATTCCCTTTTGACGTGGTTCGGTAGAACTATGTGCACGTGATAACTTTGGCATGGCCAAAAACACACCTGACAGCGCCTCGTGTGTTTAAACCATGCAAAGTGACCTTGTGCCCACAATTCGTACCGACCAACACAAACCTGTGCGCCATTTGTATATTAATTTACATTGAGAATGGTAACATTAAGGAACATAAAGCAAGTACTTAAAGGTAAAATCTGGTGTTCCCCAAGGTTCGACTCTAGGACCCCTCATGTTCAGTATATTTATTAATGACATATCTAATTTAATAATAGATGAATCCTGTAAATTATCTTTATACGCAGATGACACAGCTATATTTTGTACAGATAAGAATATTCATGATGTACAACTGAAACTCCAGTCACAATTTGGTACCATCACTAAATGGCTTCAATGTAATGACCTATTTTTAAACTCGGAAAAGACGAAAACTATGCTGTTTGGTTCAAACCGTAAATTAACAGGTAAAAAATTGGCAATAATGTACAAAAATGATATCCTTGAACATGTCAAAGAATTTAAATATCTTGGTGTTGTGTTGGACGGAAGTCTTAATTGGACTAGTCATGTTGATCATGTTGTAAAAAAGATATCACAAGCAATTGGCTGCATACGTAGAGTAAAGTGTTACCTTACAAAAGAAATAATGATAGATCTGTTTTATTCTCTTGTTTTACCACACATTGATTTTTCTTGTACAGTATGGGGAAGCTGTGCCCAAACAAATATTTCACGTATCCAACGATTGCAAAACAAATACGCTCGAATGGTTCTTGGCATGGATTTATTCACATCGGCAAGTTTTCTATTAAGCACTTTAAATTGGCAGTCAGTTAAGCAAAGAATCCGGTATCAACAAACGGTACTTGTATTCAAAATTCTCCATGGGCAAGCTCCCCGTTACTTAAATACCTTAATACAACGCAGAGATGTTAACTATACAACCCGTTACGCAACCCGCAGCCCGTTATTTGTTCCCACACCTAGAACTGAATACATGAAAAGATCAATCTGCTATTGTGGTAGTAAACTCTTTAACAGCCTCCCAATCACTGTTCACTGTTGTAATACTCTCACAAAATTTAAATCAGATGTGCGTCGTATAAGCTACACCTGGGCACTGCGTTAGGCCGGGGGGGGGGGGGGGGGGGGGGGGGGGGGGGGTCACTCACTCACTTACACATTTGTGTGACTTTTTTTTTTCCTTCTTCAAATGTGTTTTTGTGTTAGTCTTTGTTATTGTTATCTTTGATCTTTGTATAAATTGTATTTGAATGTTACATATTTTGTTATGTTTACGTGATTTGTATCACAGGGCTCCTTTGGAAAGCAGTCCTCGAGACTGAAAGGACTACCCTGTCTAAATAAAACGTGAAATAAATAAATAAATAAAGTAACTGGACGCAATGCTGACGCATCAATCTGACGCATTACTTCACGCACTAATAAACACATTACTATGATATGTTGATTGACGCACTTACTCGAAAGATTCGGCCAGTCGACGAGCTTCTCTCCCGACCCATTGATATTCATTTCGTAAATTTGACCCAAAGTGTTGTCGTCATAGTAGTACAGGGTGTCATTGAGCGCATCGTACACGACAGGTCCATGGATGTCATTGCTTACGTTGAGTGCGATCAACTCCGGCTCTTCGAAGTTGACCTTAACATCCTTTGCGGACAGAGTGGAGGGCAGGTCTCTCCAGTAGACCGTTTTCTCGTATGGAACCGATATGAAGATCTTGGAGGGAAGTACTAGAAAAGAGGGCGACACACATACCAAAAGCGTATGTTCCATTTGCAAAAGTCATTAAACTCGGCAGGGGTCAGCAGTATCCCACGGATGTTTAAGTTACATGTTTCATTAATGCAGATTCATCGTACTCTTCTTCGAGTTACAAAAGATAAATGTATTCACTCAACCATGACGCAAAGATGACTTCTTATGTTTACATAACAGGTCATGTTACATCTTTGTCAAAATATCCAGAGCTGTACTTTTTTCACCAAAATAAAGGGTTTTCGAAAGTTTCAAACTCAAGAGGGATGAGTATTTTGTTAAATTGTGCTCACTCAACCAGAACAATGGGCTAAGTGTCGGGATAGGCGTTAGTGCATCGAGAGATGGATGATAAACATTGAAGGCACATAAATTATGCACCAGAAATGGAATTCATCAAAAATTCATATGACAAAATCCCCAAATTACCCTTGTGACTTTTGAAAAGTGACATTTTCGCCTTTACAATTTGCGTACTCATGCATGACTAACTGGATTAGTGTGATTTTCACACATTAGTTTGTCAACAAGTTGAGGAACAATCCTGCCAAATTATTTAGCCCCAATCCATAAAAGGTTATGCTATTTTGCTCAGGGGGGACTTACCTTTTTTTTTTGTTCTGTTTAGACAAACAAAACGAACAAACGAACCAACCAACCAACCAACCAACCAACCAACCAACTAACCAACCAACCAACCAATCAACCAACCAAACGCACATTTCATAACTCAAATAGTCTGACAATTTAAATCCTAGATGTACCTATTGCTGTTTCGCAGTGATTGCCAGTAAACAATGACTGACACGTACAGGCGTATAGAGTGTCCAGATCTGTGCATATGCCATCATTTAGGCAAGGGGTGCTCGCACAGGCTGCAGAAAAAATGAAAGAATGAACAAATATTGAGCTTTGTAATAGCTTCTAATACGACAAATATACTGTTATGCAGTGTGAGTTGATTGTTCATTGTCTCTACACAGTTATGTAGTCATGGTATTGTTGCTGTATGTTTTATTCGTGACTGAGCTCTTACCAATCGATGATAAACTCTGTGATAACTCTGTTTCTTCTAATCTCTGTTTTTCTCTCTGATCTATAATACGAGTATCTGCTCTAATTCAAGCTCTCAGATATCTCCGAATATAATGATTCTCTTATACAATAAAAATATAGCAATTACAGAGAAATTCCTTGAGAGGGACTAAACGACTCATATACATATTCCACATAAACTGGTTCTTCCTTCGTGACAGTTTTAGAATTCCTTAAAGGAAAATTATAACCTTCAGTAGTTGGGCCTCTTGAAAATGGTCCTAAACATGGATAATATAGTTTGGATAATGGAGTAATGAACATAATATCACGTAAGGACACATAACGGACAGAACTAAGTGAATGGCAGAGGAGAAAAACATGTCATCAACAATTTTGAGTGTTAAAGACACTTAACTTCATTGTATGAGGTGTTATCACACGCGATTAATTATCTATTTAGTTATTGCGTGGATAAGGTACGGACAGATAGACGAACTAACGGAAGGATGTAGGGCCTACAAACGGACAACCCAGATGCGTAATTCAAAACACTTTCTCTTCCCTGCCAGTCAGAAAATAAACCCTTGTGCTGTTTTTCTAGACGGACCTGTTGCTGTTTCGCAGTTATTGCCGTTAAAACCCGACTGACAGGTGCAGTTGTATCCAATGAGCAGATCCGTGCAGGTGCCGTCATTTAGGCAAGGGCTGCTGGCACAAGCTTCTGCAAAAATAAAAGAACGAAATGATATTAAACATTGTGCCATGTGGGTTACACCTTTGGTAGATATGAAAGGATCATGATAGCATGTGTCAAATAGCGGTCAAATATTTCTTGATTTATCGTGTAAATGAGGACTGGACGGATAAATTAACCAAGGGACGGATGGAATGGCGAACGGAAGAACGCACGATCTGACGGACCATGCGGACTAATGATACAACCGGATGCGTGGAAACACATCCTTATCACCGACAGTCTCAAAATTAATCTTTATATTTCTAGACGGACCTGTTGCTGTTTCGCAGTTATTGCCGGTAAACCCTGACTGACACGTACAGGTGTATCCAGTGTCCAGATCTGTGCAGCTGCCATTATTTAGGCAAGGGGAGCTTAAACAATCTGCAGAAAAGAAAAAAAAAGAGTGACGGTAAAAAGAAATGATAATCTAGCCAATATCTATAATCCATTTTAGAGTAAGTAATGAAGAATGACTCTAGTTCAGTCAACACTGGCCAAAAGGCGGGTGTTTTGACTAATATTCAGCGGTGATTTTAGAGAGATGTGAACAAATTATTGTTGATTTAAACTCCTACGAGAGAATACTGTCTTATGACCCAACCGAGGGAGGAAAAACAGACGGAAGAGGGTGAGAAACTGAGCGAGATATAGTGGACAAAGAAAAAAAGAGCGAAGATAGAAAGAGGTCGATGTAGCTAGTGAGTGAGTTAACCCACCGGGTATCTTGCAGATCCAGTGTTGATTGTGTACGTCGGAGAACCTGGGGAGGTGTTCTAAACCGGCTGGGGCTGGGCGCCAAGCGAGCTTGGGTACGGTGGGCTGTTCAGACCCGTCATGTAACCTCAGAGGGGCGCATAGAGAATCATGGATGCACGAGCTAGTATGTACACCCACTTCACACCGTGATAGAAAAGGGATGGATTGATCGAATTATGTATTAAATCCTGGTCTGTTTTTTCTTTGATGAATAATCCGTTTGATATGATTGCTTGATATGTTTTATAGAATAATAGCTATACTAGTTAGTTGTGAACTTTAATGGGGAAAAGTGTGATTTATTTACTTATTCTACAGACTAGACATAATTAATCTATAAACACGATATGCAAGTTGCATACAACGTGTATGTGTTTCCATTCATTGCACAAGCCTTGAATAGTGACCATGCCTTTATCTCTCAGCCATGTCTTTCAAAGCACATTTCAATTTATCTATAAAACAAATCCTAATCAAAGCAAGTGATCGAGAAATTCGACCGTATCATTTTGAACAATGAACAATTGTATGAAACATGCAGCTAGGTCTGGGTTTAATATACCGATCCTAATACAGTCAAACCTGTCTTAGTGGCCACCAGTCTATAGTGGCCACTAAAATACTTCCCCAAGACATAGATCAGTGTTAAAGAACCTGTCTATAGCAGCCACCTGTCTATAAAAGCCACAATTTTTGTTTTGTTTCCCTTGGGTGGCCACTTTAGACAGATTTCACTGTACTATCCACCGACTACACGTATAGGGCCTACTTCGTGTTTGAAACTTTCCGCTACACTTTTTAAAAATGATGGCAAAAGAGTTACAACTTCAATCAAAGTGAAATTGGCACATCATTAAATTGAAGCAGGGAACGGGTTTTGTGATATTTCAAGCCTTGCAATGTAAGATCTTACCAGTTGTCATGGTGACAACAATCACAACTTCCAGAAGAGGATGACGTGTATCTCCCTGGTAAAAAAGAGGATCGAGTCAGAAAGAGTGAGATCTGCGAATCTTAATGCGAAAAACGTTTTGAAAACGTTCTGTGTTTGCTGGGTTACCAAAAATCTACAATTTATATAGACGCCGTCATGATCTCACGTTACACTAGCTTCCACCAGGCCGTTACTTTCGGCCGCGGCGAATAATTCATTTTTATTACCAGGTGGGGAAAGATATATGTCATAGTCATAAGCAGTTTTATTGAATACCCTTTAATTTTCGAAATTGTTTTACCTTTCATTCTTTCATGTCTTCCTTTCCTCATAGTTTTTTTTAATTTCTCCCTCCCCCCCTCTCAGACATACACTATCGGAGTACGTACTTTCTTAAAAGATTAACAGGTGAAGCAGAATTGATAATAATTGTGGAGAGTGATAAGGTTCTAATGAATATAACACTTGTCATGCTTGTAACATGACACAATCAATTTAATATCACTCATACACAGCTAGCTCAATGCATTTTGTTATGGCTGGGCCTGTACTATATCACGGCGCGAATATATCCAACCCAACTAGCTCATGCACAATCGTGCTGTACAATACACAGCAGTAAATCTAAAGGCGACTGACACAGCATTTTCCCGAAAGAGAAGAGCAATCGTTAACAGTCAACATCTACTGCTACTAGGCTAGAGTTCTAGCTTACGCGTGCATTACTCAGCAGCAATGCACCAAACATGCATGCACTAGAGATCTTCGTCACTAACTACTGTGGCAATCTAAGAGTAGAGTATACGTTTGAAAGATGCAATGCTCCACATGCTTTATTATTTTCTCATCTGCATACAAAAAGTAGCCTTTTTAAACACTACTTGAAATATGATTGAGAAATGGTAATTACAAATATTTCCTCACTGCGCTCAATAATTTGGATGATTAGATACCGGTATATTTGTATTTTGTACACGCTACTTGGTTACATACGCATGCCAATTAACATGACAAATAACCCAGGAAACTAATTGACTTAGCAAATTGAGGTAAATGGTGGCAATTCACTTTAAAGATGATAAGAAAATTGTATAAAAATTGAAAAGTAAGATTCAATAATTGACGCTAATGCGCTTGAAAAAATAACTACATTTGTTTTTCTTGACTTGTA
>OZ022580.1:26993261-27170761 GCA_963669155.1 Arbacia lixula | reverse complement strand
GTACTATACCTCCTTACCCTGTCATAAAAGGACAGAAACACTTAAGTGTACCTCAAAAGCTATTATGATGAATATTTGGAGAGGAGTAATTCTTTCATATTCCTTTTAAATGATATAATAGTGCTACAATTTCGTATATGAGATGGTAATACATTCCAAATGTCAGGTCCTACATATCTAATTGATTTATGTGCTAAAGCAGTTCTTGGTGTAAACAAATGAAAATCAGAAGAATGTCTAGTTGGATAGTTATGAATGTCTCTATTTAAAGTGAAATCGTCACAAAATGATACAGGCAATTCGTTTTTGTTTAAGCGGTACATGAACACTGCAATTTGCATGAAATGAATATCAGTAATTTTCAATGTTTTTAGTCTAGAAAATAAAGGATCAGTATGATCAAAGTATCCAGACCCAGTACAGAGCCGTACGGCTCTCTTTTGCAGTCTTAAAATAGTATCAGTATTTGCTTTGCAATTTGCCCACTCTATGTTACAGTAAGAGATGCGAGAATGAATAAAAGAATTGTAAATAATAAGCAAAACACGAAGCGGGACAAATGACCGCAGCTTGTACATTACACCAATATACCGAGACAAACTTCGGGAAAGGTCACGTACGTGCTCATGCCAAGAGAGGCACTCATCGATTAGAATTCCTAAGAATTTGGTGTTTTTCTTTTGTTGGATGGAAATGCTATTTATCTTTAATGTAATACTTATTTCTTCTTTCTGAGCACGACTTTTAAAATATATGAAGTTGGTTTTATCCAAATTTAACGACAGTTTATTACATTTAAACCAATTTGATAATTTGGGCAGTTCAGTATTCAACATATGAACAAGAGTTTGTAAGTTTGGATTGGAACAAAAAATATTGGTATCATCCGCAAACAATATATATTGCAATGAGGTGGAGACATTAGGAATATCATTAACATAAATCAAAAAAAGAAGCGGACCTAAAATAGAGCCCTGCGGCACACCACATGTGATTGATGACATAGATGATTTTGCATTATTGAAGGTTGTATATTGACTTCTACAAGAGAGATAACTACGGAACCAATCCAATGGTATGCCACGAATCCCATAATGGTAAAGCTTCTTTAAAAGTATACTATGATCAAGGGTATCAAATGCCTTACTTAAATCCATAAAAACTCCTATGACATGTTCATGATTGGTTAAGGCAGATGATACCCTATCATATAACTTCACAATAGCATATTCAGTTGAATGAAATTTCCTGAATCCATATTGATCATTATTAAGTAACTTATTGGCAATCAAAAATGTATATAACCTATCATAAACGAGTCGTTCTAATATTTTTGAAAAACATGAAAGTATAGAAATGGGCCGATAATTGGTAAATGAGCTAGCATCACCTTTCTTATAGATGGGTATTACCTTTGAAATTTTCATCATTGAGGGAAAACTACCAGAGGATAATGACAAGTTAAAAATGTAAACGAGAGGTTTAATTATACTTCCAATAATATTCTTTAGCAAATGTGTATTCATTTGCATGTCACTCTCTTTAATACGGCACCTATGTTGCATCAGGCGTGACGTTTTTTTTTTCATTATCATAATGATTTTGTAGATAAAAATGAAACGATCCACCTTCTCGATCACTTAGTTTGATTGACCGTAATTTAGATTAATCCAATTACGCGTTAAATGACCTAGTAGTTTGTCATGCAGAGCAAGGTTGTACGTTAAAATTAATTGGAGAACCATCATGGAGTTAGGAGGGGGTGTTAGGGTGATGGTGTTGGTGGTGGTAGTGGTGGTGATGGTGGTGGTGGTGGTGGTGGGGGTGGGGGGGGGGGGGGGTGTACTGCCTCAGGCTGATAAAGTGTTGCTGTTTATGCACTGCAACTAAACTGCACCCGCACTCAGACATTCCTGGTGATTGGACCTACCCCCTGTCACACTAATACCCCTCAAGACAGCTGTTCAAGGGACAGTTGTTTCAATACAAGCAGAAACAGTCATGTAAGGCACATACTAGTGAAGGTTTGATGAAAATCCGTCAAAAAATAGGAAAGTTATGCTCTTTTAAAGTTTTGATTTTGTGACCTCACTTGCGAGGTGCTCTCCCATATTTTTCGGAAATGTGCATTTTTCTCCCAAAAAATATGACTCCTTGTACATGTGTATTTGATAAATCATCAATAATACGTTCTTACCAAAATACCTGTATGCCAAAAAGAAAATCATTCCGTCGTCAAAAACATAAAAAGAGCAATTTATGTAATTTTGTCCACATCATATGGGAGAGTACTTCACACGTGACTTCACAAAATTAAAATGTCAAAATCGAATAACTTTCTTTTCCTTTGACCGATTTTCGTCAAACTTTCAATAATATGTTTCTTTCCTGTTTCTGCTTTTATTGAGATTAACTTATTTTAACATGTCTTATTAAGTATGTTTGTGGCTCGAAAAAAATACTTTACAAAAAATGTGATCTTTTATCCCATGTCCGATTCCGCCGACTCGCGGGATATTGTTACCCTGGATTTCACGCATGAACAAAATACGATTCCCTGAAGATTTTGGGGAAATATACTCACGCTAGATGCTTGCACAGTTGTCACATGTAATACTTCCAATGCATCCATAAAGATTAAGTGGAGGAATATTGTTACAATTATGTATTAAGGCTTTAAACTGGATTTTAAGCTGCAATACAAAAGTCTCTATTTCACACTGTTCCTCATCACGTTCCATGAAATGTCGTACAACATTTAATAAATTTTCCTTTCTGACGGATACGTGAAAAACGTGCCCAGTCGCGCTGAAACTAGAAATCTAGAAATAAAAGTATCAAATGTCGTATTCGCTTGTTTTAATGTACTACATATAACGAACACTTCGTGACAAAACTACCATGAAATGCATTCACGTTTAGGAATATGCATTATCTATACAGTAATTTTACAATGCATTTCAAAGAAACTCACAATGTTTTTAATGTATATTGATCTTTGTTAGAACCTTAATAAGAACTTCAGTTTTGAATTGCCTCCATAATTTGTGTTTCAAATCGACCTTAATGCTGATTTAACGCAGCTGCAATAATCGTACTTTTGTTTTGCTATTTTTGAAAAATTAATTTCTAAGGTTAACCAGTCGTGCGTAAAGTCGTTCTTAGCTTACGAACAGTTTTAAACACCCCGACCCCCCTTGAGTCATTATGTTCGCATTAACACAAACGCACCGACACACACGCGCATGCATGCACAAGCACACATACATCAATGCTGGGTCGCCACTCAGTTTGCAGTGGCATACAACACATGAAAGAAAAAGCGGAACGGGAGGTTTCAAGATAATACATGTATTAACTTTATCACACGTGTAATACAAATAAAATGGCTTTGTCTCCAAACAGTATTTTCATACATTATATTAAGATCAATGGGGAGCTAAAAAAAGCATTGAAACCATTAACAAAAAAAAACACGTTTTAATATACAAAAACAATCTTGATTTCCCTCAGTCTCTTCTACCTCTTCCAGACTTCTTGTTGAGCCCACCTTTACTTATTCGACCGAAATGTTAAGACACATGCTACGCTGTATCTGAAATAAAGCCTCATATGCGTTGCTTTCACTCTTTTAATCACTGCACTCATTCTGGTCTTGGGAGGAAAAAAATGACCCAAGACTGAAGACCAATGCACAGGAAGGGGAAAACAATGCTTTAATATTCTTCCGTGACAAGAATAACAGTCTCCCCGATATTCTTATAAAAATCAAATGAAATCACTAAAATAATTCTCACAAAGTAGAGTGCCAATGCGCTCTGGTCTGGAGATAAAATGTGGAGACCCCTTTGATAGTAAAGCTTTGTTTAGCTGACAGGGACATCTACCCTGTCATTAGTAAATGAATAAATAAAGATTAAAACTCATTAAGAAATTCATTATAAATGAATACTATTATGGTACTTGTTGCAAGCATTTGTTGGTTAGCATTAGGTCCTGCGGAGTTCGCAACACAGGTTGTAGACGTCTGCATTGAACGCTTGCATGACCGAGTGATACAGGGGAAAAGGGAAATATAATTTTTTTCCCGGCCTCAATAAGTCACTGAACTCTTTGGCGCGAATTCACAAAGGTGGTCTCTACTGAAACCGCGGATTTTAGAAACTGCGGATTCAGGTGAAACCGCGGTTTCTCCAAGTTTGTGATTCACAAACAGTGGACTCTAGAATCCATGGTCTGAACCGCGGTCTGAACTGAGTCCACGGTCTCATTTTAAACCACCTTTGTGAATCGCAAATTAGAATCCGTGGTCTCAACCCTGGGTTGAAACCACGGTTGAAACCATGGATTCTGCAGAAACGACCGTTGTGAATTTGGGCCTTTATAGGCCACGGATACATTCCTGCACAAACAATGCACACGTATCGTATAGAGTGGCACTCTCTCTGGCACTGACAGTTTAAAACTGAGCATGTTTACTCCAACAGAAACAAACAAACAATGCACACGTATCGTATAGAGTGGCACTCTCTCTGGCACTGAACGTTTAAAACTGAGCATGTTTACTCCAACAGAAACAAACAAACAATGCACACGTATCGTATAGAGTGGCACTCTCTCTGGCACTGAACGTTTAAAACTGAGCATGTTTACTCCAACAGACACAAACAAACAAATAGAAGCCTGAAATAAGCAGAAAACATCGCGAGGCAGGGCCTGAATTCTGGTGTTTGCCTAACAAAAGACGTCATTAATGGACAAAAGTATGAAATGAGTTCATGGTAGCATGGGGAGGAAGTGGAGACAAAAAAAATGAATCAAACTCAACGCATTTCATCATCAATGCACTTTTCATGTGACTTGAAAAAAAAATATAATAGAAAGTTGTCTTCTTTCTCATTTTTTGATGAAAATAATCAAGGAACTTGTCATTACTAATCAGGAATACCAGTAACCTCTTTTTTTGTGGCCTGAGTATCACAATATAAGCAATCTTCACAAGAAGATTAGGACGAGTAACAAAGGACAACTTGCATGTACATACACAACTTCTGCCACAGTCTTTAAAATTCCTCTCTGGAGGCTACTTTTCACACCCAGGCCATGACTTATAAAGATTTGCAATTGATCGGAAATTGACTTGCAATGGATATCAATGGTAACTCTGTACATAAGAGGTAGTGGATTGGACTTGTGATTGGTTCAGATGGATTGCAAGTCTTTACGAGATGGGGCCCAGATGTTATTACAAAATCGGGATACCCTGAAGGACCAGACCACCTTCTGATTTTTTATGATGATTTATTTTACAGAGGATCTTTATTGTATTGTTGGAGTTTAAAGGGAGTATACTGTACTGGGAAGACAAAAAGCCCTTCAAAAGGTAATCATGAGCAATCTTCTTGCCAGTGGTCTTAAATTCATGTATTGTCCATTTTAGAAACTTGCAGAGAGTTATTTGCCCTAAAATTATTCACATTTGGAGTAATCAGTGATTAACTCACAATTCCTCAAATTCTTTGGGCCGAACATTTAGACGATTTGTGATTTAATCACTAATTACTCCATATCTGTATCATATGAGGGCAAATAACTTTCAGCAAGTTTCTAAAATGGACAATACATGAATTTAATACCATTTGCAAGAAGATTGCTCACGATTACCTTTTAAAGGCTTTTTTGTCTTCCCAGTACAGTATACTCCCTTTAATATTTTCACTGATAGATATTTGCGTGAATGGCACCATCAAATACAACTGGTTCCTAAATCTGGATAAGTACCTAAATCAGGCATTTCATCATTTGCCCTATTGGAATAACATTTACAATCTTTGGCAAGGATATCTAAAAACAGAAATGAATTTTAAATATGAAAAACATCAACAAATCTACTTTTCATAACATTATGTTTTATTTGAATAATACAGTATTTGAAGTGAGTCCTATACTTAGTGCATATTTATACAGAATGTTAGTTTATAAGGAAATATCATTCTTTCCCCTTCTTAAATAAAAACTTCATATTTGAAAATGCTAGCCAGTTATACCCAGCTATGTCAAGAAAAGTATAAAGAGAGTTTGGGTCATATCATTTTAAACCTTAAAAGCATTAATCATAATATCAAATTAAATACTGATAGACAAGTAATATAATTGAAAGCACAATTATAAGAACAGAAAAATGAACATTGATAAAAGCAAGATACCAGTGAGATCTCCTTCATCTTTTGAGCAAACGCAACACAATTTAAAAAGGTATATACGCCAAGAATAAAACCTACCACATCAATGTTAGTATTTCAATACTAATCTTACATTCAAGTTTGTTAAACTCACAGTATGTGTTCACAGTTTCCAGTTTACCATGGATAATCAATCATGCCATTAAAACACGCAAATTAATCAAATATCATTCTCTGGTATATATTTCAAATTATTTCAATTGGTATATCATTAAGAATACAAGTACTTTTTAAGGAACAATTTCCCAAATAATTTAAATGAATTCACAAATTCTTTTCACTACATTTGGATAATATTCATCAGGCGTTTGAAACATCAATTAAGGTACAGAGCTAGGAAGGTGTGCCCCGCTTTACAGATTGCATACTACCATGACCCCTGACCCTCGCTTGTTCCAGATAACATTATCTCAACCTTCTCAGTCCCATTGGCAATAATCTGTGTAGTAATTGACATGAGAATATGAATGGTTTGTACTGAGATGGATAGTGTGCTCTTTTGTTTAGAACAAATGGAGACAGGTGGGCAGCAAAACTTAAATTGTTCTCTTGTTTGTTTTCCTAAAAGTTTTACTGATCTGCTTCTGTGATATTTTTCTTTTTATAAAATTAACATTATATTGATTACTTTTTCATTTGTTTATCTATCTGGATAATAACAATGATTGCCTATTAAGTTACAATCAATCATATATTAAGTATAATGAAAAGTTAAAAATATGATTAATAGCAAAAGTTGTGTATGATGCATGTCATCCTGGGTGTGGGCTGTCAGTTCATCAAAGAAACTAGCAGACTTCAAGAGCAGAGTGGCCTTACAGGGTCAGGTCAGGTCAAGACAATGGCGACATAATGAAGCGGATCCAGGAGCTTGGTCAAAGAACGATCTAGAGATAGAAGAAAGAAGAACAGCGAGGAACAACAACATGAGCCACCAATGATACCAGTTTACAGATGTACAGACAGGTTTGTTAAATTTTGTATATCAACCATGTCACAATCATCGGCTGAATATGTTTTGCGCTAAGTGGGGTTTGTGAATCAATAGTTTGGTTATTTTTCAAGAACAGTAAGATCACAAATATTTTGCTCATATCCCAAATGTCATGAAGCTTGCAAATCAAATCTACTGAACTGATAAAGTATGGCCTGTGTACAGTTTCTCTCCCCCCCCCCCCGATGAAAATAAAGCTAAATTCGCTCAATGTATTAAAGAAGAACAACTTATGAAACAAATCACGAAGATGTGCATATTTTAGTCAATAGACCATTTTCGTTATGTATGCAAATTTTATTCACGTCGTTCAAACAATATGTTACTAATGATGACCCAAGTAGCAACAAGTAATAGATTTAGAGTGCGTTCCATTTATTGAAACTGAATCACGAAATACAGGTGAATGGAATGACGCGTCACCAGGCAATTGGGGGGAAAGTTGTGAATATATTTATATGAAAACGGCTTATTCACAAATTACCAAGTTACGTACATAGGTGGCGCTATACTACCAAAGGATTTGATTGGAGCCACCATGCTTTCTTCGAGCTGGTCATCATGAATATTTTAGATCAGGCTTTTGAAGTAGCCCCTGCAAAGGAATTTGTAATAAGCCAGTTTGGAGTTGTTTGTAGTGTGCATGAGCTACTCATTGCTGGTACAAGTTCCCTCAGGTCAATCGCACCACTCAGAGAGTGAAATGGAAATGCATTAGATGGTTGACCACATTCATACCCATTATCATGCAGATACGAGAACACCTATTCAGCGCTGGGAAAGAAGTGAAAGAAAATTCCACCATGTGCACCTGCTTGTATTGTTGTTATGGGCATGCTGTAGAATGTCTTTACATCCGCCGCCCTATACAGTGTCATGGACAAATCCTAGTCTGCATTCTAGTAATATTTGATTCAGTGGATTGTCGACCTCTTTATATCCATTGCCCAACACAGCTTCACAAACAAATCCCAGTCTGCATTCTAGTAATATTTGATTCAGTGGATCGTCGACCTCTTTACATCCATCACACAACACAGTTTCATGAAAAAATCCCACTCTGCATTCTATTTATATTTGATTCAGTGGATTGTCTGACCATGGTGCAACCAGGGATGTGTTAGGAAGGAGGGACAACTCGAGCCTAATATATTAAAACATCTGTATGGATACTAAAGGCGTGCTAATGAATGTCAAAAGCATTCCACAATCACTACAATGCTTTGATGTCCCATGCGCGCCACCAACATTTAGCTGTGGTTAACTTGGAAAGCAATATCTTGTTTCATATCCTTCCAAAACACATCCCTGGTGCAACTATGAACTGGTTGATTCATTCCCGTGGTGAGCTTACTCTTAAAGACAGCCTCGTTGGTGAGCACATGGACGCCCTTGGTGTGTGAGTGTGGGATGGCCCAGCGACGCTGAATCCTCTGGCAAAGAGCCCGGCCAGGGTTCCAGACCTTGGATAGCTGGGCCTGGTCAAACTCCTGCAGACCCTCCACCTCAAAGGTCTGGTAGCGGCCTGGAGTGTCAACAGGGTAGTGGCAAGGGGTACATCAGTAAAGGGCATATACTGTACTGGGAAGGTGAAAAAGCCTTCACAGTGTAATTGTTAGCAATCTTCTTGCCAATAGTCTTAAATTAATATATTGTCTATTTTAGAAGCTTGCTGAAAGTTATTTGCCCTCAAATGATCTACATTTGGAGAAATGAGTGATTAAATCACAAATCCTCAATCTTTAATTACTCCATATGTGGATCATTTGAGGGCAAATAACTTTCAGCAAGCTTCTAAAATAGACAATACATGAATTTAAGACCATTGGCAAGAAGATTGCGAACAATTTCATTTTGAAGGCTTTTTTGCCTTCCCAGTATAGTATATGCCCTTTAATTTATCATGTGCCTATGTTTGTAAAGTTAGCATAGCCTTGCTTCCAGTCTGTTGGGCATTTTCAATGCAAACTACAATATTCAATAAATGGGTCTGGCAGCAGTAGACTAATCACTTTTTTTTTTTATTTTTTTTTTTTAAAATGGTATAGAGGTTCTTTCCCATCGCAGTCCGAAGACTGAATTAAGAGGGATGTTACAATGTGAGCCCTGGTCACTGGATACAAGAACATGTCATGCACACGTATGTGCACCATCTCCACTCCTTGGGGAGTATTCCTTGCCCGCTGCACCATATCGGCGCTGGGTCAAGATCATTCACATAATCGTCAACCTCCTACCAGGTACCCATTTATACTCCTGGGTGGAGAGCAGCAATGTGGCTAAAGTATCTTGCTGAAGGACACAAGTGCCATGGGTGGGCTTGAACCTGGACCTTGAGATCTTCAGTCACAGTTCACAACCACACCACGACACCTCCACAATCACTCTTAATTTCTTCAGTCACAGTTCACAACCACACCACGACACCTCCACAATCACTCTTAATTCCTTTTCCAGCTTTGGGCTGGAGGGAGAAAAGAGGAGCATGAACAGGGGACTAGTCTTGGGACTGCTAGACTCTTATCTTTAAGTTTAAAATTAACCATGTCCAAGAGCCTGAAACCAGACTAGTAAGTATTATGTTTGAAAAGTCATAGCCATCTTTTATCATATGTTAAATTGATTGATTCTTACTAATGAACTTTATATTCAATAAAAGGCAGATGATTAAACAATTATGTAAGATATCATGTGCCATAGGTTCATTTCAGTACAAGTAATACAATCACATCTCACAGAGTGTGATTTGTGTGGCAGAAAAAGGGGTATTTGAGAACAGAAAAACAAATAATGTAAGCATTTTTTCAAAAACATATCACTCTATAACCAGGAGTCATTTCCCAATACTGTAGTGGTGTTATCATACTCGTATCCATTGCTAGACAAGTTTCTGATTCTAAATAACATCACTCAAGTTAGAATGTCAACGGCGCATCGGTCTAGCTGACTAGTGTCTGGCACTCATAACAAGAGTCTCCATTCTAATCACAGCCGTTTGCTCTACTCAAATGATTTATAGGCAGTTGTCTTGACAACATGCTCATATGACGTAATACTTCTGTACTCTTTACAAGTGATTGACATCACTTTTTATGTCTTTTAAATCAGAGAGACTCTCATTCTAGCCAGCCCTGCAGGAAAGCTATAGGATTGTTGTATGATGGACTTTAAATCCTACCTGTTTTTAAATTCCAGGCAAATTTGAATCCGGTCTGGTACATTTGAGGAGTTTCACTGCAGGAAGGAAACATGAATTAAACAAAGTGTTCAACATGTGCACATCTGAACATACCATTTGAAACTAGAGCAATTCGACTGCCACGCAGTCGATAAATATGCCTCCGCCTCTTTGCTATTCTAAGAAAATGTGTATGTTTGGTGGGCAATGTACCATTGCTCCTATGTGAAATTAAAGTATCACATTTTCTTTTTTCAAGTTTAGCTAAGTTTGGCAATGTTCATTGACCTTTGACCTCTTACTTCTTTGACTTCCAATCTAGCCAGTCTGTCTAAATCCATCCTTGCATCAAGTTTGTTTAAAATTGGCCAATTTTGGGTGAAGTTTATTGACCTTTGACCTTTCAGGAATTTTACCCAAACTTTACCAGTCTACCTCCATGAAGTGATACATCTCTATACTATGTTTGGTTTGAATTGAATCATTAGCATTGGATTCAATGTGAAAAATATCTATTTGGGGGCAATTTTTAGCCAATTTTGGCAAAGTTCATTGACCTTTGATCCCTGACCTTTGAGAAATTTCACCAAAAATGTCATCAGTCTAGTAGTGATCCATCTTTGCACCATGTTTGGTTGGTATTGCTCCATTGGGTTTGGATATATTTTGAAAATTATCACTTTGGGGGCAATTTTTAGCTAATTTTTGGCAAAGTTCATTGACCTTTGACCTTTGAACTCTCAGGAGTTTTACCTAAACTCTCACCAGTCTACCTCCATGAAGTGATACATCTCTGTACCATGTTTAGTTAGAATTGCGACATTGGATTTGGATTTCGGTTTATTGTGAAAAATATCAATTTTTGCAAAGTTCATTGACCTTTGACCTCTGACCTTCCAGCAATTTCACCAACAATGTCACCAGTCTACCCCCAAGTAATGATCCATCGTTTCACTATGTTTGGTTGGAATTGCACCATTGGATTTGGATTTATTGTGAAAAATTTAAAGTTTCAGGCAATTTCTAGCCAATTTTGGCAAAGTTCATTAACCTTTGACCTCTGAACTTTCAGGAATTTTACCAAAAATGTCACCAGTTTATCCCGAAGTAGTGATCTATCATTGTACCATGTTTAATGAGAACTGCATCCTTGGATTTGGATTTACTGTGAAAAAGGTCATTTTTGGGCAATTTTTACAAAGTTCATTGACCTTTGACCTTTGACCTCGATCAGATTTGACCCCAATTTTACACACTTCATTAGTTTTATGCAATACATACATGTACCAAGTTTGAAGCAAATCTGCTTGACGGTTCTCAAGATATTGCCTAAACGGATTCGGGACGGACGGACGTACGGACGGACGGACGTACGGACGGACGGACGTACGGCCACTTCGTGGCGGAGGCATAATAAAACCATAAAATTTCAAAATCATGTAAAGGCAATGTTGAATGATCTGCAGCTGCACACCTTGCTATTTTCATCAACTTCCCATATTTAAGTAAAATATTACACTCCCAACAACACATCAGGGAAAAAATAAGTAAAGAAATACATACGTTAACCTGAATCAATTCGATTTAACATTACAATTGTTGCACCCGTGAAGTGTACAGTAATATGAATACAGGTTGAATCAATGATTCAACAAATGAATTAATAAATTAAAAATGAGAAATCAATGAACGAATAGACAGATAAATAATAAATAAGTGAATGACATATACAATGAACACCGAGGGCCAGACTTACTTGGCTGGGTCATCTTCAAACTCGAAGACATCTTTGGGTTTCTGAGGCTCTGGCCACGCCCGCACAAGGCACTTGATCATGACAACCACATTACAGGAGTCAGCACACACCTTGGGCAATGGATGGGAGAAAAGAGCAATCATCAGCCGTCCAAGAACTCAAGACAGTATTCTGATAAATGAGACAATGCTAACATAATTTGGGAAAGGGCGAAAATAAAAGAGGGAGAGGGAATGGGATATGAGAGATGACTATGACAACCACGTTAGAGGAGTCAGCACATACCTGGGGGGGGGGGGGGGGGGGGAACCAATATTTATGAGCGCATGCCCTGCGCTCCTATCCAAGAGGCAGCCAGTAATAAACGTCCTTTCATGTCTTTGGCATACATTAACACCATCAAGCTGATGGTGTGATGTCATGAAACTGAAAGGGACATTGCGCATCAAAGTCTATCAACGCGCCTTATTGCATTTGATGCGCCCACAAATTATTTTTGGAAGTAATACTATGGACCTAGGCGCGTACGTCGGGAGATAAAATTGCTTGGGAGCAGTTTTATCTTTCATCCTAACTTCTTTTCCTTAGTGCGTTTCAGAATACCGCTTTAACTCATTTGCATAAAAATTTTATCTGGGAGGCTCATTTACATACAAAATTTATTTCTGGCTCATTTGAATAAAAATTTAATCTTTTATTGTAAGTTGGCTTTTCGGAATACCAAAAGATAAAGTTTTTCCTAAGTCCCTGAGATAAAATTTTTCCTAAGTTCGTTTTCGGAATACCCCCCCTGGAGCAATGAGTGGGGCTGAAGTGCACCCATCAGCTGTCATCATCCAAGTACTCAAAACTTGCGCCAACTCAGCCCTCAAAACGATCATTTAAGCTTCCCTCCTTCCATCACTCCTCACTCCTCACTACGATCGGCCAACTAGATTCAAAGCATTGACACACAGCTCTCTTTAGAGCTAACCTCAGTCTTTGAAAGAATACTCTTGACTCTTTATTCTTTCTTCCTTTGTTTTCACTCAATCACCAAGCCGCTCTTTTCAGGACTTTCACATGGCCTACTATGAAACTCACCTTATACTCAAAACAACATTTTGATAATAAATGCAATATGAACATAATGGGAGAAAGGGAGAAAGTGAGAGAGGGAGAAAGGGGGAAAATGAAAGAGGGACAAAAGGAGAAAATAAAAGAAGGAGAAAGGTAGAAAATGAAAGAGGGAGAAAGGGAGAAAAAGAAAGAGGGAGAGGGGGAAGAGTAAGAGAGATGAATCTTAATCATGACAACAATGTTGCAGGAATCGGCACACACCTGGAGCAATGAGTGTGGGTGAAGGGCAATCATCAGCTATTATCATCATGTTATCAAAACAACATTTTGATAAAATGAGACAATATACATATATCAATATACATCATAAATGCATGGCTTCTCCCTGGGAAAATGTCACTCTACAAGTCAACAATTCCAAAGGTGGATTGAAAACCATCATATTATGATATCAAATTATTATTGCATGCCCCAGAATCAGACAGGGGGAGACGGAAAAGGACAGAGAAAAGAGAGAAAAGACAGGAGAGAGAGAGAGAGATACACAGCCAGCTCTACTCACATCTAGTACCTGTACATGTCATATGAACACTCCAGGGACAGGAAGAAAGAGAAAGAGAGCACAAGAGAGAAAAGGAACAGAGAAAGGGACAGAGAGAGAGAGAGAGAGAGAGAGAGAGACAGACAGAGAGTCTGACAGAGGAAGGGCCAAAGACAGCGAGCTGTACTAGTCGGTGAATGTGATGTAGTATTTACCCCAGAAACAGAAATAACGAGTGAGTGAGAGAGAGAGTGAGAAAGAAAAAAGAGAAAAAGATAGAGAAAAGGACAGTAAGATTGACAGAGGAAGAGAGGAATGCATGAATGACTAAAGACAGGGAGCTGTACTCACATCTAGTACTTGCATGTCGTAGTCGGTGAATGCGATATAGCGTCTGCCCCACGGTGCTACTGTCCTGATGGCCTCACACATGTAGTGCTCTGCATCCATCGTCAGCTGCTTCACCTCCACAAAGGGGCCCTGTCAAGAGAGCAGTAATTCAAATTATCTCAAATTGGCAACAATTATATATCACTTGCCTCCACAAGGGAACTTTGCAAGGAGAGAAATCACTCCAATTTTCTTCAAATTGGCAACAATTAGTTGATATTACTTCATCTCAACAAAGGGACCTTGCAAAGAATCATTCCAATTTACCTCAAATTGGCAACAATTATTTTATATTACTTCGCCTCCATAAAGGGATCCTGCAAGAGGAGCAATGATTAAAATCATCTCAAATTGGCAACAAATATTAAATAACTTTACTTCCACAAAGGAACCTAGTATGGAGAGTAATCCTTCCATTGGGCGGTTTTCATAATGTATCACAACGCTTCCCCATAACTGCGTAACCTAGTAATACTGACCTGTTTTTAGTGATTCAGATTTTATAGGTGGAATGCCCTCTGAATCTATTAGTTGTTACTAGTCATTCAAATCTTAGACGAGCTCTGAGGTTACCATTTGTAAAATATATATTGTTTGAACGACCTGCATACAATGTGTAAACATGGGTGAAAATTGCTAGTGATTATTGTTTGTCTCGCAATGTGTGGTCAACAAGGGATCTAAGATCATGACATCTCGTGCGCCGCTGCAACACTTCGTGAGGTGTGATGCGATATTGCATTGCGTAGGGGTTTATATAACCTTTGGTAAGTGCAGCGCACTTACCTAAAACCAATAAAACTAATAAAAACAAAGCCCAATACTATTGGCTGGCGTACCCAGCCAATGAAAATTTAATGAAAATTGGCTGTTTACACCATTCAAATTTGCAAATATTATTTGTTATCACTTACCTCAACAAAGGGACCTTGTTAAGAGAGTGATCGTTACAATTTCCTCCTTCATGACTTTCAAATTGGCAGCAATTGTGATTTTGAAGGCTCGGTATTATGGTAAGGATTATGGCATAGAGTTTTAGTAAGCTTTACTTAAAGATTGTCCATCCGTTTTGCAAGCTTAAAATTTGAAATCGCCTATCACGATCGTAAATTGAAGAAAGTGTGATTCAAGACCATTTCTAAGAATGTAGCATGTTGAAGCTTTTTGTGTATGTAAAAATTTCAGCCGTTGAATTTCAAACCGACTTTTTTCGTACTACGAAAAAAGTATTAGTCTTTGTTACAGTATCTATGTGGTTATTATGCATGTGTGAAATCCTAATTTTATGAGTAATTATCAAACTTTGGAGATGATTCCTTCTATAGAACAATTTTTTTCATAATGCGTTTTATAATTTAATAAACAGATTAATCAATAAAGCAGATATTTCAACACAAACTGCTAAGAGCCTGAGGTAAAGACTATTAATCAGACGTTGTTTACGTACCTTATTTGAATTTTACACTACTATCAGTTTCAAATTATGAATATACAGGTTGCTAACACTTCTCTATCTGTTTTGCCAATGTTTTGATGCTTTTGTGGTGATCTGAAAATGAGACGGGCTGTCTTTAATCTTTAAGGGTAGATTCAAGGTTTTCTCCTGTAGACCTGATTACACCAAGCGGCAGTCAACCAAGTGGATATAGATATTAGCTATCTTCATACAGAGAGCTTGAATACACCTACCTCCTGCGGAAGACTTCTGTTTGCTGGTAGCATGCAGACATTATTGGACCCCACAACAGTCAATGGCAGCATACTATGGTACTCAAAACCTGACAAAAGTAAAGCAAACATCAAACCAGAACTCTCTTTGAAATTCCAACGTTTCATTGTAGAATATAAAAGAGAACTAGTAGTATGGTATTTTTTCAAATACAAATCTTCTCCTTTCTTTCTAGCACACTTGTATGGCTGCTCCCATATGTTGTGTACAATTTTTTTTCTCGAAAATGTGCATTTTCTAAAAAAAAAAAGCCTCCTTTTACCTCTGCATTTGATACATCACTAGAAATATGATTTTACACACAAACCTGTATGAAAAAAAAAAATCCATTGTCAAAAACAGAAAAAGAGCAATTTAAGGAATTATTCTGTACACAACATATGTAAAGAGCATGTGACGTCACAAAATCAAAACTTTAAAATCTTATAACTTTCTTTTCATATGACCAATGTTCGTCAAACCTTCACTTATATGTTTCTTTTATGTATCTGCATTTATTGAAACAAACATAAGTTCAGGGTGAACTATCCCTTTAAATCTCAAAAGATAAGTATTACCATGCCATATTGCATACATTTTTTTGTTAGAACTGACAAACATTGTAACAACCATGGTAACATCCGATGAGCTCTGAAATCAGTTCACTCTCTCATTTCTATTGATATGAGAATGTGTGTTAAACTAATGGGTTTTCAAAGCCACTGAAAGGATTGAAATAAAGGAACATTTATACTTACTGTCAGTCTCTATGGGCTCTTCAAGCGGGAACAACCGCTCAACAAATCTACGGACGGAGTAGGTGAAGCGCTGCAGCTTACAGGTGCACTCTCTGATGGTGCTTCGGCTACTGCCCTGTGAGTAGTGGTCAAAGTGACCGTGATGGTAGGGGCAGGTGTGGTCAATCTCGCTGCCGATCTCGTCCCTGTCGCTGACGTCGTTGAGGCGGTGGAAGGAGAGGGAGCTGCACGTGCTCCAGTTGTCGAATGTGAGGCGGCTATGGCTAGGATATGAGGGAGAAAGCGATGATCAAAGTATGAACATAAAACAGATCCCACTTGCTACTACTACTCCTACTCCTACTACTACTACTACTACTACTACTACTACTACTACTACTACTACTACTACTACTACTCCTACTCCTACTACTACTACTACTACTACTACTACTACTCCTACTACTACTCCTACTACTACTACTACTACTACTACTACTACTACTACTGCTACTACTACTACTACTACTACTACTACTACTACTACTACTACTACTACTACTACTACTAGTACTACTACTACTACTACTACTACTAATACTACTACTACTACTACTCAGACAAATGATGGGGTTTAATTTGAATCCTCATGATCACCAATTCTGTTCAAATGGGCAAAAGGATATCAAGTGAAAAGAACTTTGCACATGCCCTAGTTATCATATATGTGAGGCCCTTGTGCCTCCTGAGAGAGAAGGGATGGTGATGAATTTAAAGATAATATTACCATTACTACTTCTACTATTACCTTCACTTCTACTGCTACTGGTAATCCTACTACTACTACTTCCAAATTAAGCCAACAAAATATGGCACACAGAAGTGGCTAATATATTTTAAAATGAAATCCTCATCATTCAGATCACATAAAACAGACTAAATTTTAAGGAGTGTTGAACCCGGAACCTTGAGATCCTCACACCAGTTCGCAACCACTAGGTCTCACTGGAATGTTGGTGTCTAGCTCTGCGTCAAGATCATTGACATAATAATTTCTATATTTTTTTTAATTAATTCATATCCAGTTACACAACTGCTATCAATGTGGGCTCTGACGGATAAAAATACATTGAATATTCCATAGTAAAATCATGGTAAACATGAAAAATTTTAGCAAACTCCGTACACAAGCACTACTGTGACAGACAGGTGCAATGTGGCAAGGTGGGGTTTGAATCTGAGACGTTAAGATCTTCCTACACACAGTTGACAACCACTAGGTCTCACCGGAATGTTGGTGTCTGGCTCCACCTGCTAGGGGTGGGACAGTTGCTGGTTGGGGGGCTGAACTCCTCGCTCTCCAAACTCCGGGGGGACAGACCAAAGTGGGCGTCGCCCAGTCCAGACAGGTGCTTGGACGTGGAGCTGCTGTTGTCTGCCGCTGGATGGTGATACCTGGGGCAAGATATAGTACTTAGCAGTTGTTGCAGCGACTAGAATGGCATCAAAATACAGTCAGACACATACATCTACAGACCACTCAGAAGAGATAATACATGTGGTCTTCATGTGTGGCTAATTTCCACACAGGTTTAAATGAGAAACATTTTACGAGGGAAACCAAAAATGTTGTCTATTTACACAGGTGGTCACTAAAGAGGATTTCACTGTATAAAGTTATTTTATGCATGACTGACAACTATGCATAGCTCATAGCTACCCTATAAATTGTCTAAAGTTTGTTGCAAGTGAGATTTGTGCTGAAAGGAAGTGCTAAATTACTCTGCCTGCAATCAATATTTGGATACTAAATACCCCTGGAGTTGTAAACAACTTGTTCCTGGAAATCAATGACTGTGTGTGTGTGTGTGAAGTTTGGTTTTTTCAGATGTCAATCAGATTATTTATGTCTGGGATATTCAGTTCTTCTTCAATTCAGTTTTCTTTTCCAGATAAAGTAAAGATAAAGCAATATCAAGAGCTTAATACTACACTTCTTGGACAAAAGGAAGCAAGTGACAAATTACTCAAATTTGGGTAACTGGCACTCCTAGATTTTACCCAAAGACAAAGAAGAAATATCTATCTTGCTGCAAGATATTCAATCTAATATGATGTGGTAATGCATTGATGCCAATACAAGTAACAGATACATTTTGCTCATTTACAAGAAAAATCTCTTGTGCTAGTTGCTTCATTTTGTCAAAGTAGGGCATAATACAAGCTGAATACATGTAAATGTAGCTGCACTTTGCTCTGAGTATTGATGTATTAAATGACTAACCGTACCATATACAGCTATTCCTAAGATGAGAACAATCAACAAAACAACCAACAAAAACAATTTCCCTTTCCCGTTCCACTCTCCAACAATCAACACAGAAAGAAGACATTCATGTCCATTTTAATTCTATGTTTAACCCTACAGATAATAACATAATTGAGTCAGGTTTTTGTTTGCTGAACATTCCATCATTCAACATCAAGCATGATAGAACATCAATGCCATTTAAAATAAAAACTGCGGTTACTGATAGCATTCAACATGAAATCCATGGAAAAGCCGGAAAGAGACATAAGCATACTTGGGTTCTGGGTCCATACTACAGGCATGGGGAAGGTGGCGAGGGCTGCACTGAGCAGGATTGGCATGACCCAGCTTAGGGACGGCTGAGTTCAATGAGGTCAGCGTGATGCAAATCTCTGCTGTGTTTGACGCACACTTGGATTGCACTGGTTTATTCGAGTCAGTGGAAGAGACAACTTGCTCGCTGGAGGTAGAGGGTTCGTGATCGGGGGAGGCCAGGAGTGAACGACTTGTACTTGAATGTTGCCCCGCGTAGGAGACGCGTACGCTACACGAGTCTGACACTTTGGAATGTGCGCCATCCCTGTAGGTTGTCGCATTGGTCTTTGGTAGTTTTGAATCGGCAGCATCCACGTCACCTGACGTCGTGCTATCGCAGTCTGTTTCACACGCCACAACGGGTGTCTCCAGTGCCTTTGCACTTGCCGACTCCACATGTGACGGGCTGAAGCAGCTCTTGGGGGTGGGGTGACCCTGTAGTACTTTGGTTTGCTTAGGGAAGGGGCAGAGATCTGGGTTGTCGAATTCCTCATCATCCAAGATATCGAGAAAGTCTCTAGAGCCCATGCCTGATGGTGAGGTACTCTGAGGTGCTTGCAGCCCGCTAGCTAGCCTGATCCCCAGCAACAGGTCCTCCGAGTCTGAGCTCTCCTCGTCCAACCCAAAATCTGTGAAGTCTGTAATGGCGGTGGAAGACTGAGAGTAGATAGGCACGGTGCTGATGTCAGGCTTGGTGCCGCGGTCCGACCCGCTTGCGGCTGCGGCTCTGTCCTCGGCCAGAGTGGGCGTGAACCCCTGCGAAGACGGGGTGTTCGACGAGGACGACGACGAATGGAGCCAGTCCCGGCACCGGTTCCCACCGCCCGCCGCAGCCGTACCCACGCCCCGGATGGAGCTGATGTCGGATGCGCGGGTAGCAATAGACCGGGCGGAGCTATTCCCGGGTGAGTAGAGGCTACTGCAGGGAGACCCTTTCCCCAGGCCAACGGCCAGAGCGATGATGGAGTAGCCTGTGTTGAGTACTGTGACGCCGTCCTTGGAGAGGCTGTGCTTGGGCGAAAAGGACGGGAAGGGTGGGGCGAGTTCATACTTGGTGTGGACGGCAAAGCCGTGCTGCAGGCAGGTTGGAGACGCTGGCGTGGGAAGCTCCTCCTGGAACTCTGGGGGCAGCCAGTTAGGGTTGAACCCTGCAAGGAACAATACATGTAACAAGTATGAAACATTATGCAATCACATCAGCCCAAATTTTCTTTTTCAATTAATTATTAATGACAAAGTGATGCCACAAATCTCATTCATGACTTGTTCCTGAATTCAGCCAGTTGCACAGTTGTACGACTGACCAGCTTATTTTGTCTGCAGGGGGCTTTTACATACACTATGTGAAGCCATGTAAGTATTAGTGCATACATGATCTACTTAAGCGGTAGTTGTCAATTGTCACAAGGTCTTCCACTTGGTCAGTCCCTTTATTATGTATTGTTTGTTGTTTAAGTTTACTGTATCTGAATTTTATGCATGGTTGTTTTTTGTTTTTTTGCTGTTGTTTCTTAAATCTTAAACCAGCATTATATAGGGCATTTGTACAGAGTGATTTTTGTGAGACTTGCCCTGTGCTGACACTTGAGCCCTTATTCAAATCTTCAATGTTTTTTTCATGTGATATATAAAGAAAGTAAATGAGATTTCTATCAAACCTGTAGACATCAGAGGCAATGCAATGTTTCTATACCATGTTACCATGGATGTGCCTTCATACCTGTTGCTACATCTGAAGTGTACTTGAGGTGAAGGCAATTGGGACAGGGCTCAGTTGCAGGGACGGCCGTGATGGTCACGTAGCACAGCAGCTTCTCCTCATCCGTCAGGGGCTTTGATGAGGTAGAACTGAGAGTGGAGAAACAATGATTTGGGTAACAGAGGAAAAATTGCAGTTACCCCTCTGTGTGCCATTTAAACTGCTGCTTTATGGGATTCATGTATCTTTTTGTTTTATGTTGTGTTTTTTCAACAAGTTGAACTTCTCTTTAAAGGGCATATACTGTACTGGGAAGGCAAAAAAGCCTTCAAAATGTAATTGTTTGCAATCTTCTTTCCAATGGTCTTAAATGCATGTATTGTCCATTTTAGAAGCTTGCTGAAAGTTATTTGCCCTCAAATGATCCACATTTGGAGTAATGAGTGATTAAACCACAAATCCTCAAAATGTTTGGCCCGAACATAGTGAGGATTTAATCATTAATAATTAATTACTCCAAATGTGGATCATTTGAGGGGAAATAACTTTCAGCAGGCTTCTAAAATGGACAATACATGCATTTAAGACCATTGGAAAGAAGATTGCTGACATTTACATTTTGAAGGCTTTTTTGCCTTCCCAGTACAGTATATGTATGCCCTTTAAAGAGAAGTTCAACTTTAATCATTTAGTTTTGGGGTCAATGTTTATAAGGCTCACTGCTCTATATGTTAACCCCTAGTTCTCATAGACCTATTCATTTGTCATTTTTGTGTTTTGTTACTATTTGTTGTATGCATTTATATTTTTGTTGTTTTATGAAATGTTCTTGGTCACTGTGTACATACGTTTTTTATGATGAATGAAATAAATTGAATTAAACTGAAAAATAAATTGCCATGTTAAAAAAATATGCCATAATATATCAATGAGAGGATCCTGTCATAAGAGGAAATAGGGAAAATTACTACATTTTATATTTATTTATTTCACCATGGCAAATCCTTGTAATCCAGCTAAAAGCTGATTTCCAGCAAGATCGTGGAGCAATAATCAGAATAAACAAACTTACAGAACTTATAAAGTAGGCCATTAAATATCAGGGATTTTTTTTGGTTTCAATTCAAGTACCAGTAAGAGATTTCAAGGAATTGAAGAGAGCGTCTTACCATCCATACACCATGACCTTGGTATCATCGCTCGGCCAAGAACAGATTGCTATGTACAGGTCTTGTTGGATCTCCTCTTCCCCGAACAAACTCACTTCAGAAACCTTGCAAGGGAAAGAAAGAAGTCACACAAACAGTCATTATATTTATGTAATCTGCAGAAATGACTCAAAGCATGAAAACATACAGGAAACGGTACATTGTATGGGGCAAAGCAAATGTAGGCAGATTACCTATAGTTTTGTAGATGAATACATACGGTAACATTCACAGCAGATTTATCCACTAGTCTGCACATGTTTACCCGCTGCTTGGTTAAATTTTCTGGCTTTGTGACCCCTGGTCTAGTAATGACGTCAACATTGGCCATGGAACTACAGTCACCAAAAGGTTGAGGCTTAATTGTGTCCTGGAAGGTACATGTATTTGGAGTTTATTCACAGCCTGATGTCTATCGCCTAAACATCAGATTTCATGGGAGTTGTGCTGCTTAGTATCTGAGTGGCCAGCCCACATATAAGTTGGATCAGTACAGAATGGGTTGATGCATAGTTCTAAGTAATACCTTACAAACTATTCGTATTGAAATTCTTGTATTCCATTTGGATTAAAAAAAAAGACCTGTAAGTCAAAAATTCTTCCATTTCATGAAAAAAAGCTATGTTGTGCACTGCATGAATAATCAACTTTACATAGTGCATTTTTCAAGGCAGATTTTCTTTTGATTTTCAAATGCGTGTCTTTTTAACTCCTATTTGGGTTTTTTTCTCTGAAGATTGATTCAGACTGAGCTGTACCTTTTCCATGGCCTGGTAGTGATTAAACCTCCACCAGTGCAGCTGATAGATGTAGACTGGGAAAGCAGTATGGTCATCAGTGTCCACATTGAGAGTGTATGACAGAACAAAGTTTCCATCCTTGCTGAAACCCAGGAAGACATGTCTGAAATCAAAATAATAACAACTTCATATTTCTGAAGCAAATGTACATAAACATGATGTTTCTTTATGTGCTTGACAGCAAAATCAAATTTTACTGAACTTATATCTAAAAATTAAATTATGTAAATTATTAAACATGTATTTAAAGGAACAGGAAGGGCTTTGATTATACAGTTTGAACTAATGACCAGAGTCACTCAAGGTTAAAATACAGGTAGATGAGCCAAGACCCAGGCTTCAAGATACTTAGTATCCTGAAAGAGACAGCAGTGTGACTGAATGATGGTTGCTTTCAATGTAAAAGTAATACAACAAGTATGCCATCTTTATTATTTTTTTTTAAAATAAAAATTAAATGAAATAACTGTAGTAACTAGTGTGGTTAATAATTGTTAGATTGATTGACTTCAATAAATAACAAAATAGTGAAACCTTGCAGCTGGTGTGCTCCTTTTGCTAGCCCCACATAAAACATTGTGGAAATGCCATTACATGTGTAACAAAAACAAATTCAAAAACTCCTTTCAATTAATCATAATAATACTTGAAAACTGACTTTTAGTAGAATCATATTGACCATCAGATCTTAATGGACATGTAAGTGATTAACAGGTTGTTATTGACTCTAGATTCTAGGCCGTTGTTGCTGCATAACAAGCCTCGCATTGACCAGTGCGAGATCACCAGCAATGACCATCTATAGGTAAGACACGCACCCTTCTTCTGTGAGAACATGGTCGTCAATGATGGCCCTGAGTGGGATGCCCAGCCGGCCGGGAATCTTGCCAAACAGGGACCGGCACACCGGGTAGGTATGCCTGGTAGGCTGCAGGCAGCCTCGGAGCTGCAAGAGAGAAACAAGAGACAATACAGGTATGCAATTTAGTTCAAACATCACATGGTTTAAATTCATCCTCAAACAATCTGTATTTAAAAACTTGTCATCTATTGTTGAATAATTTGCTTACAATAATTTGCTTACAATGTACCTCTTTTCATCATTTTCTACCCCTGGTCTTCCTCTCCTTCTCCTTTCCCTCTAGATTCAGTTACGTTTTTCCACAAAAAACAACCATGCCTGATATTCAGATACAATAAACATATTAAAACAACAAACAAAACATAATAAACATAATTCATTTATATCGATTCATTCAATCCCCTTTAGATACTACAAATACATGTTGTTTTTTGGTCACATTGGGGACAATCAAACCATGACCATGGACAGATGATTAAAACAGTGAAAAAGCAATGCCAATGCCAATGTTTGTTGTTCCTTATCATCATTCATTTGCACAATGTCGATGTCAGTGAGTCAATTCCCGTCATTACAGAATATTTGCAGTAATCATAATTCCTGGCAACGCTGATAGTTTCAGCACCTTTTTACAGAATATAATTGCCATAATTTAAATTTCTTATAGTGTTAAAAGTAGCAACTATATATTGAAATGTTACCTCTCTCATTCGAAGTCTTTGTGTGACGTTGAATGAAGGGCGAACTCCTTTCCGAGTGTTCGTCAAACACGGAAAGCCTTTCATTTTGCAGCCTGGCATTTTCTGCGACATCCCCACCGTAACGTCGTGGGTGCCTGGGCCGCACCTCCTGGCGATAAAGTTGTCAGGTTTCCGCTCAAAGCACAATTTTTACGCGCGCTGTGCTGCCTCCCTGATCTCGTCTTCCACTGCTACGTTCATACGCGCCGTCTGACCTCTAAATGTTGCTTCCAATTTCTCAAAGATATTCAGAAATTGAAACTTAACCGTGTTGCAAGAGAAAAACCCATGTTTGTGCCCAAAGTCTACAATATCCAGCTAAATTCTTCCTCTTGTGTTTGACTCTCATTCAGTCATTAACGTTTTATTCATCCAGAGACCGTCACAAAATGGATTTTGTGTTAACAAAACTCTCGCAAATCGCGAGAAGATATGTACCGATATGATATATCAGACCGTGCAACTTACTGGTATTTCATTTTTTTTTTTTTTTGGTTTTGTGCAAAACATAGAGCCATGTGCTCTGTGGTGCAAAAGCAACTTTGGGGCTTCAAAGGTTGATTGAGTCACTCACTGTTGACTTTCTTTCCATAATCATTATCATCATTGCTCTTGATGTAACCTTTGCTTTACTGGTTCTCTCCGTAGTTATTCTAGTTTGATATAAAAGAGACCTCATCATCAGCCGTCTCTCCGCAATATATCAAATCTGTATGGCCAATTATATTATTATTATTTTTGTTGTGTCTTAATTCTTGGGGGAAGATTGGGGGCTTTACAACGCACTTTGTAAACATGTTTGTGTATTGGTATACTGAGGGTTGATAAGTAAACTAGTTGGCAACAGGGTGATCGCATCACTTCTCTAACCATTTCTGGGCAAAACGGCATGCCTTAACAAAAAATGAGGTGGAATAAATCAAGAAAATGAAATGAAAATATATATCTTTTTGTAACCCCCTTTAAAAAAAAAAAGGAAAAAGGAGAAGTAAAAACGTAAGAATTTCCTTTTTTTATCATTCACCTTGCAAACTCTGAGTTAAAGAGTGTGTCTCTTTTTTTCTTTTTTTACATAGATAGGCGGGCTGCTCGGTTGTCAAAATCTCGCCTTCCGCGAGTAATGTGCAATGTATGATGTTAAATGGTAGTGTTGCAATTGTACCCCTTCATTGATACACTGTAGGTACACAGTAAGATCCTTGAATAGGATCTCACTGATTGCGCCTGTTCTGTTCATGTCCGTGGTTATTCAAATGAAGCGACGTGATTGAAGGAAGCTCACGAATGATACTACCCAAAATTTTCGAAGTTTAGAAAGATGCATCCACGAGATGACTGACCTCAAGTTGTAGCTTCTCGACTCGAGTTTCGGAACTGGAAGACGGGTTGTCGATGAAGACAGTAGCCGCAGCTGCCCGGTGCAAGAGTGAGACGTTTAATACTACACTACAGCTGTGGCTACATGCAGCTGTGCAGTGCAGAGGCAGTGTCTAACAAATAACATGTATACAGTATAGAAATTGACATGATTGGAGGACATCACTTTCACCAACCAAGTTCCAGGCAAATCGCCGACTGCAAATCAGTGATTTATCTAACATAGTTAACACTGGAAAGGAGTGTTTAAAGTGTGGGTTACATAACTTGAATTTTTGTTTTGATTGCCTTGCACTTTAATTGTGAAAATAATTGGGTACTGCCCGGAGGCTGTATAATATCTGACCAGCAATGACCAGTTGCTTATTGGAAATTGCCAAGAGCAAGTCTGCCATATGTCCTGTATGTCGATGATTGGCTTGCCTGCGGAAAACTGGATAAGAAGATTGACGGTAACGTTCCGGGGGATCGAGACGGACTCGCCTGAGTTTGCACCATGTTCCCCACCGCTGGCCTCTTCCGCGGAGTGCTGTGTCCAGAGAATGATGAGGAAAGGGGAGCATGCAAGCGGCCGTACTGCCATTTTCGACACGTTCGCACAGGTGTGGTTCATGTTGCAAGTTTATCAATTATTTACAGTACATGTATGACAGCAATAAGTGAGTTTATATTTGCAATGTGCGCATGAGCAAATTATTCCTGGTACAAATGACCTCGGTCCAATTGTACCACTCACAGATTAAAATGGAAACTCCATAGATGGTGGACCACGTTTATACCCATTTTATATGACAACATCGATTCAGCTCTGAATAGGTAGTGAAAGAACATGTGCACCTGCTTCTATTGTTGGTATGGGCATGCTGTAAAATAACACACCTACACAGCTTCATGATCAAATCCCTAGTCGTTCTTAATTCAGTGGAGTGGCCGACCATGATGTAACTATGAACTGACTTATTAGAGAATATGTTTCATGAGTGATACATGTATTGTAAATGCAAACTAAAGCGATATCAGAGTAGAAAAAAGATAAATCAATATCTCATGATGGATTAAGCATCATAGGTGTACAGTTTGGGTCTGTAACTTTTATATAAAGTTTTACAAATGAAAGAAAAGAGCATAAACATGTACATGTAATTCTTCTCAATTAGATGAAGCCATTCTTGTGGTTTTGTGATATATGCATCACCTTTAATTATTAATGCTTTTTCAAAGTAAAAAGGAGAGTAAATGATCACTAAATCTTCAAATTGGCAACACAATGTAAATCTTTATTGAACACAATTTCTCTTCAAATTGGCACAATTCTAAATTGTATTATTGTAATTAGATATTTTAGTGTGCATCAGAGTGTTGAATACATTGTAAATTGAAAATCAGATTTGAAAAAATACAGTTGTCAATAAGAAATTCAAATAATTATGAATTTTGATTTAAGGCCAATATGAGATACATTGAAGAAATGTTACAAGTTTCAGCTACTTAATAATACTGTATTTATCCCATCACATCATTATATTTTTACAGTTGTGACTGTGGAAATCGCTGCCGAACAAATTCCGGCAGCGGAAGCAAAGTCGTCGACCTCCAGACATGGCAAGATAGAGAGTAGTGGCCTGCCCTCCCACCGCCGACCTAAAGACCGCACACCCATCACTAAGCCCATCCACTATGTTCCCACACCGCTCTTCCTGTGCAAGAAGCCAGCAGAGGATCAGTTCACACCCTCAGAAGACGCAGCAGCTTGCGAGGGACCGGTGGAAGATGCGGTCCCATCTCAGTCAGGGTATACCCCGACTCCTCTCGCTGAATTAGAGGCTCGGGGTGACCTACAAGATGCGGATGTGTCTGCTAGGGATGAGATTGAACAGGATGTTAGAGGGTATCCCTCTGTGATCAGCGGCAACAAATCTGATAGGACACAACTTGCAGGATCTCATCAGGCCCCAAAGGAAAGAGAACCCACAGCAGATGCAGAAGATCTGGAGGATGTGGTTATTGAGACGCACACATATGGAGGTGTCACCGTGACAACCAGGACTCCCAAAAGACTATGCAAAGCCGACCAACCCACCATTGGTGGGGATGACGAATACGATCCGTTCGTTGCTGACTCTACCCCGGAATCAAACTATAGCGGAGTCCCTAAACAGGAGATCAGTCTGAAGCAATCTCAATATGTCCCAAGTAAAATCTCCCCTGGTGATGATGATGATGATGACATGGATCACGGACCCCTCCGGATGGATGAGGAATACCCCCACTACGGTAACCATAACAATGAAGCTTGCAAGGATGGTGGTGTTGACCCCTACGTCACATCATCTGATTCCCAGAAGTCTGGGATGGATGATTATGAACCGTACTCTAATGTAGCTTCCTATTCATACAGTCCGGCTCCTTTCACTCACATGGAGTATGACCCATCGTACAGCTACACCCCTGGGGAAAACACAAGAGAGGACTTCCCAACTTACTCTACTTCAAATAGTTCAAAGGAGAGTAACTATGGGCAAGAAACAAAGGGACATGTACAAGATGACAATTCAAATAATCATGTCAAGAAGGCTGTTGTCAAAAAGCAAACATCCAAAACTGAAAGGCCAGTGCAGAGCGATAGGCTGCATGTTAAGAAGAAAGTTAGCAGTAGTAAACCAAATACAAGTAGTGATACTATAGTTCAACAGAATGCCAACAGGAAGAAAACACATCTTTCCAATACAAGTGCAGCCAGTCTAGAGAAATCTTCAACCAAACCAAGATCTAAATCTATAGATGACATTTCTCAGAGAAACAGCTCTAACTCTCCTAATGTGATTGCTCAAAAGGAAAGAACTAAATCTTTAGATGTGAATCCACAGAAAATTGTGAAAGAAAAAGACTTTCCCCAGCAAAAACTGTCTAAAAACACAAAGGTCTCTGCAAAATCAACATCAAACCAACATAACAGTCTGACCAAAAATGGAGTGACAAAGAAAATTGAGCTCTCAGCTACAAAGGAAAAAAGTGAACTAAAGCGTAGTGTCAATATATTGGGGAGGAAGAACTCCGAAGAAGGGGAAAGCACAGATCCTGCAAAGACTGAGAAAGGAGGAGCTAACAAAGGAAAGGTTTCCTCAGAGCAGCTGGCTGACTTCTTCAAGAAGAGAACTGAAATGAACGCTGGAAAGCTCTCAGGGAAAATTAAAAATGCAATGAAAAAAAGTATCCCAGAGCCAAAAAGGGGAGATGTTAAGGACTCCAGCCGTGAAAAAGTCCACAGTAAGACTGATTCTCCTGTGAAGCAAAAGCAGATGAATTTGAAGAATGGCGCTGGCAATGGAGTGCCCAAACCTGCTCCGGCCGAACATAGTCTGTTCAAGTCTTTTGGGAAAGCATCGCCTACAGTCCCTCCGAGAAAGAACTTTGTGAAAGAGTGTGGGATCGATCTCTTTGCCATTGCCAATGACTCCAGCTCCGAAGAGCGCGACAGTGATGATGATGAAGATTTTAATCAGAGTGTGAAGGCTAAAAATTCCACACCACGCTCGTCTGACCACAAGACGCCTCGTAAGAACAGTACTGGAACATCATCAAAACTGAAACCAGAAGATGCTAGACAAAGCCAGACCAAGGCTGGTGTCCCAAAGAAACGAACAGCTTCACCTACACGAGAGCCTGGCTCCAAACGAAGAAGAGGCTCATCATTGTCTAAGACGGTGAAACCAGATAGCACCAAAAGTGTGGAGTTGGATCTGTTTGGAGACGACAGCGACAATGAATCGGATGTCATTCTCTTGTCCGAAAGTGATCGGGAAGGAAGTCCTGTCAAATCAAGGATGCCGTCCAGCCTTTCCATGTCCAAGGGTAAGAAAATTGTAGCAAAAGCTCCAGCTTCAAAGAACAGAGATAGGTCATCATCTGAAAAAGATGTCATTATGTTGGACACTTCCAATAGTGATTCAGCTGAGAGTTCTGGCAGAGCAAAGATTCCATCCAGTCTTGACCCATCCAAAAAGGGTTCGGCCAAACCCACAAGTTCAAAGGTCAAAGACAGAGACCAGCCTGCATCTGAAAAAGCAAACGTGGCCCCAAAACCTAGAGTAGAATCAAATCCATCCAAAAAAAGCGTGCCAAGCTCAGCTGGTAATTTCTTACCGAGTGCACCGAGGAAGCAATCCAACATCGTACCAGGGAAAAGTGGTACAGTGAAGAAAGTGGTGAGCACAATGAAACGAGATGCAACATCAGATTTTGAAAAGAACAAGCATATTTCCAAAGGTGAGAGAACTGGAAATGGTAATCATAAAAATGATTCAAATAGACACCAAAGTCACAAGAGCAATCCGCCCCAAGTTAAGCATGCCGCATCGACTGGTAGGAAAGTGAAACACGCTAAGTATGATGACAGCAGCGACTCGGATTTGCCAGATGCTCTGGGAGGAAGTGATGACCAAGATTTGGATAGAGCCTCCCACCATGAAAAAGAACCTGATGAGATCAACAAGGAATATATGGAGGACATGACAAGATTCCTGGAAGAGAGCTCGGAAGAAGAAGAAGAAGAAGACACGACGTTCGATGAGTGCTATCGTATCTTCCAAGAAGGGACGGGTGACCCCAGTACGGCAGGCTACAAGGTGAAGGTGAGATAGCAAATAATTGCAACCAAATTCTCTCATACAGTACATAATATTAGGATTCGTAACTGTTTCCAGGCATTGAAACGCTTAGTGTACCATGCAATGTGCTTACAGGATTTATGTGTTTTTCTGGTGTAAAATTACAAAAAATTGCAAAAAATTGCAAAAAACATTAACACATACAGAGGTAAAGTGGGTGGGAAAATGGTGAGAAAAATCTGTACTGAGATGTCTACCATTGTATAAACCCCTCTTTGTTTCATGAGCAATTTCCATTTTGAGTACTGGAATATTGCCAACCATTTTTTTCAGGCCTTATTGTAGTACGGTATGCTCCAGAGATCATTACTCATTCCATTTGAAAGCAAATTGGTTGAATTTGTGGAAATTCTTGTACAACTGTCAGATTACTTGAGAGGAAAATGTTCAGAATTATACCTTAAAACTGGGAATATACGTTGTAGTTCTTCTTTAAGTGTTCCTTTGCTTTATTTTCAGAAACCTTCTGTAGAGGGACAGAAACCCACAGACAAAGCAGGCAAGCAGCGGGTTGCCCACACAGCCAGATTCAGTGTAAGTCATTTGACAAATAGGAGTGAATTAATCCAGCATGTCCCAGTATTTGTTCGCTCAACTTGTACCTATTAATCTTCGTTGATTGAATTCGCATCAAGAAACCTGTGACATAAAGGACAAATTTGCAGAGGTTGAGCCTGGCAACTCCATGTGTGGTGTGCCAGTAATGTCATGTTAAGTCAATGATCTCGCAACCACCATCATCATTTGTTTTGTTCAAGTCAGATTGAAATGTGACCTCACAACCTTGTCTGTATGGCTTTTACAACCCAATAAGAATGACCAACATGCACCGTGCACTTCAAAATCAATGCTGCTTAGAAAAAAGGCTTAAAGTTTTGAAGTGGAAAATCAAGTTTTAATTAATTTAAACATTTCACTTATCTATCATCAACAATATATCTAGCACCTTTGAAAACCTTCTGGGTGTAATTTTTGTACTTTGAATAACATTTTAGTTGAACATCAGGTTTGAAATGCCCCCCCAAGTAATCGATTCTCCCTTCGCACTCTGTAACATAGAACACCAGAAAGAGACCCGCACCCAAGAAGGCCAATACGAGACTCAGCCCTGGTCAGATGCTGCACCATCGCTACAAGGTCATGCAGGAGAGGGCCGCTAGGGGGTCCCAGGAGGCTGAGGAGGGGGGCACCTCTGCCGGCACCTCGGTCACGGGGAGGAAGAGAGTTGCCCACCAACCAGGTCAGTGTCCAAACATCTGGTTTGATTTTCAAAGACTGGAAGTGATGATGATTTTGGGGTTTCAAATTGGCAACACTTCAAAGCCAAGGGGTGGTATTCTGAAGCACTTAACTTAAGTTTGGACTTATAGCCCATACGATTCTAAACTGTGATTGGACAATTCATCAGCATTTTTATGAACTATTGAATCAGTGTGTGTGGTGCGCTGTATGTTTGAAAAAATGCTAATGAATTCTAAACTGTGATTTTACATTTCATCAGCATTTTCCAGAACCATTGAATCCGTGTGCGGTGCGCTGTACGCTTGTAAAAATGCTGATGAATTGGTGCATTTTTTTTTTTTTTCTAAAGTCAGACCTCAGAATACCAACTGGCTAAGCTAAAACAGTTTTGGAGTTGGTTCTTTCAAAATAGCATTCAAGGTTGGAGAAGTGGTAAATGATTACAGGCTGTAATCATGGCAGAACTGCTATTATCATTAGTGTCTTGATTATAGTTCAGTTCAGTTCAGTTCAGTTCAGTTTTATTCCAACGCAACTTTAAAAACAAGAACATCGAAATACATACATCGAGAAAAAACGTGACATAAATAGATTGAAACATAAACAGATTGAAACATTTATCAAACACAAGTAAACAAAATTAAAGAAGTGTTGAGGAGTAGGCAGGAAGGCAATGCCTTATTTAAAGCCCACCCCTCAGGGAAATAATCCATCTAGAAATATACAAAAACACACACCCACACGCACACACACATACACACATTATCTTAGTAGATACACACATTATCTTAGTAGAAGGCTGAGATGTGAATGATGTTATAACTTTGAGGTGATTCTTTCCTAGTATCCCCAAATGAAACTAAAATGGGACCCATAGTTTTGGCCAAACAGCAATCCAATGATAATGGGTCCAACAGTCTTTACTGCTACTAGTACCCCTAAAGTATGATCATATTGCTATCCTAAAATATAACATTTGGGATACGAGATATTTTTTGTTAGCCGGATGGTGATCAGTGTATTAAATCTTTGAAAGCATGACTTTAGATTAGATTAACCCCTTTGAATACCAGGCAAAATACTGCTCTTTGGGATTTGTGTGTATTAATAATGATTTTATAATTCTCATTTGGCACGCTAAGGTTTAAGAAAGTGATTGTGCACCACAAAGTGATCTGCTGAACTATGATCGAAGCAGCGCCATTCTTCTCATCTGTAAGGTTGTTGCTGAGAGGCATCAGTGTGCAGTGATTGTGTACTTAACAGTGACAGTGATCTCAGAAATCGTGCCATTTTGCATCATCCTTTTATTCATCTTCTAGACAAGAGACCACCCTTTTTGTAAATGTTAATTATTGTTATCCTTATGATTAAAGTTATTTGACAATAAAAATAGCGACAACATTGTAACAAAGGAATGCATGTCTAACATGCCAAAGAACGTGATGAAATAATACAATATAATAGATAATGATACAAGGTGTGAGTATGGATCCATAAATGTTGAGTAAGCAATGTTGCCTGAGTAGAATTTTAAAGAGTTCATGATTTACTCATTATTTGTACTCTAATCTGAATGCCTAGGGGATGGCAACCGGACTCTTCAACAGCTGACCCTGGGCTCAGTTCCTTCCAAGAAAACTCTGGCCATGACTAATGCCAAGATGGGCAAACGGGTGGCCCATGCACCGAAGACTGTGAGTAGCCAAAAATAATAAATCCATGTATATTAAGAACCTTTCAGAAATGAGCCTTTTTTGTAATACTAACTCAACAACATTTGTAGATTCCATTTACTTTTGGAACATTTTGGGGCAGCGTCATTTATCAGGCAAAGAGTCTTCAGGGTCTTCTTCAAGAGTTAAACATGATCAGTTTTAAACATGCTGTTATAAGCCATTTCGTAATTGCAATTTGCGCATGAGCAGATTATTGCTTTTAGTAAATGACCTCAGGTCAATTCCCAAACTCACAGAGCAAAATGGGAATTCATTGGATAGTCAACCACATTTCAATCTATTATCATGCAAATATGGCTACAGCTATTCAGCTCTGAGAAGGTAGTGAAAGAACATTCCACTATGTGCATCTGCTTCTATTGTTGTTCTGGGCACACTGTAAAATATCTTTACATCCATCATCCAACACAACTTCATGATAAACAATCCCAGTGAGCAGTCGAGTAGTATTTATTCAGTGCATTGTCCGACCATGGTGTAATAACGAAATGGTCTATTCTGTTATGCTGATGACCCCCCCTACTCCCACGTGTTTGACACTGTTACATGGCTATTTATGTGTGTCATTTGTGCGTTAGTTTCCTGGGATGTATCTTTATTGTTTTTCATAATTTTTGTGCTTGTTTTTCACCAATTTATGTTGTAGAAAAGGAATGTGTATGTTACTGGTGTTATTTTTAAAAGTCACGGCCCTTCTGAAAAACATCCTTGTTGGTTGATTGAGGGCTCCCGTGCTTTAATAAACCAAATCAAATCAAAACTTGCTCTTCTCCCTCAGGTGAGCAAACGGCCTGTGATCCCCACAGACTATGGCAGCAAGATTCCCATGAATATCAGGCAACGCTACCTCAACGTCTTCATTGATGAGCTCCTTAAGACGGCTGAGACGGACCAGGCAGCATTCGATAAGGTAATCAATGTCGGTGTAGTGAGTGGTATTTCGTCTCTCCTCATGAGGGTTAGAGTTAAATTCCCTTTGCAAGATCCCTACAAACATCAGCGCGAGTAAAGCATTTGAATTTTGAATGGCTCAGCCGTATTTATATGATAGGTTATTTGAGGAATGTTACATTTTCTTTTCTGCTCAGTTCATAAGGTTTTGATGAGGGATGTAAAACAAATGTACATCACCTTAATTCAGGGCACCAGTGAAAACCACAGACAATTGGTGCTTTTCATATTTCGTGTTGAGGTCACCTCGTGCGCAGAGATTTCCACAGAGCTTCTCATAGCGGTATCTATGACGAGATCAGTATAGGGAGAGAAGAAAAACGGTTTTTATGAGCAGGTGTTTGTACTGTTAAGATCATTTCAATACAGGTTTCAGTGAGAAATGTTGTTCTAGGGAAAGAAGAAGTGCAGTCTTTATAGGCAGGTAGTATTTCAACACAGGTGGTTGTTTAAAGGTCCCCTGTCATCAAAATGTGTGTCGACTTATTTTGATGCAACATAATATGTACATAACAAAATCACTAACTGTTCAATGGAAATATATGTCCTATATTTTAAAATATTTTTTCTTTATTTTTTTCTCAGCACTGATAAGCCCCGCCTCCAAAATATCCTCCAACTCAAAATTCCCCCTGTGACATCATCAAAGGTAGAAATTAGCAGGATAATAAGCAGAATTTATGCACAAACTAAACATTGCAATGACTACCTCCACCTGCCCACGGAGCATTACATGTCTTCACACAATACCATCTAACAACCTTTCATGTGGGAATAATCGTTTCCTTATGTCAGAAATGTGCTAGCTATATAAGCACTTGCAGGTAGTCATTGCAATGTTTAGTTTGTGCATAAATTATGTATATTATCCTGCTAATTTCTACCTTTCATGATGTCACAGGGGGAATCTTGAGTTGGAGGATATTTTGGAGGCGGGGCTTATCAGTGCTGAAAAAAATATAGAAAAATTATTTTAAAATATAGGACACATATTTCCATTGAACAGTGAGTGATTTTGTTATATACATATTAAGTTGCATCAACAGAAGTTAACATGTATTTTGATGACAGGGGACCTTTAAGCAGGTGTGACTGTATTATGTAAACTGTCCCTGTATCCCCATGCTCTGCCTACAGGCTCTGGAAGAGGAGAAGGTGGTCTACCAGCGAGCCTCCACTAAGAGCATCTACCTCAACCTGTGTGTCAACGCTCTCAAGAAGCTGCAGAATGCCACGGCAGCCATCTTGGAGTCCCCGCCCACTACTCCGACGCTGCTCTCCGCCCGCAACACAGTCTCCCACGAGGCGGTGCTGGGTGGGAAGCTGGCTACCAAGACTTCTTATAGCATCCATAAACACTCAGAGCTGGATGACAGCAACTTTCAAGGTGAGTGTGTGAAGAGGAGGAGGAGGAGGGGGAGGAGGAGGAGGAGGAGGGGGAGGAGGAGGAGGAGAGGAGGGGGAGGAGGAGGAGGAGAGGAGGGGGAGGAGGAGGAGGAGAGGAGGGGGGAGGTTCGGGGTAGGGGCAGAGGAGGAAGAGGGGGAAGGAGGAGTCCACAAGAAATCTTATTGTATCCACAAGCGTTCAGAGCTGGACGGTAGCAACTTTCAAGGTGAGAACTACAGTGAAGCAGATTGTACTATTATGTGGTCTAGAATAGTCCCTAAGATGTCTTACAGCATTCATAGCCACTCAGAGCTGGATGACAGCAACTTTCAAGGTTAGTGTGTGAAGAGAAGGAGGAGGAGGAGGAGGAGGAGGAGAGGAGGGGGGAGGAGGAGGGGGTAGGGGCAGATGAGGAAGAAGGAGAAGGAGGAGGAGGAGGAGGAGGAGGAGGAGGAGGAGGAGGAGGAGGAGGAGGAGGAGGAGGAGGAGGAGGAGGAGGAGGAGGAGGAGGAGGAGGAGGAGGAGGAGGGGAAGGGGGTAGGGGCAGAGGAAGAGGAGGAGGAGGAGGAGGAGGAGGAGGAGGAGAGGGGGGGGGGGGGGGTAGGGGCGGAGGAGGAAGAGGGAGAAGGAGGAGTCCCTAAGATGTCTTATTGCATCCACAAGCACTCATAGCTGGATGGTAGCAACTTTCAAGGTGAGAACTACAATGAAGCAGATAGTTCTATTATATGGTCTAGAATAGTCCCCAAGATGTCTTACAGCATTCATAGCCACTCACAGCTGGAACACAGCAGCCGTAAAGGTGAGATGTGCATACTGTGAAAGTGGTTATATAGTCTCCAAGACTTCTTACAGCATTGATTACACTAAAGAAGGTTTCTATTCAGTAAAACCCACTTTTACAACCTCCTGCTCAAAACGACCCTCAAAATTTCTCTGCAGGAAAACTATGCTATAAACATTTGCACCTTCAAATTTACACTTGTCCTGAGGCAGAATTTAGCAGTATATTTTGCCATAGAAAACCCCAGACTTTTCATTATTTCTATAATCATAATTTGATCAATCTATAAGGTATTGATGTTACAAATAGGAGGTATGAGAGTCAGTGTTATATATGTATAAATAAACACATCGGTATATATCTTTTCAGGAGCGCATTTATATGAGAAGCTGACGATCTACATCATGAGTGAAAGTCTGCTGAGAGAGAACGGTTACCCTCGGCCATCTGACATCCCAGGCCAGGCTTGCTTCTACAAAGAAGAGCAGAACAAGACAGTCACCAGCAGCGATCGTGAGTTTCTCCTCCCTTAGCTATCCCTTAGATATGTTGTTGTTTATTTGTGTTTGTGTCATTACCTCTCTTTGTTCAGTCTGTATTTCTTTTTCTGTGGCAATCTCTCAGACACAAACACCCACACTGTCTCCCGTATCTCTTTCTTTATCTGTTTGTCACCCCCCATCCCCTCCTGACTCTCCCTCCCTTTCCCCCTTCTCTCTCTCTCTCTCTCTCTTTCTCTCTCTTTCTCTCTCTTTCTCTGTCTCTGTCTCTGTCTCTCCCTTTCTCACTCTCTCTCTCCTTTTCTGTCTCTCTCTCTGTATATACCTCCCTATTTATCTTTGTTTAAAACATGGGGTGTGGGTGACACAGGTTCTCTATTCTTACCTTTGTTTTGCATTTTTATGTAATATTGAGTCATCATGCCCTCCTCTTCCTCCTCTCTCTCCTCTTTGTCCTCTTCCTCTTCTTCCTCCTTCTTATCCTCCCATCCACCTCTTCTTCCTCGTTCAAATGATCAGTCAATAGCTTTTTAGTGCAGCGATCAAACCCATACACTCTTTTCAATGATTATACTGCATTATGATATGTCTCAATACGTATCAGGCATCAAATGCTTGTTTCAAATTATCATTCTGTAGGTTTGTAGTGTAGCGATCAAACCCATACACTCTTTTCAATGATTATACTGCATTATGATATGTCTCAATACATATCAGGCATCAAATGCTTGTTTCAAATTATCATTCTGGAGGTTTGTAGTGTAGCGATGAAAACTATGCTCCTCTTTCAATAAATATACTGCATTAGGATATGTGTCAATCAATATCATGCATCAAATGCTTGTTTTGAATAATAACATATAACATTTAAACTCATACTCTTATGGTATGTCTCAATGGATATATGCTACTATACATTACTCTTCTTCCTCCCTGTAGCTAACCAGCACGTGTGCGTCCGGTGTGGCACCATGTACTTCCGGAAGCCAGACGGGGAGTATATCACCAAGGATACGTGCACCTTCCACTGGGGGAGGCCCTGGACTAGAAGAAGTGAGGATTTAGCACTCTGGTGTAAACAGATCGGTGGTAGTGTTGGGGGGAGTGGTGAAAAGGTTGTGGTGTCAGTATTGATCATTATATTGTTTTTGGTGGTGTCAGTGTTGATTGTATTTGTGCTTTGGTAGTGTTGATGGTGTTAGTGGAGATGGGTGTATTATACGAGTGGATGGTGTTAGGTGTTGGTTGTCCTGGTGGTGTTTGTGGTGCTGCTAGTGTGTTAGTGTTTTGGTAGTGTTGATGGTGTTAGTGGAGATGGTTGTATTATATGAGTGGCTGGTGTTAGGTGTTGGTTGTCCTGGTGGTGTTTGTGGTGCTGTAGTGTTGATTGTATTAGTGTTTTGGTAGTGTTGATGGTGTTAGTGGGGATGGTTGTATTATAAGTATAGATGGTGTTAGTGGTGTTGGTTGTCTTGGTGATGTCAGTGGTGCTATTAGTTATGTGATGTTGATGGTGTCGGCGATGTCAGTGTTGGTAGTAGTATTGGTGGTGGAAGGAATGAAGTGGTTATTATATGGATGCTCATGATAGTGATGGTTAGTAGGAGGAGGTATATGGGTCATTCCATGGGGTTGGGGAATGGTTTTCATGCAATGTCCATGTAACCTTTGCAGTTCACCAAGAAGATCAATTCAGATGTGGTTAAGTTTTGAGCTGTCAGTGAAAAATTGCTCTCTTTTCTCAGTAATAGACGTTAAAATTTGAAATCTTTTATGGAGTTGAAGCAAAGGCATAAAAAAATCTACCACCATTACATGGACATCTTATTGTTTTTACATGGACAAGAATTTTTCATATGTCAAATTGAAATATGTCCTGGTCTTTGAGAAATAATACTGGATGGGACCGCATTTTTTGCTCATGCCATTATTGGACTATATTTGCTTGGTTTGAAAGAGATATGGATTTGGAGTTGTGGTATGTCACAAAAATTGCCCCAACCCCGTGGAATCACCCATATACACATAATAACAATCAAGATCATTGTGTTTATGTTGCTGGTGCATGTGAGGGTGTTGATGTTTTTATTGATTAAGACATACCAAGTGCTGTGTAAATGCTCAACACTTTTGCATACCGTAGGTATTGCAATCACATGAATGTAAGTGAAATGGGACGGTCTGCGTAAAAATGCAATTGTTTGTGCTAGCATATTGCTTGAATCCATAGGCACAAAATCATCACACGGATCGAAGCAAAAGCCCAGCATAAAGCAAGTGCTATTTTTTATGCATGCGACTAAATTGTTTGTTGTTCTTAGTAAAAGCACATTAAGATACTGGTCATACATGCATTAGCCAAATCCAAGTCCACTTTTGAATACATGATTTCTCTGTCCTTGCTTGCTTGTGCTCAGTTGCTGGATCGATCGAGAGCCGGTTTTCCTGCTGTGCTGGGGACATGGATACCAAAGGCTGCTGCATTGCTAGGGTAGGTACAAGTCATCCTGAAATATATAAGAAATGATTTTGGAGGCTGATTAAACCCTTACATTACCAGGCCTTGAACCGCCCATTGGCTAACTACACAACTCTATGTCTATGGTAGTAAGAGAGTTACCTTTACATAACATAACCAGGCCCTGGAAACCCTATTGGCTTACTTCACATCGTCATGCTTATGGTAATGAGAGAGCTAAAGCCAGATGTTATAAAACAGACACCATGATGCATCATCATCATCATCATCATCATCATCGTCATCATTGTTTAAGATCCGTTTTTCCCACTTTGTGGGGTTAGACCATTCATTTCTTGATATGGCTCTCCTACATTCTGTCCTGTGATTTGGGTCAATGTGGGTAGTGTTCAACACTTTTCTGTCTGCTTTGATTGTTTCCTCCCATGTCTTGCGAGGTCTCCCACGTGTGTTCCTCCCAACAGCTGAGAACTGAGAACTGAGCATGTAATGTGTTAAACCTCATTGAGCAAAATATCTTCACATGGGTTCTTTATTGCATTATGGGGATTACATTATCCTGAGGCTGACTTGAAAAGACTGAGTTGAGGATGGTTAGATGGATGTGCAGGGTATCATTATGTGAGAGAGAAAAAGAAACAAAGACCTCTTCCAGTCAGTGGGCCTGGTAAGGATAGGACATGTCATGAGAAAGAGCAGGCTGAGATGGTATGGTCATGTGGCTAGGAGAGAAGAGACCCACTGGCTCCAGAGAATACAAAATTTTACAGTTGTTGGGAGGAATCCATGTGGGAGACCTTGCAAGACATGGGAGGAAACAATCAAAGAAGACAGAAAAGTGTTGAACATGACCCATATTGACCCAATTGACAGGACAGTATGGAGGAGAGCTGTATCAAGGAAATGAACTGTCCAACCACACAAAGTGGGGAAAATACGGACTTTAAACGTTGATGACATCATCCTTAGGCCCTGTGTGAGGGATGGCAGTGGTTAAGATTACTGAACCCATAACCAGAGCAGTGTCACTCTGATATTACCACAGGCCCCATCTCAAAAGTGCTTACTCTTACCATTACCATTCACTTCAATGTGATTTCAATCAACTGTTGTGATCCTGAAAATCATTTCAAATCTAAAAACAAAATGAACATTGAAAGTACAATTATACTTTGATAGTTGTTCACTCATTTGCAACAGTAGGTACGAGTCGTCTGATTATTGATTATTGAGAAGATTTGACTTTGTTTTATACATAAAGTCTCCCAGTTCTGTGGGTCCTTGCTTGTTTCATCTGCAAAGTTTAACTATCCATCATAAGTGCATGTTGTTCATGTCCTGTGTTTGTGTTGTACAGCTGCATGTGACTGAGAGCAGGTATAGTAGTAACCTAGCTGGCTACATGAAGACCATCGACAAGGCAGTGCAGAAAAACAGCCATCCAGGAGTCTACGCCTTGGATTGTGAAATGGTAAGCAGAATTTATTTATCTTATCTATGAGTTTATTTATTTATTGAGTCTTCTTGATCCAGCCAGGGTGGCCCCATCAGTGTGCCATGCATTGTTCTTCACGGGGGCTGTGATTACATCATACAACAACATGGCACGGACACTCATAAACATGCGATACTTGAACAGAACCACTGCATGAATGTCTCTGACTCTGTGCACACAAGCTATGACAACAGTGTCCTTAGATATGTTATGCAGCTCCCAAGCTGACCAGTCAGTTCATCTATCAGTTATCTATGCCCCCAAGTCTCTGGAAGGAAAACAAAGGCTGAATGGTAATAATACTGATAGAACAAGGGCCATATTCATGAAACCTTACTAAGCCTAGATAGGTACTTAAGTGCATACAGCTACATGCATTTTGGTTACTAACTAGGCTATTAAGGTTTCATGAATACGGCCCCAGATGAACAATAAGACTAATGATACTGACTGCATAGCTTACCAGCTGGTTAAGAGCTCTGAGGACTCATAGATGAATTTCTGTCTCTTTGCACACAAGCAATGACAAGAGTGTTAATTTATCTGTGGAGTGTTAAAGGAATCAATGGACCATTTTCATTATGTATGCCGATTCTCCCTATCGCATATTGCTCTACGAATCTGAACGCGTGTGGTGCTCCAATTTGTTTTACCATTTATTCTTGGGATATGAACTTCAGGTTCACGAACACAGTACTGCACAAACATTCTATAGCCATCGTCTTGCTTGTGTCTTTTCATTCTTTCATTAGTCCATCCACAATCAATGTTGAGGTAGGCAAAAACATCGCTGTGAGTGATTGGTGTTATTTTTTTTAAGTCCTTCGTCCATGTATCAACCCTTCCATTTTAATATTACGAGGTTTACAAGGGTCGAAATTACAGATTCTGTGTGTTATTGCATGAATTGAATACAGACCAAACTCTTACTGGAAGTATACATCCTAAGAGCAATTGATCAGATATCGGTATCGCGAGGTGATATCGCTTGATATTGGCTATATGCCATAGGGAGAATTGTATGCACGTCTTTCAAACAATACGCTATGAATGGAAACCTCAAAGCTTGTTTGAGGTTTGTGAGAGCAGCAGCAACTAATAGAGTCACATTGCATTCCACCAATTGAAACGTAATCACGAGATACTGTTTAATATCATGTGTTTTTGTTTTTTTGTTATGTTTTGTTTTGGTATAGAGGGTCTTTCCCATCGCAGTCCGGAGACTGAATTAAGAGGGATATTACAATGTGAGCCCTGGTCGCTGGATACAAGAACATATCATGTACACATATGTGCACCATCTCCACTCACTGGGGAGTATTCCTTGCCCGCTGCACGATATCGATGCAGGGTCAAGATCATTCACATAATCATCCACCTCCTACCAGGTACCCATTTATGCTCCTGGGTGGAGAGCAGCAATGTGGATAAAGTATCTTGCTGAAGGACACAAGTGCCATGGGTGGGCTTGATTCTGGGACCTTGAGATCTTCAGTCACAGTACACAACCACCGCACCACAACACCTCCACTACCCTGCAGTTAAGGAGAAAGTTGTGAATATATTACAAAAAGTCATCAAAGTTTTCCCCTTTATGTTCATGACAGTGTTACACCTTCCTGGGCCTAGAGTTGACCCGAGTGACCGTTGTCAACGACAAACTGGAGGAAATCTACGACACCCTGGTGAAACCTGAAAATGAGATCATAGACTACAACACAAGGTAGGTCTGTAAATCAACATAAGATATAAACACTTCCTTGATATATAAAATGTGTACAGAAATGTTATAAATTGAATATATATGAATGTATAAGTCATAGAATATATACAAAAATATATGTAGAATAAAATACATTAACATACAATATATGAAATGAATGCACCAATATGATGTATAACATTTATATGAACATGTAATATATTAAATATATATACAAATATAACAAAACATTTTTATGGAGATATAATATGTAAAATATTTAGAAAGAAAAAGATATGTATAGACTGTATACAAAAATATAAATGAAAGATATGTAAACCCTGGGTTAAATATTTATACAGATATGTGTAAAAGGATGTATAGAATATACATAGAATATACAATGATAGAATGATACATAGAATATACAAAAACCCTGTTGGTATGTCTATATCCTCGTTGTGTAGATTCAGTGGCATCACTGAGGCAGACCTGAAGCATGTGACTACCAGGCTAAGGGATGTCCAGGCCGTCCTACTCAATATGTTCTCTGCTTCCACCATCCTCGTAGGACATAGTCTAGAGAGTGACCTTGTGGCTCTCAAGGTGAAGACTGGGGTGTCATACATGGACTTTGCCAATTCTCCATATCGCATATAGCTCTCCGAATCTGAACACGTTTGGCGCTATAATTTACCTTTAATTCTTGGGATATGAACTTTTGGTCCACGGGCATTCTAGACACTGCTATAGCCATCGTCTTGCTTGTGTCTTTTCATTCTTTCATTAGTCCATCAACAATCAATGTTGAGGTAGGCAAAAACATCGCCGTGAGTGATTGGTGGTATTTTTTTCAAGTCCTTCGTCCATGTAACAACCCTTCCATTTTAATATTATGAGGTTTACAAGGGTCAAAATTACAGATTCTGTGCGTTATTGCGGGAATTGAATATGTACCAAACTCTTACCGGAAGTATATGTCCCAAGAGCAATCGATCAGATATCGGTATTGCGAGGTAATATCGCTTGATATCGGCTATATGCGATAGGGAGAATTGAATTCAATGCAATTTTAGCTTAATTCTCATGAGTTGGTGGCAACTGAATCATGAAGTTGTAGTGATAAACATAAATATGATAACAGTATATATTTAACATATAAGATGTACAGACATAAAATTAAATATAAGAACTTTGATGATGGGTGATGGAGGTAATGGAGTTTATATGATGTACTGTGTGTAGTCCTGGGAAGAGATGTTTGGGTTATTAGGAGATGAGGGAGAAGGAGAAGAATAGTATATAGCAGGAGGTGAAATAGTAGAAGTAGTTAAATAAGGTAAAGTAGAACTAGAAGTAGAAGAAGTAGTAGCAGAAGAAGTAGAAAAACTAATAGAAGGAGGAGAAGTTGAAGAAGGAGAAGAAGAATGATGGGAAGGTGACAGATGAGGAGGAGAGGGAGAAAGAGAAAGAAAAGAATAGGAAGAGGATGACTGTAATATCAAAGCTATGAAATTGTGAAATTAAATTGTAAAAGGTCATTGATACACTGAAGTATGCATTTATCAAGTTTTCTAGGTCACTCGATACCAAGATACATGACAATAGAAGTTGCTCATCTCAAGGCGTTTTATCCTCCCTAGCTTCTGCACAACACGGTGGTGGACACGGCCATTGTCTTCCCCCATCGGAGGGGGCCACCCCTAAAGAGAGCCCTCAAGACCCTCATGGCAGAGTACCTCAAGAGACTCATCCAGGATGATGGTAAGAGATGGAGATTGGGCGTAAGCAATAAGGGTGGGTTGGTTATGGGGGTGATCTCCATATAAATGTCCCATTTGGCTGGTAATGGGACAGTCCAATTCACAAAATTCACAAATTCACAATCATTGTGTTTGTCCTGTTACCAGCCTTATATGGGAACTATTCAGAATCATTTTGAAAATACAATTTTATGCTCTGTTCAATTTCAAATTTTGATTTGAGCTATCTCCATTGAAACAAAACAAGTTTATGTTCCTGGTCTCATGGTCTAATGATTTGATATGATTTGGATATATGTTCCAATTTACCTTTACTGTGGATATATTCAAATATTAACTCTCTCTCTCTCTCTCTCTCTCTCTCCACCCCTCCCTCCCAGTCGGTGGGCATGACAGCTCTGAGGACGCCCGCAGCTGCATGGAGCTAATGATCTGGAAGGCCAAGGAGGATGCCAAGATCAAGAGGAAGAGGTGACAGTCGTGAGAACACAGGTATCGCTGGCATACATCTCATCGCACCGTACATGTACGTCACATCTCAAAACAATAAGCAAGTATCATTCAGTGACAGTGCAGTGATAGGCTGGTATGTGGAATATTCCTCTTCATTTGTGTTCATGCTACGTTCAAGAGAGAAGGGAGACAGCCGTGGGATCTCAGGTACCAGGCGCATGCATCACGCATCATTCGTCATATTAAATTATGGCATCTCAAAACAAGTGTCATTCAGCTATCCAGTGCAGACTAGTGTTCATCCGTGTTATGATGATATCTGAAGATGAAGTATGTAGCAAATATGGAGTATTCCTCTTCATGCATGTTCATGCTAAGGTTAAGGTCAAGAGAGAAAGGTTCGCATGCTTTTCGCATCATTCATCACATTTAAATACGGTATCTAAAAACAGCAAGCAAGTATCATCCAGTGATTTAGTGCACGCTAATGTTCATTTGAGTTACAATGTTTTGTAGAGAAGTATGTAACGTGTGGAAGTTTTCTTAACATACATGTCGATGCTATGGTCAAGAGAAAAAGGTGGCAACAGTTGGATCTTAGCTACCACTTGCATGCATCTTGCATCATGTCATTTTAAACTAGGGTATTTAAAAACATCGAGCGCCATTTACTGATCCAGTTCGGACAAGTGTTCATCCACATTATGACATAATCTGGAGATGAAATAGGTAACATATGCGGGAATATTCTTCTCCATACATGTTTACGCTAAGTTCAAGAGATAATGGTGTCAGCGGTTGGATCTTAGGTACCTCTCCCAAGGATCTCACATCGTATGTCACCTCTGACTATCTGAATTAATACAACAATCCTCATCCTGCACACCTAACCCTAGGACCCAGTTTACACTAGTGCTCATCCAAATGTTGTTATGTGAAGATGGAACTATTACTAGAAACTAGAACAAGTATGTAAGGAGTGTGGAATATTCCTTTTCGTAGATGTTTACGCTAAGGTCAAGCGTAGAAGGTCGCAGGGGCAAGATCCCAAACACCATTATGTTATGCTGCCTGTCACTATAGATAGAGGCCTTACGTTGTGATATCGCCACCATTTCGCTCAAATGGGCACTCCTTGTAGTTCAATTGCCATATAGGAGGAACATGGAGGGCACCATTCTGTGTGATATCACAATATAAAAATGTTATCGCAATACGACATGTGTCTTGCTTTTGATGGGAACTAGTGCATGCCAGGACTCAACCTATCGGACTTACACAATGTGGATGTTTGTACGCTTATCATTAATTTTAACGCTAAGATGAAGAAAAAAAAAAAAAGGTGAGAATCAAATACTCCGCTCATCACGCTTCACATGTTACTTATATCCATTTATCTTCATTAGATATGCTGCATATGGGACTTGTAAATACATGTACACTGAAACCTGTATAGACAGACTACTGAGTGGAGACAAGGAACCTGGTCTTTATGGGCAAGTGGTCTTTATGTAAGGGTTACTTTAATACAGGTTTCAATGAGGAATCTACTACAAGGGAAACACGGAATGTGGTCTTGATAGACAGGTGGTCTTTATGTAAGGGTTACTTTCATACAGGTTTCAATGAGAAATCTGCTCCAAGGGAAACATGGAATGTGGTCTTTATAGACAGGTGGTCTTTATGTCAGGGTTACTTTCATACAGGTTTCAATGAGAAATCTGCTCCAAGGGAAACATGGAATGTGGTCTTTATAGACAGGTGGTCTTTATGTCAGGGTTACTTTTATACAGGTCTCAATGAGAAATCTGCTCCAAGGGAAACACAGAATGTGGTCTTTATGGGCAGGTGGTCTTTATGTCAGGGTTACTTTTAATAATACAGGTTTCAATGAGAAATCTGCTCCAAGGGAGACATGGAATGTGGTCTTTATGTGCAGGTGGTCTTTATGCAAGGGTTACTTTAATACAGGTTTCAATGAGAAATCTGCTCCAAGGGAAACACAGAATGTGGTCTTTATAGACAGGTGGTCTTTATGCAAGGGTTACTTTAATACAGGTTTCAATGAGAAATCTGCTCCAAGGGAAACACAGAATGTGGTCTTTATGGACAGGTGGTCTTTATGCAAGGGTTACTTTAATACAGGTTTCAATGAGAAATCTGCTCCAAGGGAAGCACAGAATGTGGTCTTTATAGACAGGTGGTCTTTATGCAAGGGTTACTTTAATACAGGTTTCAATGAGAAATCTGCTCCAAGGGAAGCACAGAATGTGGTCTTTGTAGACAGGTGGTCTTTATGTCAGGGTTACTTTTAATAATACAGGTTTCAATGAGAAATCTGCTCCAAGGGAAACATGGAATGTCGTCTTTATGGGCAGGTGGTCTTTATGTCAGGGTTACTTTTAATAATACAGGTTTCAATGAGAAATCTGCTCCAAGGGAAACATGGAATGGTCTTTATAGACAGGTGGTCTTTATGTCAGGGTTACTTTGATACAGGTTTCAATGAGAAATCTGCTCCAAGGGAAACACGGAATGTGGTCTTTATAGACAGGTGGTCTTTCTATGCATGTGATCATTAGAGCAGGTTACACACTATATGAATAATACGTTAGTCTGCATGCACTTTGGCGGCAAGTGAAAGAGGAAGTGGTGGCAGGGGTGGGAATCCAGCCTCCATTCATATCCCACACTGCCTGTTGCTAGTCCATTGTGATCTTGCTGCACATGGGAACCATTGCACACCAGTGGGTGCACTTTCATACTATCGGTATATCACCTCGTATGTATGTGTGTTTCTTTTCATGTATTCTGTGCTCATAGATCTAACATAGGTATGGATAAGTAATTAAGTATTTTATTTCTATTGCAAGTGGATGGACGTATGTAGCCACATGCGTTTAAAATTCTGAACCCATGGTTTCCGTATCTAATTGTAAAACAGCTCTATGCGTTAGTACCACCATGTTTATTATTCCCAAAAATGTGGGAAGTGGGAACTATGAGAATGTGGCTGGGTTTTGTTTGAACCCCTGACAACCTAGATAATGAGGGATGAAGTACCTGTCAAGTAGACCACAGAACCTTGGTAACAATGTGTGGTTTGTTTGTGTAAACGAACGTTGAACCTGCCAGAGGAAGGCTATGGAAGTCATTATAGAGTAAGGGTTGTAGTGGGAAAGACTAAGGGATTCATTATTGATGCAGTGATTTCTTATTCTCCCATGGCCATGGCTACATTCTTGTTTGATTTTAGGATACCAGGGGGGTGTTTCACCAAGCTGTTCGTAAGCTATGATCAACTTTTCGAACGATTGGTGATCCCGTCTTTTGCTAAATGCGATACCACACTTTCTTCCTGTCTTAACATATTAGGAGTTAATTTCCAACAATCCTATTAAAATTTTTGAGAAATCTTAAACTTTGTATTCAGACACTTGTTGACAACAAGAATTTTCATTTATAAACATCAGATTTGAACTCCAGCTGATGGGACTCAAAATCATTGAGAATGTGATTTAGCACAAGAAGGGGCCACCAGTTGTTCGTAAAGTCATCATTAGCTTCCGAACAGCTTGGTGAAACACCCCCAAGGAAGGAATAATCTCATGATGATTAAATCATTTGAATTTAATGAAATCGGGACCCCCCTGAATGTGGCAAAAAAAAGCTTTTGCCATGATTATGTCCCCAAATCATTACCACTTTTATTCCAGAACTTTAAGGCTCTAATTTGCTTTGCTTTTTATTTAACTTATTCCTTTTTGACATGCAGTAATATCATTAATATGCACACATCATTCATGGTGGAATTCTTTATCTGTCTACCACTAACGGGTCACTCCATTTATGCCAGAATATATGTACACAATATCAGCAGTCAACGTTACTTCAAATATAGTCATGTTTAACTGGTAACATGTTACTTGTGGATGATTTCACCATCAATACGCACCAGTCACATTCAGCACTATTTTGTCTGATACACACAGGAGTCATGCATAGGTTTATGAGTTCCATTCACCACAATATCAGCCGTCAAAGTTGCCTAAGTTGCAAAATCTAGTTGAATCTAATTGAAGCATTATTCTGTATATTTATGCCTTAATACAGCTTACTCTTGATATAACAAGGTCGTCAGGACCAGGGCTTTTTCCTCGTTATAACGAAACCTCGTTGTATCCGTGCTCGTTGTATCGAGAGTAAGCTGTAAATGCAAAATAACAAGATATCTGCACACATCATAAATTGTACACATCTTAATTAGGCTTAGTTGGAGATCTTAATTCAAATAAATCCCTTAAAGCCACACAAGAAGTGAAGTGGAAGGTTTTTTTTTCTTGTTTGTATTTTTCTTTGGTTAAATTTTAAAACTCACAAATCTTTGGATTTAAACCAATAAAAAATAAAATAAAGAAATATGTGAACCTTTTCCCTTTGTTTCTGCTACTGTCCCATGTTTACACCATAGAGGGCAGCAGACAGGGATCTCATCACGAGCACCCCATGTCATTTCACAATGATTTCAACACAATTTCCTGTTTTAGAGCAATGGTCTCTGATCGTGCAGGCAGGTTGAAGTTTCAGTGTGGTCGTTGTTGCGAATGGTGGGAACTGAATGATGATCATCTTCACATTAGTTTTAACATTCTTGCCAATTCAAATATTCTGTACCGCTAATTCTTTTATGAAATGATTTAATATAAATGTTGAACAGTGATGTTATGAGAAAAAAATATCATATACCCATGCTGATGGCAATCCCATTCAATGAATTACATAAAGTGATGTGTTAATTATCAATCGACATGCAATCAGACAATCAGACACACAGAAAATATTCAATGAGCATGTCTATTTCAACTATTTCAACCACTCCAAATGTGGATTATTTGAGGGAAAATCACCTTCAGCAAGATTATAGAATGGACAATACATCAATTTAAGACCATTGGTAAGAAGATTGCTCATACACCTTTTGAAGACTTTTTGTCTTCCCAGTGCAGTATATTCCATTTAACCAAGCCAGGAGCACCCCATAGACTTGTTATACATTTCAGTCACCCATATGGCACTGAGATGGTTGATTAAAAGGTAATAAGTGAATTGAGATCATGAAAAACTTCTTCATCATGATCCTGGTTGAAAAGTGCTGGATTGGCTGGGAAAGTGATTGACTCAAGTGAAAGTTCTGAGGTCTGTGGTATCCTGTATGGCCTGGCAATGTTATCCCAGAAGGTGACATTTGAAGTCATGCATGCCATCCGATGTTTCCTCTCTTTGTTGTATGTTTGTGTGCAAGGCTGGTTACTAGGCCACAGCTTAAAGGGCATATACTGTACTAGGAAGGCAAAAAAGTCTTCAAAATGTAATTGTTAGCAATCTTCTTGCCAATGGTCTTAAATTCATGTATTGTCTATTTTAGAAGCTTGCTGTAAGCAAATGATCCACACATGGAGTAATGAGTGATTAAATCACAAATCCTCAAAATGTTCGGGCCAAACATTTTGAGGATTTAATCATTAATCAGTAATTACTCCATATATGGATCATTTGAGGGCAAATAACTTTCAGCAAGCTTCTAAAATGGACAATACATGAATTTAAGACCATTGGCAAGAAGATTGCTAACAATTACATTTTGAAGGCTTTTTTGCCTTCCCAGTACAGTATATGCCCTTTAAAGGTACGGTTTAGCTTGTTGCGATGATTATGGGCTGTAATCATGCCAGAAATCCTTCTGCCATTATAACCAGGGCCACGTTTTCAGTAAATGTAACTAACCATCAATGGTAACTACCATGGCAACAAATGCAATAATGAGAGCTCATTGGATGTTGCCATGGTAGTTACCATTGATAGTAAGTGACAATGATTAAAAACATACACACCCTGTATGCAACATGGCAGAGGTTTAAATTTGGTTTCATTCAAATTTTATTTCCATTTGCAGATGATTTGTTCTAGGTATCTTTAAATAAAAACAGAATTATGCCCCATGGTCATGAAACAATGGCACTCCTATGATTATGGATCGAGTCGTCTTTACCACTTCCACCCCTTACTAGTACCTTTAAATGAGGACCTGTATATGACCTGATAAAACCTGGTATGTGACAGATAAGAGCTCTATTGTGCACTATTGCACAGTGATTTGTCAATTTGAGCTAATCGATTGATCATTTCAAGGTAGCGTATGCCTGTGGCACACAAAATCAAATGATATGCAACATTAAGGTCATCTTGCATTTAACATGAAAGATGCGGCATTGCAGACTGTGACCTCTGTCCTTGTGGTCAAGTCCAGACCCATGAACATGTCATGACCCAGTGTACTGTGAAAGGACCTCCCTGTTCACTGACCCACATTGGTAACCCCCAATTGGTGACAAGCCTCACCAACTGCCAATTTTGACTGCTTTAGTTGATGTACGAGATAATCATAACCTTCATTTTGTCAAATAAGAAGCATGGAGAACATACTACTTTGTAATTTTCCTCTTCGGTTTAACTTCCTTGTCAAATGCAATGACAAACATCGTTGGTTAAGAAGCATGTTGAATACAATGACAACCATTGTCGTTTGCACATAAACGAGGAATGTGAATATGATGTGCCTAATGAAAGAATGATCAGTCTTGAATCTCTGTTCAACTATTGTGAATTTCTATTTATGTGCAGAGTGAATTGATCATTATTAAATGTTAATTCACTGAACACCAAGGCATTAGATCATTGACAGACTTCGATCAATTCAAATCAAGACTAAAAGCGCATCTGTTTGATAATTATTAGTTATTTTCAAATTCTCACGTAATCAATTTTTACTTTCACACGCATAGAGACTATGTGAATGGTATTATGTGTCTCTAAGAATTGAATATTATTGTTATTATTATTATAAAAGAACTACAGAAAAAAAATCAAAATGAATATGTAACACCTGCTAATAAGCCATTATTGTTTAACTTTACCTTCTTCTGGTAACAAAATGTATTATCTAGTCTTTGAGCATTAATGTATCAAACATACATTTCTTATTTAGTTCTCTCTAATTTTCTTTCTCTATCATGCCTGTGTACCATAAAAAATTCAGGAAGCTTGTGAAAACACAAGCTTCTTTCAGTACATATTACCAGAAGTCACATCTCTTAAATATGAGTTAGTTTGAAGAAGTTGCAAAGTGCTTGGTAAAACTGAACTGTTGAGTGTGCAGACCAAATGCAAAACCCAACAAAGTGGCTGGTGTGAAAGGAGGAATAGAACATCCATATTTAGCAATATACTGTATTTAAATTGTGGTCATTTGTCTTAGATGGTTTCCATGGTAAGTGGGAACATCACAGTACCACATTATGCAAAAGTATGTTTTTGAGTTTGAATGCTGTATTCATTGTTTAGTTAACTGTGCAGTTGGTCTCAATCTGTAAGAATTGTTATGTTTTTACTGCCAGTAAACAAACATCCTTTTTGAAACTTTCAAAATAGATTGGTCATGTCATGTCTGCTGTATATTTTTATGAAATGTCTCATTGTGGTTAATCTACATTGCACAAAGAGCATGCAAAATTAGTATAAAAATCAGACCTTCCTCCAAAGACGATCTGTTGTGGTATTTTGGGGGCTTTATTGCAACATATCACTTCGTTGAATAAAGGATGTAAGGAATAACATGCAATTACCAAATATGGATATGATAGCCACCAAGGTGAGGCAACTGTCACACTTTCTAGATCAGCGATGTCATTGCTTCCTTTTCACGGCCATTGTTGTTTTCTTTTTGGATCAGTTTTGCCAATGCATATACCACACTCTGCACATGTTGCTTGTCTTACTCTGTAACGGTGATGTGGATGTTTTTATATGAGGCATGGGGGTATTTCAAAGTAGATGATTCATGGGTGAATCCACATCCATGCACAGCAGTGAAAACGTTACCTGGGGGCTCTGGGTAATTTAGCCCCAGTAGTGCAAAAAGTAGCCCCTGCTGATAAAAAGTGCCACCTTTTTTTGTGAAAAATACGCCATATAATATGTTAAAATGCAAATAATAGTTCAGGGGGTCGTTTTTACAATGTTTGTTCATAGAAGCATACATGCTCAATGAATACAAAAGCTTTAGCTAATTGATTATTCACTTGTATCATATTATGTTGCGTTTCTTGAGCTTTATTAGTCAAAGAGACTACATGTACTACAATATGAATGCTAATGTGATTTACCTGTGTTAAATGCCGACTTTTTTTTTGTTTCAATGTTCAAATCCTATGTTTGGGATAACTTTGTTGGTGCTTATTGAAATCAGACTAATTGTGTTTTTTACTACAATGTGAGATTTTCTCTTGTTTGTAAATCAGTCATTTCCATATTTTCTTTATTAGGATGTTGTTTTGACTGAAAATATGTCCACATAATTTTTTCCATACTCATGGAAGAGGAACCTCTATCATTTTGATTGAGTGAAACTAGAGAAGTGACATCACACACAATCATGCCATGTTGTATGGTGCGGGAAATGACTTGTTTCTTTGAGGTTTGTTTTATTTATGCTTGGACTCATGGAATGTATTTATTTAAATCGCTCTTCTGGAAGGGTTGGTTATTTTACATGGCATGTATAATTTTTCCAGACATTGGATTTATCTTGTCATTTGTAATGAAGTCAAAAGCAGCGGATTTGTTTCCTCGTTTTGAACTTGCATTTTGTATAGTTTTGATAATTTTGTTGTAAAACACTGATTCTATGATTGATCTTGGGTTTGATAATGAGTTATAGCCTTATTGCACTGTACAACTCAGAAATCTATTATTTATTGTGAAAAGAACCTAGACCGCTATGTCAATAAAAGATAACAAAATTATGCTTTTAGACGTCAACTTGCTTTCCGTTGTAATCGAGACGTTTATGATATACATTTGTATGTGTGTATTGTTGGTACATAAGTATTTCTGTGTGTGTGTGGAGGGGGGGGGTGCGAATATGTACTGTGTATGTGTGTGAGGGGTGCATGCTCGTATGTGTATGTGGTGTGTGTATGCGTGTGTGTATGTGTGTGTGTGTGTGTGTGTGTGTGTGTGTGTGTGTGTGTGTGTGTGTGGGTCGGTGTTTGTGTGTCGTGGATGTCTGGGTGTGGTTGTGGTACCGGTATGAAACCTAGATAAACCGCACATTGTCAAAGAACAGTCTTCTTTAGAAACATCTGTCTGATGATGAAATAATGCGTCACATCATTGCTAAACTTCGTTTGCCAGAAATCGAGCGACCTATATTAAAACACAAACTTATACTACATGTACTTATTTTCACAATTAATCAATGCTCAGTCTCCTCTAGACACCTTGGTTTTACAATGAAAAATATGCGTGACATCATTGCTAATATTTGCTTATGATCTAGCTACCAACAAACTAACAAAGTAGAGTTACAAAGTAAAACAATCACACGAGTCTTCTCTATACCATTTGGATTCACAATTAAACAAAGCGTCACACTGACAGTAAATTAATCAACCATCTTGCCTAGGCTCCTTGGCTTCACAATGTGAGAATGCGTCACATCAATGCTCATCTTTGCCTAAAATCGAGCTACTATTATAAACACTAAAAATAGATATGAATATATACACGCATATTTGCGAAGTAAAACAATCACGACTCTTCTCTAGACACAATTGGTTTCATGATTATATATATATAATGCGTCACTCATATAGAAAGTAAAACAATCAGCAGTCTTCTCTATATAAACACCTTGGTTTCACAATGTGAGACTGTGTCACATCAGTGCTTATCTTTGTCTGAAATCGGGCCACCATTTTCAAAACTCAAAGAAGAGATAATCATGAATATCGAAATAACCGCACATTTCCAAAGTAAAATAATTACCATCCCTCCCTAGACAGGCTAGACACGTTGGTTTCACAATGTGAGAACGCGTCACGGCATTGATTGTTACAATATGTAATTACCTCTCCAGATGCAATTATACATTGATTGAATGAATAGCGCACACGAACGCTGGTGCAATGGGGCGCATTTTAGGAGACCAGTCCGTGTCAGGACTAGTCTAGGCTCTTGACATAATTGTATCAACCCGACTCGTCTAGCGGTGACATGATCACCAAGAATGTACTAGCCTGGGAAATATAATTTTCCGCGATTGCGCCATCGCTCGACGAGTTTGGTTCATTTTCCATAGAGCATTTTTTTTTATTCGGGCTGATAAAATAAGTGTATAACCTAGATTATGTCAGTAACTGCTCGAACGTACTTGAAGGAAGTGTATCCTTGCTAGTATGGTGACGCTATCAAAAGGAGGATGCAATGTTTCATATCAAACAGCTAAGAAGGAAACAAAATTCAAACATAATGCACACTCCTAACATGCCTAAAGAAAACAATTGCCATCAGAAGAAAGATATGAACGTCTATTTCATATTTTGTACAAATGCTAACGGTAGATCTATCTATGTTACCCTTTCTACCTTCTACCTTTCTGACCTGATCTATACATGAATGTTCTGTTGTTTGTTCCTCTATTTCGTGAAACCGGCCCCAGTGCTCTATACGCCGGTCCTGTCTTTCATTCAAGACGATGTGTACTTTCGAGGATTTGGTTGTCTGGTTGTGGTACCTGCGCCTTTGTGAAAACACGGAATGTCTGTTAATGAGTTCCCAGTTCCGTAGTTTAGTTTCGTTTGCGTATAAAGTTGTTTGGTAAAAATTCGACGGTTAGTTTTGATGCATATCATATTTATGATACTCTTGACCACCCCGGTAGATCAGCTCTGTCATGAACATGATGAAAACAGAACTGAGCAGGTGGAAGTTATTAACATTACTTTATTTGATACATTCTTTTATTTTGTCAATGTTGTTTGTTTATATGAATTTGATTAGTCTGGGAATGAAACGAAATGGAATTCTGGTACGATTAATATTACCAATTGTCCATTCATTTACGCAACTTTCGTGTGTGTGTGTGTGTGTGTGTGTGTGTGTGTGAGTGTGTGTGTGTGTGTGTGGTGTGAGAGCGAGAGAGAGAGAAGGAGAGAGGGGAGGAAGAGAGGGGGAGAGAGAGAGAAAGATAGAGAGACAGAGAGAGAGAGAAAGAGAGAGAGAAAAAGAGAGAGAGAGAGAAAGAGAGAGAGAGAGAGAGAGAGAGAGGGAGAGAGAGAGAGGGAGAGGAGAAAGTGTGTGTGTGTGTGTGTGTGGGGGGGGGGGGGTGTCCCATTTTCTTTATAGTTTCCCCACATGCAAGACGGGAAGTAGTCTGGGTTAAGGTATTTTTTTCTCTCATAAATAAAGTGTTTGGCCCTTACTCTCTCTATCAAGCCTATAAACATCTGCAACGTTTCCTTTCGCATGCTTATTACAGTTATTATTATTTAAAGTCGCAATGTTAAAAACGTGATCTACCAAAAGAAGCATTTTAGTAGTATTTGGATTCCATTGCTATTCGAGATCCCTATCAATTGCCAATCACATTTAGGCCTATATCCATAGATCACAGCAAGGACACTCATTCGACACGGCTCCTCGCCAGAATGTCCTTACATTATATCCCCGATAGATACATTATTTTACACAAACAAGGAGAAGAGAGGGGGGATAATGCAGATGATATCAAAGGCACATCAAAGCCCAGAAAAGGTATCAAATATTGTTCAAAGACAAGTCTTTGATCATAACATGCCGGTGTTTAGCAGTAGAAAAGTACACGGAATAGGTCTAACGATCTCATATTAGTTTTCAACTACGGTGAACTAGGACGATATTTCAGACAGCATCGCTTGCTTTCTGTTCAAGTACATATTTTTGTCCCAGACATTGGCGATCACGGCTCTTCATTTTCTTCAGTTCTTATCTATTGATATTTGATACCTTGCATTATACTCAACGGATCCATAAACGGCTCTCCATCTTTTTCAGTACTATCTATTAATATTATTTTGATACCTCGCAGTATATTCAACGGATCCATAAACGTGACAAGTCTTAAAGATGCTGTGAAATGCCAGCTTTACCAGTAATGAATGCTTTCTCTTTGTATTCTCTTTCTCTGATTTGCTCTCCAGCAGCTTGTCAACAGCCTGAATACAGGTCCTTACTCCGAAGGTTCGCTATTCCGATTGTCCGAATAAGGTTCGTTAAACCGACAATGAAACTGACACCGTTTTTCCTTCTTACTCAAAGCAGTTTATATTTTTTCTTCGAAACAAAGAACCCTATTACCTTTTCGGAGTAACAAACCTCATTCAAATTTCGGATTAACGAATCCTTTTTCATTATTTGGATAAAACAACCTGCGGAACAACGAACCGTTGGAATAGTGTACCTTCTTATCAATACATCAAAATGTGTTCTGATTAACGAAACCATCTAATTTTGGGATTGACCCTTCCTTAATTTGCCAGGAGAAATTCTGCTCAATGGTCATTACTGGTTACAAAATGGACACCTGGCAGCAAACGAGTTAACGAGTCCTTAGGTATACGAAATGTGTGTGTTTGGAATAACGAATCTTCAGAATAACGAACATCCCTTTCCCCGATGTCTTCTTCATCAACCCGCCAACAGCCCTGCAGCCCTGTGCTGTTAACCCGCCGGAGACGGATCCAGGCTTAACACGTTTATAGAGAGTCATTTGTTTCGTGCGATGATTTCGTACATCGTGTTTAGCGAAGCCGACAAGTATTCCCCAGGGCCTAATTTTAATTCGGTAACCGAAACCCATAAATACCCCCATTAGCATTAGGATTACGTACATGCATGGTAACCCAACCCGATAAATATTTCAGTTGGTTTAATACCGGTATATTCATGTTTACGGAAGAAGATAAATACGTCGATGCGCCTATATGATTATGTACATTCATGGTAGTAAATGTATTAGACCACAAACCGAAGCGAAGCACGTTCCCCATGAAACTGACATGTTATGTTGTTATACATACATACATACATACTCACATACATACACACATACATACATACAGTTGAGGCCAGAAATTTACATACACCCAGGAAATTCAGAGAAAAGTTGACACTTGCCAAACATCGTAAAATTGAGTGTATCTCATAAAATATTTGTGCTATCATGATGAATTTGATATCAAACTAATGAGTATGTCATGCCCCTTCATCGCTTTGCTTTGTCATCTGGAGCTGGAAAATATTTAGGTGTCATTTTCCCCTAAAAATCTTCATATTTTAGACAAATTAAAAATAAAGACTTGCCAAAAACATTTCATATTTGTGCTAGTTATTTCTCAACGCAAACATTTCAGATTACTTTTTTTGTTCAGTGCTGATATATCATGATAGAAGATGCAATATAAATCATACATTTGACATCTATATATTTCTATGAAATGATGTTTGAAAATGTGATAACAAACAATAGAATACATTTGGCACGAATATTACTATTTTTTCTTCAAAGAAAATTCCACTTAAAAATATCATATAATTCCAACAGCATTTCAATCATGTGTAAGAGCTCAATATGTTCTTTCGTTTGATACCAAATTTGTCATAGAAGTATTTATATTTATGAAGATAGAGTAACTTTAAGGATGTTTGGCAAATAAAACAAATTTCACTGAATTCCATGGGTGTATGTAAACTTTTGGCCTCAACTGTACATACACACATTTCCAGGGTTCTTGTCATAATGTGGTCATAATACGTCCATTGCAGAGATGACGTAAAAATGGTAGCCAACAATGTTCGGTAGCGACCATCAAGTTTCAGTGAAGGTATCATGTCTACGCCTACTTATTTACATAACACCGTTTTATCATTTCTTCAAAGTACACTTAAACAATAATTCATAAACATTGCTGTGGCTTTTTCAATGTATAGGCCTTCAACCATGACAATATGACCACTCACTGCAGCCCTATAACTTGGACGACGGCGCTGCTCGTGAGCCAATTGTTACGATTGTTATCGCTGCATTTGGTTGTGATGGCAGTATTGATTTGATATCAAGAAGAGGTGCTAAAGTCATTATCTTGGTGTTAACTTCAACACCAAGGGTGTGAAACGTAACGCTTTCTTAGTTTCCATATGCCGACCCCAATTACCCGGGGTTTGATCCAACCACAGTATGGTCCATGATCTAACACTGGCTGATTTTGCAGGGGGTGGGGGTGCTGAAGTCACCATTTCACAATTGACCCCCCCCCCCCCCTCCCCCCACCCCCACGATCTGTTAGACCTCCAGGGCCTTGTCTTCTAAACACGTAACTCTGGACATAAGAGCCTGGATAGGGGATCGGACTTGAGAACAATTGCAACTCATTATAAAACGGGGCATTGACCATGCTGGACTTCGATCGGCCGGAGTATGATCCGGATTCTAAACCATCATCCAAATTAATTCATCTTAGAAGAACATTCATCACGATCATTATTTTATCATTTATTTGACCGTAAAACTAATATTACTGTTTTACAAAAAAAAATACACGTATAACAAAATAAAGGACACAATACAATCTAATATAGACATGATAGATGACAGAAATAGAAAGCGTCGGGTCCAAAAAAAGTGAAGTAGTTTATTGTTGGCCGAAGGGATATGGACCCACCAACATACCTGACTGACATTCTTAATATAGTGAGGGACGTTGGTTTAAACAAGAAATCATTTCGGAATGAGTACAGATGTGTTTTCCCAACGAGTACCCACAGCGAGGGACTTGACGCTGCCGCCCTCCCCGCCGGTACTTTAATGCTCATGTTTTCCTGTCACGACAAAGCGGGAATGAAGAATTCTTTATCGCATTTATTCAATGCATATATCAATCATACAGACTTCATTCTGAATTTGGGATACAATAACATAACAAAATACAAAGTACATTCATTTTGAATTTGGAATTCAATAACATTATGAAAAAATACAAAGCACAATCAAATATTGAATGAATGCTGCATATTAGTAGCGACCTCTAAATGCTAAGGTGGTCCGCTTCTTCGTCATAATGGAGAAACCCTGGAGAAAGGAGAAATGGAGAAAGTGGAAGCTGCAAACTTCTTTCTTGTGAGCGTACCTTAAAGAGCTAAATACAGTAACCATGGTTACCATGAAAACATTTCAGCGTCAGGTTAGCTGGATGCCACAATATACAAGCTTATTCCTGATTTTGTTTTGGGCCCAACGGCTTAGCTCAGGCTTATACAACATTCGATCTTGTTTTGCCCCAAATAAGTCTAAAAAATACTGCAGCCGCTAGCGTTAATACTACATAAACATCGGGCTCATTCCTGACTCCCCTTTTGGTTATACACATTTAGGTTTCTTAAAATAGTTCAAGTTTATTTGCACGTTTCTTTAGCTACGGCCCATTGCGTATAATACCGTGTTGTAAGGCCTCAGAAGAATGTATCTCGACTTTCTTTCAAACACTTGCAATGTCTGGAACCCTAAGATCTTTTAATTCATCTTAAGAACATGTTTAAATTCAGGATTCAGGCTAGACCATTCCGTGCAGTGATGTTTGCGTCTTTCAAAATACATTTACATAAGTAACGTTTCATCGGCGACCTCCGACCTCCGACCTTACTATAGAAGTCTGCAAATGCGTGTAGAATCACATAAACGCTGTCTAGCCTTACTTACGATATTCATGGAACATATACGTACATATTATATAACTTCGATTACAATTTCAGCTAGGTTGAATAATATGTAAACATGCCGACCAAGCCTTCGACGTTCATTGTGCATCCTGAGATGTATGTGGGCTACCGTCTTTTTTTCGCATTAAACACGCATAAATTATCAAATTTGTGACTTTTCACATAATAAAGTTGTACACACCTTTATTTTATGGCATATATAATCACATTAAGTTTACATACATTTACAAAACATTGTCTTGTCAAGAAAAAAAAACATTATTCATACGCAGATTCCCCTGTATCACCACACATTATTCTTTTGAAACTGACGCAACAGTAAGCCTTCGGAGTCCATTGTGGACGAAACTTTCGTCCGGGAGTCAGACAAGAAACATTATGTTGTTTCCTCATTATGTTGATGATCAATACTCATTATCGAGACCTTCTTTGGAATTACAATGTTTGAAACGTAACGTACTCGTGAGCAATTATCGTACAACTGCATTGAAGGTCGTTGAGTATTGTATTGTATCATAATCAAACTGCGTACATACATGTCCTGCATGCCAAGGGATGATAATAAAACGAATAGTGACGTAGCAGAAAGCCGCGTCATTATTTTCAGGGTCTCTCTCAAGGTGATGGTTCAGCGCATGCGCAGTGAGTGTAGTGAAATCCTTTTCACACGAGCGCCTCTCTGTGTGGGAGCCTTCTCATCGACCTGCGGTTGGCCCAAAGTCTCCACCTTGTTTACCGCCCTATCCACCGCGTGCAAGTCTTGTAAGACATCACCAGGGGTAGGACAATGGTTTCTTTAAGAATGAAACCGGGACCCGTGTCTTCGCTCCAGTGCTTTTATTGCGTTGTCCTCTATTTTGATACTTTCCCTACTACCGTGCCGTTATTTGTTTTGCTGTAGCCGCGAGAAAGCGACGCTCGTTGATTTGAATAATTGATCAGTAGTGAGATTTACGCAAAACACGCCTTCACGAATACTTAGGCGGAAGATGCTGCAATAGATAAAACTCTGGGGAAGTTTTGACACGGACTCTGTAAGAAGTGGACATTCGTTGATTCCTCAGTTGTTCCAACTTCGTCAAGAAAAGAGGAATGCGTGTTGCTACAACCTCTTAAAAACCGTCAGCGGGAAAAGTGATTCTCACGTGCGTCTGAAAAGCGAGCGACCTTCGAACTCTGACGCTGCGCATACACTCACAGCTTTAGTCAAATATTTTGGATGAGTTTTGGATTTTTATTTACATAGGGAGATGCTGGTTACATGAGACACAAGTTTGATTCAACATCCTCCACACGGATGATTTGTAGTATCTGAACAACAGAACGCGCGACTCATCAAATAGATACAGGCTGACAAACCAAACACGTGACACTAGCCTCGTCAGTAGCTAAATGGCTCAACAAAATGTTTGTACACGGATTTGCAATGTTAGCTTGAAGTAAGCTTGGACAAGGTTGAAGTACTTCGACGGAAAGTGGTTCCTGTGATCTCCTTTTGATTCCACTCCTGCACCTGATGATATCATCGTGACGTTGGATGCGTTTTCCTCAGGTGGAACTGAAACGCAGAACTAAATTACGTAAGTCCGTCATGCGTTTAACTCTTGCCGGAAAATTCAAATTCCACTTTATTTGTCCATGATATAAATCATGGAAAATTACCTCATGTTGCAAAATACAATAATACAGTAATACATCTACATAACGGAAACAATGAGCAACGTTCAATACATAAAAGAGTAGGAGATTACATATTTGCTCTTCAATACGAAACAAAGTGGACTAGACCATGTAGACGATTAACATTTTGGCAAGAAATTAAGCAAGCAATAAAGAATTGAAGAATGATCTGCCACAGACAACACCAAATATGTTAGGATAGTTTCCTTATATAGGCCCCTACATGATCATCCTATGACTGTCTAATATTCTAAGTATGATAGAAAGAGTATTGCACCGTATGCATCATACATCGACAAGAATGAACTAAAAACAGGTAATCGATTATGAAAAATCTTTAGGCCTATACATTTCATCATCATCATTATCATCATCATCATCATCATCATCATCATCATCATCATCATTATCAGGACTTGTTCAACCATTGTTGGATGAAGCCCTTCTTAATCCGGTTCCATTCACTTCTATTTGCTCTCATTCTGTTCCATGTTACTGTGTTTGTGTACAGTGATATTTCGTCTCTCCACCTTCTCTTTTGTCGACCCCTTCTTCGCTTTCCTGTTCTTGGTTGCCATTCTGTGAGTTTCTTGTTCCATCTGTTGTCTTGTATTCTATATAAGTGCCTTGCCCATCTCCATTTCATCTCTTTAATTTTTACTATAATATGTTTGACCTTCGTTTGACCTATACACTGTATCTATACCTGATCTTTGACCTATGCATTTACTACAAGCTACATTATTTTTGTTGCCATGTGTGTAATTTCCCGAGTAATGCACACATATCTCATTGGGCAGTATTTTACCGGGCATTTTAACCTGGCAAAGAAAGAGTAAAGACAAGAGTAAATCCTCCCTTAACGGTCCGCAGAGCTGCTATAGAAGTGTCTGGAAAGCGCAAACACAAGAAGCCACTTAAAGAGCTTGTGTGGATACTTAGTGTCTCCTTTAATCCTCTCAATATAAGAGGGACTCAGCGACCAGTCTTTCTCAAACAGCGTGGACTGAGAAGAACCAGTGAATATAAAAAACGAACGTCATTGCAACTTGGTACAGTTTGATACATCTACTCGCATTCAACGTGTTCAAGTTAAGGATGGCATGTTCAAAATCTGATTTTTCTAGAGATTCATCTCAAATGAGTTTTATTTGTACGAGATCAGTTAATCACCAATATGCCCTTCGAATGTTGGCACATACACATTTATTTGAGATCTGCTCACATATAGGCAGTTTAATGTCCTACATTTTCCTGAGGCGAACTATTACATGTATACAGAGATTCGGAATGGATTGTTTGCAAACAATGTCATATATATATCAAAGTAAGAACTGCATAACATCCCAACGCTCAATCATGGTTCGGACCCGCCTGAACATGTGACGCCATGTGCGAATAGTGTATTGCCTCTAACTCTCTACATATCACTCTTGTAGAAGTAATGTGCACAAAATCCATGGAGTAGCATTTTATATGACGCGAAGTGAATTCAGTTGGGGTGTGCACCAACACTCGACAATCCAGAACGAGGCACTTCCAGTTTTCTTCCAAGGCTTTCGTCGTCGCCATTCATTCAGTTAGTGTTATAATCATAGGGACTCTGAATGCAGACTATCACAACACACATCATCGGACTGCAACTCACGTAATAAAGGAGTAAGCACGTACTCATGAATACGGCTTCAAATTACGGCTTTATTCGTCATCCTTTAAGTGAACGTGGACCCATGAACGTAACAGTTAGTCTTTGCTTGATGTCTCTTTCCTGAGGGATAGTTCACCCTGACTATAAGTTGGTCTTAATAAAAGCAGAAACATGACGAAACATATTAGTGAAGGTTTGACGAAAATCCGTCAAAGGAAAAGAAAGTTATGCTTTTTTGAAATGTCAATTTTGTGAAGTCACGCGAGAGGTGTTCTCCCATGTGCTGTGTACAAAATAATTCCATAACTTGCTCTTTTTCTATTTTAACAACGAAAAAGAGTTCTTTTTCGGTGCAGGTATGTGTGTAAAAACGTATTATTCATGATGCATCAAATACACAGGTAAAAGCTAGGATGCTATCTGGGAGAGCATCTCGCACGTGCAGTCACAAAATCAAAACTTAAAAATCAAATAACTTTCCTTTGCTTTGACGTATTTTCGTCCAACCTTCACTAATATGTTTCTTGCATGTTTCTGCTTTCCTTAAAACCAAGTTTACTTCAGGGTGAAATATCCCTTTAAGTAGAACGAGGGAAATGCATTACATATTGATTCTTAGTGCGCATAATATGAACGAGGAAGTCACAGTTGAGTTACCAGGCTGGCAAAAATAGCCACGTCATTGATTTCATAGAATAACAAAAAGAAGAATTTCAATGGTTGAAAAGGGAGGGTAAACAATTAAGTGATGAGGCTTGTTACGTAAACGTTTGATACCGTCCAGTAATCATTATGCTAGGGCGGGGCCAGTGTCTGATTAGGTACCAGCACAACGTTGCTTTACGTAATAGTAAGTATTGCTATCGATCAAATCTCTTCAACTTGGCTTGATCCTCACTCATGGAGAATATGCCGTGTATCCGTATTTGTATCTAGCTGTATCTGTTCTTAACGTATTATTACCATTTTTGGTTGTCGCGTTCGTGTATGGCTCCTTCCATTTGATGAGTGCAGCATTTAAGCACAACGTTTTAAACACAGATTCCTAAAGGGAATTATTAGTACTGTACGTATACATTCAAGTATTTTGATGACATTTTATGATTACCATGATTACATTGCACGCTAATCAATACGCCTTATCGATGAAAAAATACCGGAATGATTTTGCCTTCAAACATGACATTTTGAACTTTCTCTGTGTCTCTCTATTATATCTATAAATACACACACACACACACACACACACGCACACACACACACATACACACACACACGCACACACATACACACACACACACACACACACATATATATATATATATATATATATATATATATTTATATATCATTCGCATGCTCACTCTGTGGGAGTGAAGATGATTGGATATTGTCTTCGGGGAAGCAAGAGGGGCGGGATGCTTCTCACCACCCCTCTGTTTCAACCGAACATGCCCACAATGGTAACCATAAACATACCTCCCCCTTCGAAACACACACACATACACACACACACACACACACACACACACACACACACACACACACACACACACACACAATACACACATGAGGTGTGAATTGCATAGCGGCAAACTCGATGAAGTCTCTGAATTGAAGCCAATAATCTCCCCAGGTCAGTAAAACATTATACAACTGAGAGCATTATCCCACCCAGTTATCGATCGATCGACGATAGATAACTAGCATGATCGATTTCGTGTCCCCGACACTGGCAGTTCTCTGAAAGAATAAGTAGCATTCATTGGGACGTTAAGCCCCCCCCCCCCCCCCCCCCACACACACACACACCACCTACATGCTTTTGGGGCTTGAGTACAAAGTAGCATGTCTTCCAGTCACTTGGTCGTTTTTTTTATTCAAGCTAGAAAAATGGTCTCGTACTCAGGAGATTAATACTTTTTTCATTATTCTTTCCTCCGTGTTTGGGCAAGCCGAAATAGTTCTGCGCGTTGTTTTCTTAATTCAAAATTGGCTATTTGAGCCATTATACACTCTTAGCAGTCAGACCCCTTTATTGAATAGCTTAAAGGTCCCCTGTCATCAAAATGTATTTCAACTTATGTTGATGCAACACAGTATGTACATATCAAAATCACTAACTGTTCAATGAAAATATGTGTCCTATATGTTAAAATAATTTTTCTTAATTTTTTCTCAGCACTGATAAGCCCCGCCTCAAAAATATCCTCCAACTCAAAATTCCCCCTGTGACATCATCAAAGGTAGAAATTAGCAGGATAATAAGCAGAATTTAAGCACAAACTAAACATTGCAATGACTACCTCCACCTGCCCACAAGATCACCACATGTCTTTACACAATACTATCTAACAACCTTTCATGTGGGAATAATCGTTTCCTTATGTCAGAAATGTGCTAGCTATGTGATGCTTTTATAAGCACTTGCAGGTAGTCAGTGCAATGTTTAATTTGTGTATAACTTATGTCTATTATCCTGCTAATTTCTACTTTTGATGATGTCACAGGGGGAATCTTGAGTTGGAGGATATTTTGAAGGCGGGGCTTATCAGTGCTGAGAAAAAATATAGAAAAATTATTTTAAAGTATAGGACATATACTTTCATTGAACAGTCAGTGATTTTGTTATATACATATTGAATTGCATCAACAGAAGTCAACATACATTTTGATGACAGGGGACCTTTAAATAAAAATGACCCACCGCCTGGAAGCCAAGCTAGGAGAGAGATTTGACCTATGATTTTGATGCTGAGCGCCACCTCGACGACCGTTATTACTTATTAGATTATTCCGCTTCTACTGGCACTAGGGGTGAATTTCTTTCGGTAAAACATTAGTTATATGGTATGTTTTAAAAACATGAATGACTACATTTATTTTGTGGATTTGGGTTGGTTTGGGTTGGGTTGAGAGGGTAGGGCGGAGCGGGGACGGAATGCCATTAAACACATAATAACTTTGATAATGATAATGATTGGTTATCAAGTTGACTGTACTTGCTGTGTGATAAGGCCCTACCCCTCCACTCAATCTCCCCCGTCAAACTTAAAATGTTTAGAAACATGTTCCTAAGTTCGTTGACCAATACTCTCCAAACAAGTGTTTGCTTGGCAAGAACTCAAGACCTGGAAATATGTTTAGCCTCTTAAATTCAGCCCACGGCTGCTCCACTCTTCATGTTCTTATTTCCCTTTGCTCGACTCTTTGTTGACACGTGAAACATACCCAAGGACACAATGGGTCTACAGCGTACATTCTCGAACTTGTTTTTTTCGATCTCAAAGCGCGAAAGGTGCAAGAAAACTTGTAATCTTGTAAAAACAACTTTGCCTTCGACCCACGCAGGTGATTATCCTCAAGCTCTGATCTGCACAAATCCACTTTAAATACTTCAGTCGACAAAATATTCGTCACTGGAACATGAAAAGTAAGAAACGGAAAGAAGGAAAAGGAGGAGAAGAAAAATAAGGGGAAGGATAAACAATATAAATTTTAGAATGAATAAAAAACAGTCTAGAACAAAATCATTAATGTACATACGCTAAAAAGATTTAATCATTAATATTTGTTCGGCTAATACTTTGTAGGTCTTGCACTGAAACGATCTGTGTGTAGTTTCATCATAAGTATTAAAATGAATAGTATACCACACATTTATCAACGCATGCATCCACATCAGTACGATTAGTCGCTGTTTTCCCGAACAAATAATCCCTCAACTATTTCAACTAAATAACTAAATTTTTCATGCACAATAAATTTGTCTTGAATGGTTGTTAATGCAAAATTTATACAGGAGGACAAATAACTCAAGTAAGCTACACCTCAAGTCAGCTGCTACTTAACTGCTTTAGATGAATTATTCATGACATTAGCTTGATCATAATATTTGTTTTCTTTCTTGTTCTTCTATCAGATTCTCGCTGACAGATCCTTTAGCCGTCCAAGACCCATCAATCAACGACCTTCAGTCGCGTGGAGGTACACAGATGTGAACAACAGAACTCTCAACAAACCAATATTATGAAAACCTGAAAGTGCTAATGTTTGTCGACACAATCAACATCTCTCCCGCTCTTAGAAGATCAGTCAGTAAACGACGACGGTAAACAGAAGTCATGGCTTCTTCTATTCACTTCGATGTTGACCCCTCGACCTCAAGGATCATCGAGCCACATGACGTCACAATGGCTGCGTGGAGCGATGATGAGATTGGTCCCAGGGAGGACAGGCTATTTAACCTGGATGTTCAGTCACATCAGCAAGAACCGTCAGAGTCGCCTGCAGTGGTTGAACTCTCAGCTGTCGCATTGGACGAACACGTGGACACTGACGAGGAGCAAACGACGATGTCGGGTTTTGATTCTAAACCACGGTGTGGGAAAGCAGGGAGAAGGTTTAAGCCGGCTCATCTTAATATCATGAAGCCAAATGGGATTCACAATTCAGACGGATTTGACAGGAGTGGAGCTAAGTCGCCGCGACAACCCCTCGAGTCGCCGAGACACTGGCAATCGTCGCTGAGGGACTCGGGAGGCAGTGACAGATATCCACATCACGGGGGCTTACCGGCTTGGCGCAACAATCTCACCAGTCCTAGCAGTCCGTTGCCATCGCCCCGGAGCCCGAGACTGCCGCGACGCCTGCCGTCCCTAAGTCGCGCCGATTCGACAGAAACAGAGTCGGTGAAAATCTCGCCGCGAGAACGCGATGTGACTGAGCAGCAGAGTCCCTCAAGAAAAGCGACGTTTGCGCACCCGGATGATAACGTCGTTATAGACGGCGGAGAGTCTGTGGTTCCTCAGCGCCCCCTTCCTACTTCCTCGACGGTGTTCCAGCAAATCATGACTGACCTGCAGGAGCATCCCCCCAATTTTCTTAGCGGGAGTCCCAATCCGGGTGACCTGATGGTGAGACGATCGTCTCTTGCGGCCACCGGCATCCTCCTACCAGCGATGAAAACCGATGACGCGTTGAGTGAGCTGGGAATGGACATCGAACTCCAGTCACCCGAAGGCTATGGTCACGACGGGAACTCAGACTCAGATGCAAAAATGGAAGCGGAAGAATCCGTTGAGCCGATGAGAGACGTCAGGAGCTCAGTGAGTAATACCAATCATCACATCAGTCAGAAAAGCAACTACGAACATGCGCGGACGGACACGACGAATGAAACGTCACCGCGTACAGAACTGTTGAAGCAAACGTCACCGCGACGTCACATCAAGTTTCCCTTTGGTAACGGTCATCAAACTACCTCAACTAACCATTGTGACGTCAATGCTGCAGAGAACCCCGTCATCGTCATCGCACCGACCGAAGACGTCCTCCGCGAGATCGAACCGCGCGTCAAACTCGAGAAGAAATTGCTCGCAAAACGACGCCCCAAGAAGTCCAGAGCGACCTCAGCGGTGGCGATAAGCACAGAAGGGTCGGCATCGGACAGGTCCTCGTCTCCCGAACGGTCGCCGAAACACGATCGCAAGTTCGCCGAATTGCCGAAGAGGAAACCTGACACTGGTTCGTCTCGAAGCCGCCAGTATAACGGAAAGTCGATCAATTTGAAAACCGCCGGTCAAATTACAAGGTAAGTTGATAAGTTCATGAATGTTGATAGTCATTATTTTTTAAAACCATTGTGAAGCAAATGTGCAAATACAAGGTTTCTAGAAAAAATATTAATCATGGCTCACAGAATATAAAGGTAGATAAAGAAGGGCAGACATATTGATGTCTCTATCTACCATGGTTATTTAATTTTTGGTTAATTTTTTTTTTATTTTATTTCGAAGCATGTGATTCTTTGTTTTGTCAAAATTGTATTAATATTATTCAAACATGAAGAACTTCCATGTGAAATATAGATTGAAGGAAAGACAAGCGATAAACAAGTGGCAACAGTTAGTGAAATATTAACGAGTTTCATTAAATAAAAAAATGCAAATAATAAACGAGTAAACGATCGTCGAGGTTAAAGATAAAGCTTAAACTAACATGAAATTTTAGCTGTCATCAAATCCTGTCAATACCGCATGTATCAAGGGAACCCTTTGCTAGTTCAAAAAATATATGGTAATTATTTTAAAAGCAAGAAAACAATCGTATACATAACCGAATCGACCAAACAACTGAACGAGACCTTTTTTCTTCATATATGAGCCCTATATGTTGGCAGGATAAACCTTTAGAAATGTATACATTTTTAGATACGTAACATCATACTCATCAAAACAAGCAAAAATGAAGAAGAATTAAGATGGTTTGATGAAACTATGCGGGTCGAGCAAACAGCGATTATCACAGCGGGGGCTGTGATAAGGATTGCCCGACACTAGACCGATAGACAATATCGGACCGCTAAGCCTCTCTCTGTAGTGAGTTTGAGCCGATTGTCTTGACAACATGCTCCTGTGGCGTCACCACTTCGGTGCTATATTCTCTATCCTGCGCTTCGTGCTCTATGCCACATTTGTGTTTCATCATAAAGAGCGAGCTTCTTGATGTTTTTATCACATATAGTTAATTAATTACTATTTATTTTTAGAGCCTCACGCTCTTTATGGTGAAAACTCAGGAATGTAGGTAGTCGTGATACTGCGACGCACCCAAGAGCAAGTAGCTTGATCGTGCATACAACTTTGGCAGGTCGCAAGGTAATTTTCCTCCGCAATAAAGTTATTAACTCACTCATATTATTGAAATGATTGAGCACGCGGAGGTTTTTCGACCTTGCTTGGGTGGTGCGTAGTCACATATTTTGTTGTAATTCGAGTTGCCCTCGGGGCGTGTGGAGGGTTATACATATATGGAGGTATACATAGCCGCATTATATTTCGACATTTTGATATTACATACTGTTTTTTTCTGTTGATTATTGTCTTAGCTGTTAAACTTTCGTTTGTGTTTGTTCTTGTTTTTGTTTTGTCTTTGTTTTTTGTTTTTTTTTGCTTCGTTTGTATTTGCTTGTATTAGTCTTTTTTATGTGTTTTTTAAGTATGTATTTGTATGTAATTTGTGTACTCGGGTTCATCTTACTGTATGTCATTTAAAGAATGGACCTTTTACTTATGTGTTTTGAACCACATGTTAAAGGTTATCACACCTCACAAGCCATCGGCTTTCTGGTGATGCCTTATATTCATTGTTCATGGAAGTTGTTTATTCTTGTTTGTTAAATGAATAAAGAATAGAATTGAATTGAATTGAAAAGAAAGCTTCATGAAAAAGCTATGCCAATAAACGTCTTCACTTAAGTTGTTAAACATATCTAGAATCACGAGGGGAAATCGCCATTTGTGACGGTAAAACGTGTCGAAATTGTTCTGTATTCATTTAAAGAAATGCAGAGTGAAACGTGACATCACGAGCCAGTGCTCGTTACAAAGAAATGGCACAAAGGAGAATTTGAGTACTATTTTACGAGGAGCTCCGGTCTCGCAAACTACGCTTTAAATGCGATCAAAGCAGCTTAACGATAGAGTGACGAAGGAGTATTTTGTAAGAGGCACTTTCAAACGCAAGTTTACATTCCAAGAACAGGAAACAATAGCTTATACGTCCTGACCGTTTCACGACAAGTCCCCGCCCCATCAACCACAAACAGAGATGCAAGCTAGCCTTGATATCCGTTAGGGACATCTCGTACAAATGCTTATCTACCTGCCCACCCTCCCACACACAATCACACACAATCACACACACACACACGCACATACACACATACGCATTAACACACATGCACACAAACACACACACATACACACACAAACACACACACAAACACACACACAAACACACACCCAAACACACACACATATACACACACACAACACACACATACACACACGTACACATAAACATACGAACACACAGACAGGCACATATACACACATATATACACACCTACACACACGCACACACACATGTACACACACTCACACAAAATACACACACATAAACACACGAACACACAAACAGACACACACAGACACACATACACACTTACTCCAAGAGAATACAATTTACATTTACTGTGTGTGTTGTAGATCTTAGCAACGACTGTACTACGATTTCCTATGTTACGTATTGACGTATTTTAAGCACTGTCAAACCGTTGCATATTACAACACTTATCTTCTACGAAGTAAGGTTTAACTTTTACACCGGCCTGCGGGTACTGGTAAAGGTAGGGGGAAGTAATGGTAAAGACTACGAGAAATGTCGTTTTGTCTTAACAACGGGTCCCGTTCTTGTTTTCTTTTAAAATACCAGAGTGGAAACATTCAAAAATAGGTTACATTGTGGAATTTAATCGAAATCAGTGCTTAGGTCAGAACACTCCGACATGATAAGGGTCCGTAATCATTACTACTATTCATTTCCTTTAACAATGATAAAGATGTTGATGACAGTGACATCACTCAGTCTAAAGACACACGGTATGAAAATCTCTTACGATGGAATATAGATATTTCTAGAACGGGCTGCTCTACTTGTGTGATAGATTTGGGACAATTGCCCCATTACAGGGAAGACCCCACGTTGGGGCGTCACTCAATCAAACTTGTGTGAGATGAAGAAAGTTCAATGCGTTGTCAAAGTCGTCTCGGCTTCAAAGGAAGAATACGAATTAATGTTATTGTAAAGAAGATGTGAGGATTCTATAAACTACACTGTGACGTTATCAAAGTTGGGAAAGGTCAGCAAAAATATGTGTATAATTATGTACAGTTGAGGCCAAAAGTTAACATACACCCATGGAATTCAGTGATCTCTGTTAGCGTGCCAAACATTATAAAATCTACTATATCTTCAGAAATCTAAATACTTCTATGACGAATTTGGTATCAAATGAAAGAGCGTATCAATTTTTTTCACATGGTTAGAATGCCGTTGGGATTAAATGAAATTAAATTGGAATTTTCTTTGAACAAAAAAAAGTAACATTCGTGCCAAATGTATTCTATTGCTTGTTATTATATTTTCTAACATCGTTTCATAGAAATATATAAATGTCAAATCTATGATATATACAGTATTACATTTTCTATCATGATATGTCACCACTGAACAAAAAAAAAGCGTAATCTGAAATGCTTGTGTAGAGAAGTAACGAGCACAAATATGAGGTGTTTTAATTTTTAATTTGTCTAAAATATGAAGATATACTGGGGAAAATGACAACTAAATATTTTTCAGCTCCTGATAACAAATCAATGTGATGAAGGGGCATGACATACTTATTTGTTTGAGTTCAAATTCGTCATAATAGCACAAATATTTCAAAAGATACAGGAAATTTTATGACGTTTGGCAACGTTTGTTAACTTTTCTTTGAATTTCCTGGGTGTATGTAAACTTTTGGCCTCAACTGTATGTGTGTTTATGTGTCCATGTGTTTTTGTGTGTGTGGTATGTGTGTGTATGAGTACAATAAGAGAATCAATAAATGTATCAATGTATCACTATCACTATAAGTCACTATTCCCTTGGAAGGGATACCACATAACACCACAACCCCCTACCCCCTCCATCTCCCTCGCAGGCTAATATCGTCCTCAGAAATTACAGCTGTTCGTACCAAAATTTGCTATGAAAACACATGTACTTCAACATAGATCTAGGGATCCCATCTTTTGCCAGGATTATTAGTACTGTACACTCAAAATTATTCAAGATTTAAGATTCCATTAAACATATTTAAAAAAAAAACTATGCCTTAATGTCAGTACAAAAAATATACAAAAAGAACGGAAGTGTGAAATATGATTACGCTAACACTAACCCTAACATTTTGTAACATTTTGAAACATCGTTGACGAAATGGGAAGAGCGCGCTGAGAAACGACATACGATCGAAAACATTATTAGATTTGTTCATTTTTATGTTGGCCTTGACGCTTGGGCTTAATATAACTTTCATGTCATATCATAGCTATCATAATCATATAATTATCATAACCATATTTGTTGTGTTTTCTCTCTCTAGGTTTATAGCTGCAGCAGCAGCTTCGTCCACTGCCCCGGGCCTGAACCGTAGCCAGCAGCTCCTACCAGCCGAGGTGCGCCTCCCCGTCGTCGACCCGACCGGCCGCCTGGTTCACCGACATCGTGACAACTCGATGCGGCTGGTCAAGCAGGCCGTCAGCCTCGTGATCGAAGAGGGCGAGGAGAAGTCCGATGTGTACAGCTGGGACGAGCTCCGGGATTGTCGCTACCTCAGGACCAGGCGGGGCCGCCGGGAGTCGAGGCGGAGCAGTCTATTGGGTTTCAATGAGATCTGAGACTATCGTGGTTTGACCGAAGTCTTCACCAATGATGTCTCGAAGAAAGCTACCACACAGGTATTGGCGGGGACGTCTTGAATCGAGGGGTAACAGTATGTTTGCTGTCTGAGGCAGTCTTGGCTTTGGCGAGGTTCTCATCAATGCTCTCAAGAATAAAGTTACCAACTAGCTAGGACGAATGGCTTCAACGTATGCGGTCTCCTCGGTGGCAGACATGATGACTCGATGAGGGACAACCTTCCGGGCCCAGACGAAATCTGAGACCTAGAAGTAGAGTTGATTTAACACGACTGGTTGTAGCACTCGTAGAGCGTTCTACTGCAGAGCAAGTCGCCCCTGGAGCACATTCGACTAGATGTAAACCCAATGTTATGGACTGATGGTTAGACTCTGAACCTGAGTGAAAATGTAGGTTGTGCTAGCCATTATCTTGGATAGTCCCGGTGTTCAGTGAACGGGCGTCTAGGAGTCGACTGGTCAAGGTAGATGTACGTACTAGTAGGGTGAAGCGCTCTCAGGCATGCATTCCGCTATGAAAACACTTAACTAGGACAAATGGACCAAGGATAAACAGGACGCTGGTCGTCCGCTAAATCGATCTGAGACTCTTGCTCTGTGGACTAAGTATTTGACTCAGAACTGTATATATATTTCCATCAATACGTAAATCGAACAAACTGCTCAGAAAATGTCGCTACCTCAGGTGTAACGATCAGCCAGGGACGTGGGGATTCAATGCTGAAAACATGAGAGTTGCCTTGGGATAAATATTAGGCTGAGAACTTAAATACGTCTTCCAAAACCAACAAACCTTAGTGCCAAGTATATATATACTGTATATGAACATCGCATAACATAATTGTTAAGTATAAACTTACCCTGTTCTGACTGGGCGAAATCCGCGACTGATGCGTCAGGCCAGGCCTTTACAGGAATTTTTCGTTTGAAGTGTCTCGCTACTTTTGACACCAAATTTGAAAAAAAAAATCAGACACTCCTTCAGAAGTTACGCCAAATTCTGTAATCTCATGTCGGACAAAAATTAGACAAAAAGTGAAATTTTGCATAGGTTTGTGTACAAAATACTGATATTCATAAACCGCTCTTTATCACTGTCAATTGTGCCTCCAAGGCCTTTTGCTTGATCACATTGTTCTTGAAATTTATCAACATGCATATCTGAAGCAAAAAATCATATAAATCAAGAAAAAAAAGAAAACAAAATAGAATATATAAAAAATAAAAAAAAACCCACATAAGAACTGATTTGAAATTTCAAAGTTTTTAACATAATACTGTTGATAATGCTACTCTGCATTTTTCGTGTCGATTCAGCATTCCGTGACCGAAATATTAGGGGAGGGGGGAGGGGTGGTCAAAATACCCCCCCCCCCCAGTCAAAACCTGCTCTCATAAAGCCCAGTAACAATAGGGTTAATGGTTCCATGTTCGTCTCAGAAATAGTGCCGACCAGGGCCCTGTTGTGTAAAACTTGCCATTGATGGTTACTTTGCTATCACTGGCGACTTCTGTGAAACCTTGAATTTGATTGGCTGTTGATTGATGTTACCATTGATAACAAAGTTATCATCAATGGTAGGTTTTATGCAACGAGGCCCAGATGTGCACCGTCCATACTCCGTCCGTCTAGGCAATGTGTGCGTTTTACTTGTGGAGAAATATACATGTGACACACAGGGAGTTGATGATCATTATGCATCGTAATGTAAGAGCATAAATAGATGGTCGGAACTAGGGTAGGTGTTCACTGTACGCTCGATATTTCGTACTAAAATATTGAAAAATATTAAAGGTACACGTGTAAAGGAAGTTGAGCGTACACACAAGCATGACCGTATACGTGTTCACAAAAACTAAAGGATGTGAGAATCCAATTCTTCCTGCCTTCTACCAGGCACGTGTTCACATGTTCATGGATGAAAAGTAATATGCAGGTGTAATTACATGCATACTGTCAAAAATCCAAGTTGAGTGGTCTTTATATATAATGGTCTTTGTAGACAGGATGGACATTATTCATAAAATAGATCTATGAAAAGTTGTGACAATCTACCTCTTTTTTTTTTCTCTACTACACGAGAGTGGTTCGTGGGATCCTATGGCAAGCCGTTTTAACATTTATTCCTATTTCTTGATATCACGAATTCGATTTCTTGATATCAAGAGGACGAATTCTTGATATCAAGATTTCGATTTCTTTATATCAGAAATTCCATTTCTTGATATCAAGAATTCGATTTCTTGATATCAAGAATTGCCATTGCTTAACTACACAAAACCATTTCTTGATATCAAGAATTCGAATTCTTGATATCAAGAAATCGAATTCGTGATATCAAGAAATAGGAATAAATATTAAAACGGCTTGCCATAGGATCCAATCCATGCTACTTCTATGACTACTCAGAGATGCTATAGTTAGCGCACTTGTCTAATCAAAATGCCATGGACACAACCGGCAGTGCGCGTCCCAAGCTTGTGTGCCAACTTCTGTGATCCCTTGCGCGCGTCCTCCCCCGTGCTAGTAAGTGCCTGAAAAAAAAAAAAAAAAAAAACCCGCATCTCCTTGCGTCTGACGCAATTTTCTGCTAAACCCGACGCAGGCCACACGCAGAGAGGTGCACGGCCGGTTGTGACTAAAGAATGAAAGATGGAATAGTTATCACACCTGTTTATTCTTTAGAAAATGTGCACACTGAGATAAATCATATCTCTATTAGTGTACCTCCCTTTTGATATCTACCTTGTGTTATCGCAGTATACAAACAAATGGTCTTAATGGTTTGTGTGACGAATTAGACGTATTTAATGAGTATATCAGTCATTGCTTCATTCAGTGTGAAAAACGTCGAGATCAAAATCACTAAAATAATTTTGAAATGTATTTATTCTTTATGATAGGCCTACAACAACAAAAAAAAAACATCGTTATGACTGGCACATGGCTGTAGTGTTGTGACAGTAAAATATATATTGTTTTATGTTGGTGTGCCAATTGGTAGCATAAATATTGATTCAGTAAATATATATATTTTATCAACGATCATGGTGAAACCATCGTTATGTTGTTCTTTTTTCATGTGTATGTGTGTTGTATGTGAGAAAGGGAGGAAAGTGACAGGCAGACAGAAAGAAAGAAATCAGAAAGTGTATGTGTTTTGTGTGTGTGTTGGGGAGAAAGATAGACCTACAGCGACAGGCAGACATACAGAAAGAGAGGGGGTGTGGCAGAGAAAGGTTCGGAGACAGACAGACAGACAGACAGACAGTAATCAGCACGGACATACAGACAGATGATGTACTATACCAGACACTATGCGTTTTTCCTCAAGCATTGTCCCACAAAATCCTGACAAGTCAGGGAGCTTTGATCGGTTCGACTTGACATGCATTTCCCATCGTTAAACACACCAAGAAGCGATGCTCTTGACTTTTTAATCTGGTTACGACCGTCTTCTTGGCAAGCCGTAGAGAATGAAGTCATCCCGGAGTGTCCCGTCCAATCATAAGCCATTTCCTCAGTGCTTATCAGTCTTCAAAGTGAAGGTTTTCTCCTCTTGTTTCTACGTTCTTCTGCCTTCATCACATTCTCGGGGTTGTTAAAAACACATTATGATTCACGCTGTTAATCAAATATAAGTCATAAAGCTGCAATTGGGCTAAAACGCTCATTTCATCACTAATTTTCATAGACGAGCGAATCAAATAGAAAAGCCATTCTTGAACCCTTTGTGCGCCAAATTAACTAATGATATATGGGCTTGGTGTGTATTACTCGTTAAAGGGATAGTTCACCCTGAAATCATTTTTATCTCAATAAAAGGAGACACATGAAAAGCCCATGTTAGCTAAGGGTTGGGGCGTCACGTGGGAGGTGCTCTCCCATAATTATGTCGTGTACCACTTTTCCAAAAAATTGCCTCTTTAATGTTCTTTGATGAAGGAATACATTCTTTTCACAGTGATATGTGTGTAATAATAAGTATAATGATATATCAAACGCACAGGTGAAATAGTGAATATCCTATTGAAAACATGGACAATTTCCAGAAAAAAAAATTATACACAACATATAGGAGAGCACCTCGCACTTGACGTCAAAAAAATAAAAAATTTAAAATCATATAACTTTCTTTCCCGTCGACCGATTTTCGCCAAACCTTTACTGATGTATGTTTTTTTTTCTTCATATGTCTTTTTTTATTGAAAGAAACTTAATTTTAGGGTTAGGTATCTCTTTAAGTTTAGTTTTATGTTTCGTAGGTATAAGGTCGGAATTATTGTCGGTAAAGTCAGGATGGTTCGGGTCAGAGGCAGGGCTAAGCTTAGGGGGAAAGTGTGAATTAAGTTAAAGTGCGCCCTCTACTCACTCATCCGCTAAAATGGCCTCTTTATTCCGCGAAGATATGCGATTGAGTTTGTCATCACTGCGTCCGCATCCGAACTTTTAGCTTTGCTTCCAGACTGTTGGGAACATTTGATTCATACTAAAAAAAATAAAGGCTAATATTCTAAGACTAGTCACTTTTCAATTTTCAGCCTCTTCTCTCAGTAAATAACTCGTGGAAGCCTGAGAAGAACTGAGAATGAGTTGTCTACTCAGTCAGATCCATTAATTGACAAGTTTGGTTTATAAAATTCCCAACAGACTGGAAGCCAGGCTACTGAGCTTATAGAGAAATCAAAGACTAATATCAACACGTCAGTTTCATGCCTATAGCTGCGGATGAAAAGAAAAAGCGTTATGGGAGCGGACATCTTCGTCTCAGACGCACAAATTTATATGATCCGGTTGTCAAAATAAATTGAATGATTGATTGTACAGATTATGTATGCGTTATCCAGAGACATGTGTTTCTGCAAAAAGAAGCATCCGGGGAAAAAATGCGGAAGATTTAACCATGGGCCGAGGGAAGTGTGTAAGCCTGAGAGTCCCTTCTCCCTCTAGCAACGGTTCAATGTCGTCCCATTGAAACATGATGTATAAACTGTTGATCTTTAATGTTAAAGCAGCAATGTTGACATCAAAGGACAATAAATAATTAATTCATTGCTAAGTGCTTCTTTTTCCACAGCAACGGACGATGAACACAATCAAATCGTAATTAAGAGGCTCCATATGGTAAAATTCTTATCAAATTAATTTCTTTATTTTCTTTCGAGCTACAGGTGATACAATATTGTGATATTTAACTATTGTTACATTGCTTTCAGGTGTCTCTAGAGATCGTTTTTGTAAATCTCTGAACACACGTTCCTGCGTTGTTAGACGCACCATTGCGTGCACACATTACGTATCGGCACGTTTATGTGTCACTAGTAGATATACCCGTATCACCATGATCACCGAAATAAATCTTGTTTAAATACATTGGAATATTGCTACAAGTTACGCAGGCTTAAGTGTCACTTTTCGTGGTAAAATTGATGTGGCCTTCATGTTGCAAAATGGACACTTAAAATGGATTCTACATGTATAGCTACGTACATACTCTGTCGGTTTCATCACTCCACGATACGTGTTGGTAAATAAGCCTGGTCTAGCCTTAATCCACGAATGTTAAGACCCAAAAGTGTGACTTGGTCTGATAGCTTAAAGGGTTACCAAATGAGAAAAATAAGGTCCCACTAATCTATGTAAAATTATCCACTAAAAATGAATTTCATATTCGTTTACCGCAATAAAGTCTCATTTTGAAAAAAAAATTGAAAAAAAAAACAAACAAACGCACGCCTCCAATGACGTATGAGAAGTCAAAATTCCATAGATTGTACGGAAGTCAACAATATACCACTTTCGTAATGTATTCACAACTTTCCCCCTAACTGCGTAGTAACGCGTTATTGCATTCACCTGTATCTCGTCATTCAGATTCAATGGATGGAATGCACTTTGAATCTATTAGTTGTTGCTACTCAGGCAAACCTCGGACAAGCTTTGGGGTTCCCAGTGCTAACGTATTGTATGAATTGCGTGAATAAAACATGTAAAACATTTTATTTACACCATTGGCATTTATGGCATTTTGACTTCTCATACGTCACTGGAAGCGTGCGTTTTTTCAAATTTTCGTCAAAATGATACTTTATTGCGGCAAACGAATGTGAAATTCGTATTTAGTGGATAATTTTACATAGATTAGTGGGAACTTATTTTTATAATTTAGTAACCCTTTAACACGGTGCCTAAGCTCCTGAAATATCCATCCAGAGTAGTGCCACCGGGATTCTGTCACACAAGAATAGAGGTAATAGATTGTAGAGTAACTTAAATACTACCACAACAATCGCTTGATTCTTCCACCTGTTTTCAACACGTTCCACATTTATTTTTTGGTATAAAGTGCTGAAGTATTTTTACTATCGACCATTAAAAAGGTTTGAAGAGCTCCATTCTGCTTCGTTACGCTTAATTTGGGCTTTCCCTGCGGTTCTCCAAATATAAGAACAATACTCAAAATGTGGTTGGATGAGACATCTATATAGTGAAAGAGCAGAACTTACGTGGAGTGCCAGCAGCCGTTTAATTAACGCAGATTCATTGCACTCTCCTTCTAGTCACACAAGAATGTTTTACAAAGATTTTCTCTTTGATCTCATTTGTTCAATGCCGCCGATTCTCTGGATGATTTTTCCTGGATTTGACGTATAAACAAAATCGGATGCGCAGAAGAATTTGGGGAAATATCCTCACCTCATATGCCTGCGCAGTTGTGACATGTGATACCCACGATGCATCTGCAAAGATTCAATCGAGGAATATTGTTATAATATGGCAGAAAGGCTCTAGACGTGATATCGAGTTGCAATACAAAAGTCTCAAATTCACAATGTTCCACATGAAATTCCATTAAAAAAGTTGCAGGAAACGTACGTTCAGATATTTTCCTTTCAGACAAGTAACATGAAAAACGTGCCCAGCTATGCCCAAGCTATTTTTTTTTTCATTTAAAATGGATCATACTTCGTGCTCCCTTGTTCTCATTAACTACATAACAAGCACCTAGTGACAACATTAATAGTTCAGCAGCAAGAGCTGAAATGTATGCATGTATGTGTATGTGTATGACATGTTATAACACCCAGGTGAACGTGACGCAATCGCGTATGCATCATATTGTTGAGAGTAGCTGCTAGTACGAGGCGGCTTTGAAGCTGGTAGGGAGAATTTCCGCGAGCTGTATCTCCAGCTCGCCTAGTACCTCCTTGGTTGAGCTATGATGGCAGGCCAACGTACACTCATCGATCGCACATGAACTAAATTTTAGTTTACGTGTGCTAAAAGGTGTGATTGCTGCGATATAAATACCGTTATATTGGAGCCAGATGCTTCATACCCACCATTTAAAAAAAAAATAAATTATGGGATATAAACAATGATAGCAAAAGAATCGATGCCAAAGGATCACACGTAAACAACTGCTCTGTGCGTGTGTCGTGGTGTGAATACGTGTGTTGATTGGTGTAGAAAGGGAGAGGGTGTGGTAGCATGTACGTGTTTGAGTATGGTTAAGGCACAGAGATGTAAAGTTTAAAAATTGCAGATGTAAGAACATCTTATTGATGTGAACTCCTCTTAAGTTTACGTGTGCTCCACTTAAGTTTAATGAAAAAAAATATTATGTTGTCGAAAGCAGAAAAGAAGCAATTTATGGAATTATTCTATACACAACACAATGGGAGAGCACCTCGCACGTGACGTCACAAAATGGAAATTTCAAAAGATCGTAACTTTCTTATCCTTTGACCGATTTTCATAAACCTTCACTAATATGTTTTTCTTCCTCGTGCCTGCATTTATTGAAACAAACTAATTCAGGGCGAACTATCCCTTTAACCCTTTATGTGGCAGAGAAACAGATGCTCTATGGAAGTTGTGTGCAATACTGGTTGAAGAAATATACACATGGCACAAAAAGAATTAAAGAGCACACGAAAGGCATGTGAGCAGAGATGTCTGGCAAGCTGTCTGGAAAATTTTCTCGAAGGTGTGATTGCTGCGATATAAATACCGTTACCTTGGAGCCAGGTGCTACATACCCACCATTTTAACAAAAGCACATTATGGGATATAAACAATGATAGCAAAAGAATTGATTACGAAGGATCACACGTAAACAACTGCTCTGTGCGTGTGTCGTGGTGTGAATACGTGTGTTGATTGTTGTGGAAAGGGAGAGGGTGGGGTAGCATCTACAGTTGTCCTCAAAATTATTCATACCCTTGTTAATTTTTATGATTTTTTTATTTTTGTGATGAAATGAATGCATTTTGTCAAGTGTGTATATCAGTTATATGTGACCAACATGTGAAAGAATAACAACAATACACAATTCAAGAAATTCATCATTTCAGGGGTATTTTATTCATGGATTTTCAAAAAATGCCATGTTAAAAATTATTCATACCCTAGGTTTACTGAGTCCAATGTCTTTCTTTAATAGTCAATAGCATAGCCTTTGTTTCTTATGACTGCTTCTAGACGGTTCTTGTACGTGTCCACAAGCTTCCTGCATGTCTTCTGGGGGATGTTGGCCCACTCTTCCTTGGCAAAAGCCCCAAGCTGGGACAGGTTGGTCGGTTTCCTAGCCAAAACTCTGGTCTTCAAGTCTCGCCACAAGTTCTCAATTTGATTCAGGTCAGGACTCTGACTTGGCCATTCGAGGACGTTGACATCATTGTCCTTGAACCATTTCTTCACTACCTTGGCGGTATGTTTTGGATCATTGTCCTGCTGGTACTTCCAATTAGGGCCAAGCTGGAGTTTCTCAGCGGATTCCTTCACGTTTTCATCAAGGATCGTGAATATCCTCCTTTCTCATGATTCCTTGGACCTTGACGAGGTTGCCTGTGCCACTGGAAGAGAAGCATCCCCATAGCATTATGTTTCCACCACCATGCTTGACGGTGGGCACAGTGTTCTTTGGAGTGTATGCTTCTCCTTTTTTCCTCCAGACGTATTCAACATCCATATGGCCAAATAACTCCAACTTTGTCTCATCAGACCACAGGATGGTTGACCAAAAGCTGGAATCTTGCTTTAGATGACCTTTAGCAAAGGCTAGGCGAGCCTCCAGATGCTTCTTCCTGAGCAGCGGGGTCTTCCGAGGCCTACGTCCATGGAGACCTCCTCTGTGCAAGACTCGCTCAATAGTGGACCGTGACACCTTCGTCCCTGCCTGGTCAAGCGTTCGAAGTAGGGCCTTGGTTGTGGTCCGGGGGTTGTTGTTGACCTCTCGGCAGATTTTCCTGGCAAGTTTGGGGGACACCTTTCTCTTCCTGCCACGCCCACAGAGGTTTTTAACAGTATTGAACTTCTTGTGCTTGTTGATAATGCTCTGCACGGTTGCCACAGGGACATCATATTGCTTCGAAATGGCCTTATAACCCTTTCCTTCAATGTGGGCACGCACAAGACGTTGCCGTAGGTCCTCACTGAGCTCCTTCTTCTTGGCCATGATGATCAGAAACTGAGAATGACCAGAACACGTTTCCTCTATTTAAAGTCTTATGGAAAGATGCTATGTGTTTGACAACAGTTTAACATTTGGTCAACAAAAAAGGTATTTAATCCATTGGAACATCTTGAAATAACTATAGGACAAAGATTAACACATTCTCAGGAAAGGAAAACAATGGATACTTTGAAGAAAGAACATTTTTGTTGAGGTATTGTCAGGGGTATGAATAATTCTGAACATGAGGGAAAAATAACTTTTGGACTTATCTATTATTATGCAAATGAAGTTTAGCCAACTCATATGTGTATTTTTGCATAGCAACAAGTAGACAAAAGATACACAGGAAGTACCAACATAATAGCTTTTACAAAGGAAGAATCTAACAAAGACTGTTATTTTCAATGGGGTATGAATAATTTTGAGGACAACTGTACGTGCTTGAGTATGGTTAAGGCACAGAGGTGAAAAGTTTAAAAATTGTAGATATTAAGAACATCTTATTGATGTTATTTACGTATAAATGCGCTTACACTGAGAAGGTATAATGCGTGTGTATGACTGTGCATGCAATACTGCGTATGCTACACTGCAACGTCTGCCTTGAGAATGACACATTGGTAATAAACATTTTTATAGATACACCTTCAAATACTACAATAGCTAATCACTACCAAACCCCCTAATCCCAAAGAAATATCAGAAAATTAATCCATATGAATTTTACACATGAGGCTTCTTATTTACAATTCAATGGTGCACATTGCCATTGCTACGGAAATGAAGCACTTACAACCAATTTGATAATTATTGTCTTTCTTTAACATTGTTGCTTCAACATCCAACTTTGTTCAATATCTACATTTAACGAAATGCTGTTTCTGGTTAATACATCTAGCAACATTTCAAGTATTAAAGGGACCAAATTGCACCGCTGATATGGGAAAGGAGCTCTTAGCGACCATTTTGAGCTTATCATTTCTTTTTAGTGATTTGTCCTTATCACCCAATTTCTGGAACTGGAAAAATGCTTTTTATAGTTACTTTATACCTAATAAACTGCTCATGGGAACGTTCCATTTATGGTGTAGTTAGACCTAATTAGCCTATTTAACAATGTAATAAGTACTTCCCAGGGTGTGTGTGTGTGAGGGGGGGGGGGGGCACGGAAATTAAGAATTTTAGGGCTCGGCCCACCGTCTAACTGCTATTTTCTTGCTCTTGGTATTTCTATTCTAGCGTTAATCTTGTTTCATTCTTTTCCCTCATCTCAAACACCTTCGTCGTCTTCTCATTTGTCATGTTTGTGTGTACTTCTTGTTGCTCTACATCTTGATCTGTTCCTGCTCCCCTTAATTTTGTATTCCCAATCAAGAATCATTCTTGTTCTGCTTACTCCTCCTACCACTCTTTTCTTCCTGATTTCGCTCTCCTTCCTCTTTATTACTTGTTCTATTTATCTTCAAATGCTCATAATATTTTCTCCCTTCTTCCCCTCACAAAATACACACCATTAACATGGAACCTGAACGTGAGGAAACAATGTTGACATCTCAGGATGAGTTTTAGCTTCAGCCAGTGCGCTGAAATGTGTGACTCATTTCTTGTATAAAAGATCTCATCTGACAGCCTGTCGGAAAAGTCTGGTTCAGTGCAATGTATAAAAACAGACTTTTCGATGTTGGGGGTATAGCTCTGCAAACCTGCAGCAATAAATTGATATTCGGAAGACTTTCATCAAGGTGGGATAATAACTAGAACTCTGATCAGCGTTTTTCGACATTAGAAAAATAAATGCACATGTGTTTTTTTAAACCTTGAAACATGTGAAATGTATACGTGCTTTCTATATAATTGAACAATTGTTGGAGTGAGGTGGGGGCATAATCACTCTGTCTGTCTGTATGTCTGCCTGTATGTCTGTCTGCCTGTCTCTCTCCCTCACACACACACACACACACAAACACACACACACACACACTCACTCACACACACACACACAAACGCACACACATACACACACACACACACACACACACACACACACACACACACACCTTACCGTTTCATCCTCTCTCTTTCACAGAACACCCACTATCTTTCATTTTCTTTCTCCCAATCTCTCTCCGTCTGTCCAAGCTCCCCCTCTCTTTCTCTCTCTCCCTCTTTCACTCTCTCTCACTCTGTCTCTTACTCCCCCACCCCCTCTCTCTTTCTCTCCCCTCCCCTCTCTGTCTGTCTGTCTGTCCCTCCCTCTCTCTCTCTCTCTCTCTCTCTCTCTCTCTCTCTCTCTCTCTCACACACACACACACACACCTTCCCTTCTTCCCCTCTTTTTTTTATCTGTATATATCTCTCTCTTTTCTTTTTCTATATGCTTATTTCCCAATCTCTCTCTCTATCACATTCATATCAGCATAAAAATTCACTCGATATATCCACGTACTTCCTCTGCATGTGTTTTACCCACACTGAGATCCTACGATGCTTACTATTATTATGTCACATGTAGTACATAATTTACAATTACACACATGAATTACAACCATGTTGAGATATGTTTTTCCAACTCATTGTTAATATGTGTCTATAATATTGTTGTATATTGTCATGTTATTGTGCTGGAGGAAAGCAAATTTCCATAATTTTGGACTGAATAAAATATCTTGTATCTTGTATCTTGTATTCTATCCTCCATTATCCTACGCAATCCTGATCATTCTCTTTTCAGTCCATCTGCTATTCTTCTTCTTGTCCTCATTTACCCTCCTCGTTCCCTTCCCGGGTTCCCTTATCTGGTCTAGCCTCACCATGTCTCCGGTGGTCAATAGCCGCAAAACCATACCAGACAGTCCAATTAGTACAACAGTATTTTAACTGAATTTACAACTAACTTGAGAAATGTTTGGCAATATGCATATTCGTTTGATATAACCTTTATTTTGCTGGTACTCTCCGAAGCAATAAGAAATAATAGGTCCTACATGGAAATGGAGCGGCATTACTCTGTTGTTTGCCAGGCAGTGACACTCAATTCACCAGGCTAACGCTCGGAGTATGATAATGTCATGTGGGATATGCGTGTGTTAAACACGTTGCCATAATGTTTTTCTTTTTATGCAGGAGATCGTAGATCACATTGTTTGAAAAGTATGAATTCACTCTCACAATATAGCTAAGCCTGCTAAAACTGTAAAAGAATTTCGGTCTAGATTGCAGGAGTTCTTAAAGGGGGTATACTGTACTGGGAAGACAATAGGGCCTTCAAACGGTGATCTAGAGCAATCTTCTTGCAAATGGTCTTAAATTCGTGTATTGTCCATTTTAGAAACTTGCTGAAAGTTATTTGTCCTCATATGATCCACATTTTTGGTAATTAGTAATTAAATCACAAATCCTTGAAATGTTTGGCCCGAACAAATTAAGGATTTGTGATTTAATCACTAGTTAATACAAATGTGGATAATTTTAGTGCAAATAACTTTCAGCAAGTTTCTAAAACGGACAATACGTGAATTTAAGATCATTGTCAAGAAAAATGTTCACGATCACCTTTTGAAAGCCTTTGTGTCTTCCCAGTACAGTACACTACCTTTAAGCTTTTTTTACGCTTCGCGTGCGTCTCCGATGTTTTACTTGTATCCATCATGTCCATAGCAACGTTTCATTATGGATTAATTGATATCACTCGACAGTATAATAGCCATTGATTTGCTTATGTTTCTGTTGCAAGAAATCCTCAATGGCGTTTAAAGAGTAATTAAGTAATTAAGTAATTTAGAGCTAGAAATATTGATGCATGTGCAATATACAGCAATCACATTGATGATGGCAGTTTGTAACATGCTAGCAGGAAACATGTGCAATGTGAGAGGGAAATTAGAACGCAGTGTATTATATAGTCATGTCCCCAAATAGACACTTATCTTTCGTATGTCACATCCGATTGCACTGTGTGACATCTCCACGAACACTCCTGATATGATATGAAAAGAATGTGAGAGATATTGCGACCTTTTAGATCAATGCGATCACACATCTTACCACAGGAATCGTGTACAGACCCTTGTCAGTCAGAAAGTCAGTTAGTCTGATTCTAGGGTCTCAGACAACAAAGATTATGGGTGTGTTTATGCTCAATTTGAGAAGGCACAATCAGCGTTTTGAAACGCTGATTGAAAACGCTTTATCCAAAATGAGGTCTACTGGGATGTTGTTTATTGTTGAGATGACGTCATTTAAACAAATACATTTAAAATGAGCATAAACGCACCTCACATATATCGTATGTTAACAGGTTAATATCATGCCTCCTCAAAACTGGTAAGCAAAGGCTCACGCTCGTCTTATCTCACTGACAGAGCCATCTATACACAGAGTTTGGCTAATTCAGTTTCAATAGGTAACAGCTTGGCGCGTGTTGCTTTGTTGGGCAAGCAAATAGCAAAAAAGTATGCGCCATGTTGCTACCTTTTAAAACCGACATGGCAAAAATGTGCTTTCATAGAAACGCTTCCTTCGAGAAAGTGGCTCAATTGAGTAATGTACATGAACGTTACTTTAACTTTATCTGCAATGGTAATGACGTCACTGGATGCGACTGTTGAACGAATTTCGCGAAGAATATTTCAAAACGCTTCAAATTGTTTGTAGCCTAGGCCTCAATTTCCTTGCGTGGGATTTGAACTTGTTATTAACAAAATTCGCGCGACAATTCTCTCTAAAAATACACCCATATTCGTCGCGGGTGACCCGATCTCGATTCAAACCTTCACAAATAATTCGTAGTCATGAGTCAGAAAGTCCGTAGGAGACATAAGGGATAAGCCACCTATCAAATTAAAGTGTGACTGAATGGAGACTTAAAAGAAAATCTGGCACTCTGGACCTGTCCTGGGAGGGCGACAGAATTGCGAATACAAATAAAAGAAATAAAGGAGACAATTTGCATTAAACCTACAATTACGTCATAGTGGACCATGTGCAGATGTGGACTGGTCATTTTGAACTCATTAGGTTATCAAAAACGTCCAATTCAGTATATTTCAAAATGAAAATGGTTGCTAAATCATGAATTTGGGTCTCCAAGTCCTCTTGATCCTCTTGAAACGCTTACAAGAAATGCATTTTCATAGCTTCTTAACTGTGTAACACTCTCAGACAACAAGCAACACTAACACTAACACCGATACTAACACCTACACTACTATTAACACTACTAACAGAAGCGATAATCCTGACACTCAATTTTCACCATTAGGAGCAAGGCCTTCGTCACCCGAGCCTACAAAGTATGTTAGTGCAGGGAGATACCTGGTACCTGGTAAGGAGGTTAAAAATATTATCATGCAGGTAAACTGATAGGGAGATACTGTGGCCTAATGCTGCACCCCTTTCTTTTTGGAGCACGATTCCATGCTTGAACCTGCGTTTCCCACGTAATAGATCTCGGTTTAGCTCGTTGTTGTTCGCGTGCATGCGCGTATTGCTGCGCTGTCGCTCGCACACCGCTCCCATCAACACGATCGAATCCTTACGATTGTCACTCGCTGTGATGCGAGTCTAGCTCGTGAGCCGCTCGCTTTAGCTCGCTTTTGATGGTTTAGCTCGCTAGTATTGCGATTGATTGCCTGGAATTAGTTTCTTACACATGTAGACTCTTCAGAAGCCGAGCTATTAAAAAAAGAGAGTAAACACGTATTGAGACGCAACGAGACCCACTGGGGCGAGCGGCTATCGAAAGGCAAACGAGCTACTACGATCTTCATATGCAACGTGGCCAGCAATAAAGTGTGAGGAAAATGAATGGCACATACAGAGTTAATAAAGAGGTGGCCCCATTTTCAACATTGCCACTCTCTCTACTGGTGGGCATTATTAAACAGATCTCTCGGAATGTGTATGTACAGTGTATATGTACGTGTGTTTATTAAAGACAATGGGATGTTTATAGAATATCTGTCAACTAACTCCCGGGAAGGTTAATGAAAATCGATAAACATGCTCTTAACAATTGAAAGGAGACAATTGCTATTTGATATACACGTCAGCATATGTGTGATTTTTATAGTCTGTGAATGCTTATAATGGGTCGAATAGATCTGGCGAAGACCAATTATGTCATCGATGGGTGTCTGATAAGCAATAGGCAGAAGACAACAGCTTGGGCGAATGACGAGGGAGTCTGTAGGCAGCAAACTGCATTCTGACAAAACGAAGTAAGTGATAATTTACTAAGAAATGAAAGATTTCCGTCCACCCATGGATTTCTGGAGTACATAGGGAGGGGCCGACACGGTTTCTAAATGGCTGTGTGTACATAACGTACAGCAATTTGAATTTTAAACTGACTTGGACCACTTTCTGTTCATGTTGGTTTTACCTAAGGGGGAGCACTCGTTATTCCGAAGGTTCGTTATACCGAAGGTACACTGTTGCGAAGGTTCTTTATTCCGAAGGTTCACTATTGCGAAGGTTCGTTATTCCGAAGATTCGTTAGTCCGAGAAAGAAATAAGGTTCGTTATTCCGAAAGTTCGTTCGTCCGAAAAACGAACCTAATTTCGTTTTAGGATTAACGAACCTTCGGAAAAACAAAACTTATTTCGTTTTTCGGATTAAAACCTTCGGAAAAACGAACCTTATTTCGTTTTCGGATTAACAAATCGTCGGAATAACGAACCCTATTTTATTTTCGAATTAACGAACCTTCAGAATAACGAACCTTCGGAATAACGCCACAAAAATGCTCGGATTAACGAACCCTTTTTTGTTTTCGAACTAACGAACATCGAGGTATAGGCAATTTACATGTTTCGGAATTACGACCCTTCGAAATAACGAACCTTCGGAATAAACGAACCTTCGGAATATCGAACTGTAACCGATTATTTGACCCTAATCCGGGGATTACCGCTCCAGTGTGAACAGGGACAAAAATAGTACGGCGCTCAGGAAAAGCGATGCTAAGCTCGCAAGGCGGGAACTGCGTTCCCAGTGACCAATCATAATGCACGACGGGCGAGTGACCTTGATGCGGAGTGGTAAAGAGCACATGTACAAGACGTTCACTCATAAATATTCATAAGCTATCGAGAAAGTCCGGGGCTAACGATTTTGAACATGAACTTCACGTATTTCTTTAACCTAGTTTAAGAAAATAGGACGGGGCTCAGGAAAGTACAGGGATAACGATAGCACGGGGCTAAAAAAAACCCAATGTAAAAAAGGTATTGGAAAATAATACAACAAGGAAACTACGAAAGCGGTAAGAATATTAAGATTATGTCTAATACTCATTTTTTTTAAACTTACCTTTAAGCAGGCTTGCAGCTAATTTCACAAATTTGGTCCGTATTATAAACCCGATAGTTATGGCAATCAAACAAGCAGTACAAACATCATTTTGAGTTATGTTTGTTTCTGTTGTTATATGAATAGATAAACTGTTATGATTGTTTAATCTGACAAAAAAAAGAAGATATTAACCAGCGATGAAATGATGCTTCACCAGAACGATACTTTTGGAATTGTTACCTTTTGCTTCATCCAAAGGTAACATGTGTGGAGAATGTGATAAAGGTGAAAAGATATAAGTAACTGAATCATTGTGCTCAGGAATGGCATACGGACGAGTATTCCGAAGAAGACGGTTCTATTTTCACCCGACGCTGAGAACGTTTTGAAGCAGGACGATGTCGATCCTTGGTACGACCTCGTTTCTCTGTCTCCTCCTCCAACTCACCTCGCTGGGAGCAAGGGCGCAGATAGGCAAGTTTGCTTCAGTGACATCCCAGTTATGTTCGTTCATTGAAACCCTCTAGTGTTGCTTTCTGCTCAGTTAAATAAGTGAATAGGAAAGCAAAATGTTTTGGTATGTCATCGTTGTGTTTTTAGCCTAGCATTCAAATAAAATATTTGACGATTGAGGATTTGGGTCAAAATTCTGTTTGATCCTGCAGTGTCGTCCATTTTGTATTTGAAAGCAGCTTCCTCATATCTGATAGGAAAGAATGCTAAAGAAACTGAAAATTGTAGTTTGTTTCAACATTAGCTCTTTTCAAAATGTATGGATTATGACATAAGAACGTCCGGTTTGTCCATGATAAACATGTGCTTCATTCCTGCTCTGGCCATATGCTCATCTGCATGCGGTGTGTGTGTGTGTGTGTGTGTGTGTGTGTGTGTGTGTGTGTGTGTGGGTGTGTGTGTGTGTGTGTGTGTGTGTGTTTACATTGTTGTAACATTCAGGGATAGCGTGTTTCATCATTAATTATTAAAAGGTTTTAAACTGATGACGTATTGTGGATTCGGCATACCTACCTTTATCCATACCTCTACTAATGAGTCGCCGTCTTCTCACAATGCTTTAAACATGTTAAACGGTTACTGCTCGTTACACGGAAAACTCGTTATTTCAAAAGTTCGTTTTCTTCAGCAGGTTCGTTTATTCTGAAGGTTTTACTACTCCGAAGGTTAGTTATTACGAAGGTTCGTTCATATTCAGGGCTGCATTGAACGGATAGTGATGTTTATGCCGTTTTCTATCGACAGAGGTCAACATGTATTTCGCTGTTATGGAACCTTAAGAGAATGTTATTGCATTTACGGATCAGCCAAACCTATTTCTTTTTCGAATTAGGTTATTGTATTCTCTGTTTGAATTAACGAACCTGCCTGATATCGAATTATACCTTATTTTTGGTTTAAAAAATGCTGACGAACCGTCGACATAACGGCAAATTATACCTTCTGACCAATATATCAAACATTCATATAAATGATCCCCATTAGATTTTCGGATTAAAGAACCCCCGAAGCCCTCGAAGAAAAGATATGGCTTTGTTCGGAATAGCGAACTTAAGAATGAAGAGCAGCACTGCTTTAAGGTCTCCAGTTTTTTATATTTAGGATGATCATGTTAATGGTTCAATAAACTTCAGCAGTATCCAAGATAAATCTGTGATAGTATAGTAAAGGGTTGGTCGGTCAGCTCAAAGAGTTTACATTTAACTTCTGAATACCAGCGGTCTTTTGACCTGGCATTAATCATAATCATGTGACATGATTAATAGTGACCTAACCATTATGACAACTTTAGGTTTATCTAATATCTCCGGATCCAAGTGAATTCGTGAAATAAAAATGCGAGCTTCTTTTATCTTTTCATGTGGGTAAATATATTGTTTAAAAGTGACAAGCAGTGTATTTCTTCATCAAATTTCATTTTCATTTCTTTTTTTCTTTAGTTTTAATGTTTTGTCAGGAAATTAACAGGTAACTCACCGTTTCCCTACATCTTCAGAGCTGATTATTTTCCAGTACTAGTTTTTACATTTGTTCCACAGCTAATGTACATATAAAAACAAAAAACAACATTCTATGCTTATGTGCATGACGCTAAGAAATAACACTTCAATACCTCAGATACATCATTTTCATCTTCAAATGAAATATATCTATCGGTTATGTACCCATACAAACATAAAAGTATCAAATAAACTCAAGATATGGCCTATGTATATCTGTTTTTTTTTATTGATGATTGAATTGCCTCCGATACGAAATAACGACCACACCGATTGAATTTATGATGATTACATAATATCTAATTATTTTCTATTCACTATAAGAGAGTCTTGAATTTCATGGTAACATAACAATTTTGCTTGCACATACTAGTGTTGAACTTAACACGTTTTGATTGTGGTAATTAGTCTTGGGGAAAAGTAGATTTCAGGAAGTCTTGATATTCGCTGATTTTAATTACCTAGAAATCAATTAGGAATTAGAATCTTGTTTGACTAGCGAGGATCATCCTGCTTTTAAATTGTTGAATTGTACTAGAGATGCCTTTATAGTTCAACATCAAGTACAATCTACACGGCACCGCACTGACCAAAGGTCAAATCTTTTAGATCTTGTTTTTACATTTGATGAGAGTGCTATAACTGATAGCCCTTCAGCCGGTTTCGGAAAGAGCGACATTATACACCATTATTTTTTAGTTAAAGGTCAAAGGTCGTGCTAGACCAAATAGAGAACATCTTGTTTATGGCAAAGTAGATTATGAAGCCATAAGCCATAAGGGCTAAGTTAGGTGTTATTGACTGGCACAATGAGTTTACTGACAAGTCAGTGGGAAGATTCATGGATGATTTTAATAATCGAGATACGCTTAAGAAACGACATGCAAATAAAGGGGGAAAAATTGGAGGGTAGCACACTTGAGCTTGTTAGGGAGAAACACAGACAGATCAGAAAGTGGCGTAACATGCTTAGTGTAAGAAACATCGGGAGATATTCTCCTACTGAAATAGAAGAGCAGCGATTACATTATAAAAGAGTAAGTAACCAAGCTAGATGATACTGTAGAAAAGCTGCTAGTGAATTTGAACATTCGATTGCTTCTAATGCTAAAAGAAATGCGAAAGGTTTTCGGTCGTATGTCAGATATAAAACGACAACTCGTGAAAGTGTATCAAATCTGACTAAACCAGAAAGTAGTAGTATTAAAACATCTTCAGACCAAGAAAAGGCAGAAGTTTTACAGGCTTTTTTTCATCAGTCTTTACAAGGAAAATGAGATGGATTTTTCGGCTCCTCCTCGGGCTGGGTTTGATTCTCCGTTAAGTACTGTTGAAATAGCTTCAGGAGATGGGTTTAAGCTGTTGTTAAATCTTAAGCCCAATAAAGGTTCGTTATTCCGAAGGTTCGAATACTCCGAAGGTTCGTTATTCCGAAGGCTCACTATTGCGAAGGTTCGTTATTCCGAAGGTTCGATAGTCCGAAAACAAAATAAGGTTCGTTATTTCGAAGGTTCGTTTGTCCGAGAAAGAAATAAGGTTTGTTATTCCGAAGGTTCGAATACTCCGAAGGTTCGTTATTCCGAAGGCTCACTATTGCGAAGGTTCGCCATTCCGAAGGTTCGATAGTCCGAAAACAAAATAAGGTTCGTTATTTCGAAGGTTCGTTTGTCCGAGAAAGAAATAAGGTTTGTTATTCCGAAAGTTCGTTCGTCCGAAAAAGATACAAGGTTCGTTTTTCAGAAGGTTCGTTAATCCGTAAACGAAATAAGGTTCGAACCTTATTAACGAACTTTCGGAAAAACGAACATTATTTCATTTTCGGATTAACGAGCCTTCGGAGAGACGAACCTTATTTCGTTTTCGGATTAACGAACCTTTGGAATAACGTACCCTATTTTATTTTCGGATTAACGAACCTTCAGAATAACGAACCTTCGGAATGTAAAATGTAATAACGCCAACAAATATAATAATTTCACCCACCAACGTAGTAACGCCATTTACCAACAAATGTAATCATTTTCAATCGCCCAAATTCTATCCAAATACTTTTTTTTCTACGACCATTGAATTAGACCATTAGAATATAGGCCTACATGATTAAGAAAATAGTCGACGGTCAACGTACCATCGAATTAGTTATAACGTATATGTACTATTTTGACTGATTCGTCAGTTCATGTGACTGGCGACTAATCATTTATTTGCGACGTGCTACATCCACATATGTTACAATGTGAAGCGATGCGATGCGTTGTCAAGAAATAATGACGATAATGATGAGTACATGTACTTATAATGTAGATGCTCTAAGTGCTTGAATTTTTCAGTTGTATTTTTCAATTAAAGAAATATCATATTATATTATATTCTAATTACGAGGAAAGACTATGCTTTGGTTTATCACAGGGTCTTAGCTTGGAACACAGTTGGGTCTTATAGTTTTCGAGTTTTTGTTTTTTATTTTTGTTTAAATATTTGAACAACCAGGAGTGGAGGAGAGGCTGAGCTCGACTATCTTGTTATTTCGCAGTAATTATGGGGTCTTAGATTTTAAGATTTTTTTCCAAACTTTCTAAAATGACTGGGTCTGGAGTAAAGACAACGCTTTAAACATGTGCTTTATTACGGGGTCTTAGTTTGGAGGATTTTTTTTGTCTTTGATTTGAAATTTCTGTTATGTTTTTTAATTGTGTTTTACTTTTGAAACAACCGGGTCTGGAGAAAAGACTAGACTCGATTCTCATGTTATTCCACAGGAATAAGATGATGGGGCATTGGTCTTGAAGATTTTGAAAATCAATTAAATGGGTCTGCAGAAAAGAATGTGTTCTTACTTTTAAAATAACTAGGTCTGGAGGAAAGACTAAACTCGATTATGATGTGAATGAGATGATGGAGCCTTGGTTTTGAATAATTAGAAAATGAATTAAATGGGTCTGCAGAAAAGACTATGCTCTTACTTTTGAAATAACCGGGTCTGAAGGAAAGAATAGACTCGATTCTCATGTTATTCTACAGAAATAAGGTGATCGGGCCTTAGTTTTGACGATTAAAACAAAAATAAACAAATTAAGTCTGGAGAAAAAACTAGCTCTTTTTTTAATAAAATAATCGGGTCTGGAGGAAAGACTAGGCTCCATTCTCACGTTATTCCACAGGGAGAAGATGATTGTGCCTATAATTGGGTCTGGAATAAAGACTGCGCGCTATACCGATGCAATGCAGTACAGTACAGGGTTTCAGTTTTGAATAAATTCAACAAGATATCCCCTAAAAATTATTACATTTGTGGGTAAAGGGATTATTACATTTGTGGGTAAAGTGCGTTATTACATTTGTGGGTGAAATTTTTAAATTTGTGGGTGAAGTGTTATTACATTTGTGGGAGTTATTGGTGTAACAACCCCCCCCCCCCCGCCCTCCGACCTGCACAGAGCGACATTTTTTTTTAGTTTGTAAGTGGTAAACATTTAATAAAGGATGGATATTTCAGTAGAAATTTTGAACTTGGACAAAACCATTTTCAATACGCACCAATACTCCCCCAGCGAAATTTACAGGCAGCAGAAAACACGCGTATCTTATTATCAGTTCGGTAGTCGCGACCTTCCCTTGACCTCTCGAACTGCGGATAAGGTCTCCTTTTCAAACTGCGATATCTCCATGAATAAACCATATTTTCGTACACTTTCTTTTGCAACTGTATGTTGGAGGTCGAAATTTACCAAGTGTGAAAAAACATTGAATTAAAACAGGCAGAAAATATTGCAAATTGGATATAAATATGTTGTTCTAATTAAAAAAAAATGGAAATAAACTCATTCAATGTCAATCGCTTTTGAGACGCCAACACTTATAGATCATTTGAAGCGGAATCTATTTTAATTCTTGAAAATACCAGTATTTTTCAACATTTCCTTGGAGAAGGGTCAGGATCCAGCAAAATATCAACCATGTTCAAATCCAAAATGCGTGAGACGTGACGAAGTTGTGAACGATCCAGTATTTGTCACCGGCGATTCGACCGAATGAACGAGAGAGAGTTCGTTCGATCTAATCACCAGTGACATCGCGGACTATGATTGGCTGGTTAGGATCGTACTGCTGATATCGGTTGCGGAGTCCGTATGATTTCTGAAAATTCGCGTCACTTTGAAGACGAATAGCAGAAATGTTTTATTTTTGAGCCCAAACAAATCTGGAATCAAAATCTCTGCTGGAGTACTGGCTTTCCAAAGCTGTAACTTTTGTTGCCGTCCAATTTGTAGAAGGGTCAGGATCCAGCAAAGTCTGAGAACTTGCATATTAAAAAAAACTGAGGCCTGTTTTTGAAAGCAAATGAAATAAAAACTTCTTTGCGTATTTCGGAAAAGATAAAAATACTTATTAAAAAAGATGTAATCTCGTTCCATGTTTTGAAAATTTGTGATCAGTATGCTTACAGAAGACACCAGCAAATGATCTCGCGAGCATGTCGAATTCATTCATAATCTCGTGCAGAAAAATCTGCACGCGAGATTTCGCGAGACGCAAAATAAAATGTCCACGTTTTGTACAGCAAGAGCGAGCGCTGTCGGTAGACTGATAACAATTGAAGAGTAACGGTGATTCTACCCTCTTCAACCCCCCCCCCCCCCCCCCACACCCCGCCCTCCAACACTCCTGCCCTTCTGGTTTTCCCTGCTTCCCCACATTATTTCAGTTTCGGACAAACGAACCTTATTTCATTCTCAGACTAACGAACCTTATTTCGTTTACGGATTAACGAACCTTCGGAATAATGAACCATATTTTATTATCGAATTAAAGAATCTCTGGAATAACGCCACAAATGTTCGGATTAAGGAACCCTCTTTCGTTTTCGGACTAGTGAACATAGAGGTATAGGCAATTTTCGTGTTTCGGACTTACGAACCTTCGGAATAATGAACCTTCGAATTATCGAACTGTAACCATGTTTCACTTTTTGTGAGCAAAACAAATTCCCGTGAATGGAGAATGAATTATCAAATTCATATCCCCTTCTCTTATTTTTTTCTGAACTTGCATAATCAGTTTTGTCCCATCTTCCATTGTGTGGTTGAATCTCTCTTCTTCTTCTTCTTCTTCTTCTTCTTCTTCTTCTTCTTCTTACCTCTCTCTCTCTCTCTCTCTCTCTCTCTCTCTCTATGCCTGTCTCTGTCTCTGTCTCTGCCTGTCTGTCTGTCTGTCTGTCTGTCACTCTCTCTGCCTGTCTCTGTCTCTGTCTCTCTCTGTCCCTCTCTGTCTTTCTCCCTTTCTCCCTCTCCGTCTCTGTCTGTCTGTCTCTCTCTGCCTGTCTCTGTCTCTGTCTCTCTCTGTCCCTCTCTGTCTTTCTCCCTTTCTCCCTCTCCGTCTCTGTCTGTCTGTCTCTCTATGCCTGTCTCTGTCTCTGTCTCTCTCTGTGTCTCTCTCACTCTCTCTTTCTCTATCCTCATCACAGCCCCTAAAGGGGTTATCTCACTATGTGGCGAATGCTTGCCAACGTGGCGAATTTGGGATATTGTCAAGGTTGTCAAGAGTCTGTAAAGAGGTTCGTAAAAGGTTGCAAGAAAGTTCGTAAATAGTATTCGTTGTCGCAAAGAAATTTTGACTATGTTTAAACCTTCTACTACTCCAGACTCCACCAGTGCATGCGATCCCAATCCGTGTCAAAATGGAGGTTCATGCCAACGTGTTATCCTGGGTTTTCATTGTGACTGTCCTCCGAACTTCACAGGGCACACCTGCGAGTGTGAGTATGATATGTTTTACTTTTTGTGATCAAAGAAAATTCCATGAATTGAGAATACGTTATCGAATTCATATCCCCCTTTCTTAATTTTCTTCTGAACTTGCATAATCAGTTTTGTCCCATCTTCCGTAGTTTGGTTGAATCTCTGTTCTTCTCTCTTCTCTCTCTCTCTATCTCTCTCTCTGCCTGTCTCTCTCTGTCTCTGTTTGTCTGTCTCTCTGTCTCTGTCTTTATCTCTCTCTCTCTCTCGCTCACCCCCCTCTCTCTTTCTCTCTCTGTGTCCCTCTATGTCTCTATCCCTCTCTCCCTCTCTCTGTCTATGTCTGTCTCTCTGTCTGTCTGTCTGTCTCTCTGTCTGTCTGTCTGTCTCTCTCTCTCTCTCTGCATGCTCTGTATCTGTCTGTCTCTCTCTCTGTCTTTCTCTCTCTCTCTCTCTCTCTCTCTCTGTCTCTGCCTGTCTCTGTCTCGATATCTGTCTCTCTCTCTCTGTCTGTCTCTCTCTGTGTCCCTCTCTGTCTCTCTCGATCCCTCTCTCCCTCTCTCTCTGTCTGTCTCTGTCTGTCTGTCTCTCTCTCTCTCTCTCTGCATGCTCTGTATCTGTCTGTCTCTCTCTCTCTGTCTCTGCCTGTCTCTGTCTCGATATCTGTCTCTCTCTCTGTCTGTCTCTCTCTGTGTCCCTCTCTGTCTCTCTCCCCCTCTCTCTCTGTCTGTCTCTGTTTGTCTGTCTGTCTGTCTGTCTGTCTCCCTCTGTCTCGGTCCGTCTCTCTCTCCCTATGTCTTTATCTCTCTCTCTCTGTCTGTCTCTCTCTCTCTGTCCCTCTCTGTCTTTCTCCATCTCTCACTCTCTGTCTGTCAGTCTGTCTGTCTCTCTCTCTCTCTCTATGCATGTCTCTGTCTCTGTCTGTCTCTCTCTCTCTGTCTCTCTCACTCTCTCTTTCTCTGTCCTCATGTTCAGGGACGTCCCACCTCCCTGATATGTTTAAGCCTTCTATACAACTCCAGTGTTCGTCGATCCATGCGATCCCAGTCCGTGCATTCATGGATGGTGCGGACCCGGGCAGAATGGAGGCTTTATGTGTACATGTGTTGTGGGGTTCACTGGGGAGCTTTGCGAATGTGAGTATAATATTTTTTACTTTTTGTGAGCAAAGAAAATTCCATGAATGGAGAAGGAATTATTTCATTCATATCCCCTTTCCTTCATATTTTCTTCATCAAACCGTCATAAGACCAAGGATTGTCACCAATGGATATCCACCTGCCGTTTAATTAATGCAGATTCATTGTACTCTCCTTCTAGTCACAAAAGAATGCTTTACAAAGATTTTCTATTTGATCCCCCATGTTCGAATTTGTGCCTGGATTTGACGTATAAACAAAATCGGATGAGCAGAAGAATTGGGGGAAATTCATTTATCCTCACCCCATATGCTTGCGCAGTTGTCGTAATACCTACGATGCATCTATAAAGATGCATTCGAGGAATAGTGTTACAATATGGCGAAAAGGCTCTAGACGTGATATCAAGTTGCAGTATGAAAGTCTCAATTTCACAATGTTTCGCGTTATACCTGCTTAAAAATTTGCATGAAAAGTTACATTCAGATATTTTTCTTCCAGACAAGTAACATGAAGAACGTGCCCAGCATCCGCGCCCAAGCTTGTATTTCCATTTCAAAAAGTATTAAATTTCGTATTAGCTTGTCCTTATTAACTACATAACAAACACTTAGTGACAAAATGAAAAGTTCAGCAGCGAAAGCTGGTATGCATGAATATGAATGCGTATGACCTATTATAAAATCCAAGTTAACGCAACACAATCGCGTATGCATCATATTGTCGAGAGCAGGTGCTAGTCAGGAATATTAAGTAGCGGCCTCAAACATTCTTCAAAGCGATGTATATCCATGTGCATAAACATCCTTGTCAAGACGGTGTCGCTGAGTTCTTTACTGTTTCGCCTATGTTAGCGACTACATGACCATATGGTGCATGTATAAAAACATATTGAGAGAAAAGGAATGCAAAACACCTTGGAGGACACAAAACCCTGATGATCGCCAAGATTCGTCAAAAACCATTGCGAATCCAGAATTCGCTACATCGTTTTCGCCGCCTAGTGAGATACGTGGCGAGTTTGGGATTTTTGAGTTTATGAAAAGGTTCGTAAAAGGTTGCAAGAAAATTCGCATATAGCTTTCGTTGTCGCAATGAAATTTTGAATATGTTTAAACCTTCTACTACTCCAGTGTTCGTCGATCCATGCGATCCAAGTCCGTGTCAGCATGGAGGTATGTGCCTACCCCTGTTTGGTGGAGGAGTGGAATGCGATTGTCTCGTGGGCTTCACAGGAGACATTTGCGAGCATACACGTGAGTCTGAAGTGCTTCGACTTCACTTAGCAAATTTCAAAACCTATTTTCACTATTTTGTGATAATATTCAATTATAAATACATCACAAATACAAATACAAATACAAATACAAATACACCGGCGTCAACAATAACAAAATGATAAATGCTGACAAACTCTTTGCTACTGATAATTTGTTAATATGCTCAATGATAACGGCTGCGATAACATTGCTACTGACGATATCACAATATTAAAACCGGGATAGTGAAAATGAAAAGGTTCATAATCATACACTTGACAGAGACTACCATCTCGTGTGGGACCTCATCCATGGAGGTTGTCTTTGAACAGGCGATCGTTCCGTTAACTGCTCCTGAAGACCAGGTCCATTTCAAAGACCCGATGTGCACCGGAGCAAGGGAGACGCCGGCAGACCGGCTTACTCTAACCACATCGTACGACGAATGTGGTACCACCGTGCAGGTATGTATACTTGTGTAAACAGGTCATCTGTTCCGGGGGGGGGGGGGGGGGGTGATGATGTCACTGCCAGGAGGGGGTGGGGCACATGGGTACCCCCTCCCGTGGTAGGAGCATGGTGTATTTTCGATCTTGACGACATGCATTTACAAGTATCTCATAGTATTGGCATCGTCAGAAAAGGGATTTGAACACGCTTAATTACTCAGCTTTTATTTAATGTTGTCTCAAAAGGTAACATGCAATTCAAATGAACGCGAGAAGTTTGCATAGTTAGGTAGGGATGCTCGGGAGAGAAGGGACACATTTGGCTGGTCATTTTGGGTGAAGGATTCAATCGGAATTAATCTATTCATAATGGGATAGGATGCATGTGGATGATCGGGAGATGGGGATTAGAAGCACCTTTTATCATGTTTATTACAGATTCAAAACTTGAACAGCATGTATGTGCCCAGTTGTAGTGGAAGATATAGGGCTGTTAAGTGAATGAGGGTAAAGAAATGTTGACATTTCAGGCATCGTCGCGATAGATACCCTTTTCATCACCTTTGTAATATATTTGCTGATGAGAAAAAAGACATAGGCATATGTAGGTTCAGCAGAGACTGTTCTGGAGCCCGATATCAATCATTCGTGGGCGAATGATTATTTTGTGTGCATTTTATTATATTAGTGACCCTCAAAAAAATTACGGGAAAATGGTTATTTATTAAAATTCACAATCATCGCTTAAAGTAGAAAATGAAACATGATTATACCAGAAAATATTAGAACTTATTAATATTTGTTACTCTTTTACCACTGGGATATGAAGGTGGGGTGGAAGGAAGGGCGGGGGCAGAGGTGGCGTGCTCTGTCTTGATAAAGGAAAAAAACAAGTCCGAAAGAAAGTCTCCGAACCAAAGCAATTCGTATCCTGTATATATTCCTTACCATAATACGCGGCATCCACTGAACCACCAGGTCATTTCTGTTTGATGGAAAAGACACGATTGTATAGTAACAAATCATTGAGACTTAGAGCCTGATTCATTCGACCTATCGATATTTAGTAGTTCGATGAAAGGGCATTCTCCTAAATTTAAATGGGGAAATTTCAATTGGAAAATCTTTATTTTAGTCATACACCCGATGACAAGGAAAGCGTGCTCCATCTTGTATGAATGGGAAAAGCACCTAACACTGCTAGTTTCTAAATTGAGTGATTATTACGAGTTAGTTCATGATATTAATTTTAGCATTTTGACGCAAGGAATGAAACGTTTTGACAATTGCATCAATGCATTTTTTATCCGGTGGCAATTCCTTGTGACATTTTTCAGGAGAACGACACAACGATCACATACAGAAACGTCGCCACGTACGCTGTCCCTCAACCTGACGATGGCAGCGTGATCACTCGAGAACATCAGATGCAGGTTGAAGTTGAGTGCTGTCTGCCCAAGGAGGCAATCCTCACGGAGAAATTCACACCCCGTCTGGGCAAGGTGGTCTTCAACGACAAGGGCACGGGGGACTTCTCCCTAGAAATGTCCCGCCTACCCGATGGAGACTCGTTCTTGGGTAGTGTCGATCCCGACCAGGAGGTCGTGCTATCCGAAGCTTTGTTCTTCGGTGTGGAGTTAGACTCGACGCGACGGGTTGGTATGGTGATTGATAGATGTTGGGCTACGCCAAGTCTGATACCTTCAGATACAACTCAGTATACACTCATCAGTGATAAGTGAGTTGCGCTTTTTAAATGTTACCCTCCTTGTCGATTGTGGTGTTGCGTTGCTGAAGGGCTGTTTTACTTATACAAAGCCCGATGGCAATTTGCACTGATAAAAGAAAAGCTACACGGCTACGTGCAGCTAAACAACACAATACCTTCGTTCAAGATAGTACGCGTCCAAGTCCAATAAATCACTATTTATTTTCCATTTTTTTTTTCTTTTATCTTCTATTTTCTATTTATTTTCTATTTTTTTATATTTACTCCTTCATGTACCACCTCAAAAAACTAAACTTTACGGTGAACGCTTATTCTCCTTTATCGGCCCAACTTTCTGGAACTTGCTCCCGTATGAAATTCGCTCACAATGTAACCCCAATATCTTTAAAAAACCGACTTAAAACCCATCTATTAAAAAAGGCATACATGTATGTGTGATTATGAATTGTGTCAAGCCTGCAGCTGCATCTTTTCATTATCTTCATTTCTTTTCTGTATCTTGATTCGTCAGTCATTTTTGTAATTTGATATACAAATGTTAATTAGTCCGTTATTTCTGTAATTTAAGATGAAAATGTTAATTAGTCACTTTTTTTTCAATTCAGTTCAATTCAATTCAATTCAATTTATTCCACTTTAAAAAACAAGATGTAAAAAACTGCACAATGTTGTAGATTCACAAGTTTGTGGGGGAACCAAAATAAGCACGCAGGCTTGTAGGTATGGTCCCATTGCACATATAAGCACACGAGTAACAGTTAACTACATAACTTAACAAAACATACACTTATTTCTGTAATTTAAGTAATTTCAGTAAATTTTCGAATGCGAAAACAAACTTCCTGAAAATATGATCTTTAGAGTTGTATGAACGTCAAAGAACGGAACTTCCCTGTTAACACATTGATTATGTTTTCATTTTGCATTGCTTTCAAGTCAAAACATTAGATATATATGTATCACAATTTGAATGAAATCAACAAGAAATGTGATGAATAAAATATATGACTCTATTTTACTATAGATGCCCTAATCATGAAAGCGGCGTCACAGTGAACGTAGACTTGGATTTGAGAAAAGAAATATTCAGCGTCAGCGCTTTTACCTTCGTCGGAGATTTCACCGAGGTATGGTTCGGAGGGTATAATCTTTTCCATGATAAAACACTCATCGACTTTTCATTATGACAAAAGCGTCTCCCATACTGCCGTTTAACGATTCCGTCTGCTTCCGCATACATTCTTACGTCAGACGGTGGCAAATTAAAACACATATGAACTGTAGATAGAAAAGCGTAAGTAGCGTCTTCATACAGTCTAGCTTACTGAATATAGAAGCAGGAAGGTGTTAGAACTGGAGTCGGCACGAAGAGTAATGTATTCCTACACCAGTCGCGTTCATTTATGGTACAATGTAATATTTTCGGCTCTTTGATCCAGTGACCACCACCGCAAAATATGCAAGACAAATTTTGGATGCATTTAGAGGAATATATATTCTGTATGTGCAGAATATTTCAGATCCACTTCATATACTAAACTGCATGTACATTAGTAGTAGGCTACATATTATAATGATACGCTTGTGTGAATTTCAGATTGTATTGTTGCTTCGTTTTTGTGATAAATGGAGAATACTGTAAGAAAAAAAAATAACATGAGACACAAATGCATCCATTTCGCACATTCGGAAATCATATTTCCTTACAAACATCTTGTAACTCGTTTAATGAGTGCTTAACCTTTCGTGGAAACAAACTCAATTTCCTGTCCGGAGGTGTCCGAAAAAGCTACGGACCAAATTCTTTCTACAGTCTTATCAAAATTTCACTTCGTTCACTCCCAAATTACTGTGTGTAATAAGATCAACTATGAACTCCTATCGATCGAAGGCTGAACGGTAGAAATATTTCTCAAACCAGATTTTCTTTTGTTATTCAGAGGAAGGCACTGCCTGATTCGAAATACAGCGTATTGTTTGAAAACATCTGAATGTTATGATTTTTTTATGAGGCGGCGGTCATCATAGATCAAAAGAATTCTATCCGAGTGCGGTCCAACCATGCTAAGTCCATGATAGAAGTTATACGAGAAATGGCCCTGTGACACCTGGACGTTTTAGTCAGTGTATGACAACGTATGTAAAAACGTATTTATGATGATGTATCAAATGCGTAGGTCCAAGGATGCACATTTTTATATAAAAAAACCCCCTACACATTATATGGGAGAGCACCTCGCACGTGACGTCACAACATAGAAATTTAAAATATCATAACTTTCTTATCCTCTGACTGATTTTCATCAAACCTTCACCAATGTGTTTCCTTAATATGTCTGCTTTTATTGAAACATTGCAAAAAATAATTTCAGGGTGAACTTTCCCTTTGATAAGTGAAGACTGAACTATGTCGTTACCCCTCTCACAGGTGTACGTCCACTGCTCCGTGCTTGTGTGCGGCAGGCGCAATGCCATGGAAATCCGGGATGATCTGAACGGAACGTGTGCTGCGGACGTGGCGGAGCCTCTCTTCAGCGTCGTTCTGCCAGTCATCCAGACCTATTCACTATCAGCAACGGACCGGTCCGTGTGCGCCGCTCTGCACGCAGCCTATCCGTCAAAGGTCCGTCAAGCTTTCAGCAGTGGAGTATGCCTTTCAGGTTGTAGGAACTATCTCATCCAAACCGCGGAGAGATAAGCACGATGTCACACCTTATTGACAAGCTTGTGCAGACACTGCCTTTGAAAAACAGCCTGATTCTCAAGGATCCTCAAGGACCTTGACCTATCAAGGAAAAGTCACCTGCTTGCATCGATCTATTCGGTTACATTTGTAGGTTTCTGCAAGTCCCTTGCTTATAGCTCGGTTAATCTAGCAATTTGAAGAGAGTTACCTCACCCTTAATTGCAAACTTATTTATGTCACTGCAGTGCACTCCAGCACGGTACTCCCTTAAACACCAGAAAGTAAGTCCCAACACATCCGGGCATGGGAAGTTAATGAAATTCGGATATTATATAGACCTACCTATAAACAAGGAAGGTACTTAAAGCTGCGACTTAAGTGTGCTTATTGCGAGACCGGCGCAGTAGGTTGCGCAGTCTTCTCAGCCGAGGAATCTCCGTTGTACAGTGTAACTAATTCTGCTGGGGCAGATCTTGCGAGTCTAGATTGTGCCGATGTATTTTTAAGACATCTTCTAAGGGTATCTCAGTGTGAAAATGCAGGAGCTAGATAAAGACTGTGGTTAGAGGGAGCAAACATAATTATTTTTTTTTTAAATATGGCGTTGCTTAGCTCTGATCAAGCGATGAACTTTGTAGAGATCTGTTCTAAGCGTGACGCGTACCTGGTGCATTGAACACATCTCTACGACACACCAGGGTATAGCCCAGTCGGTGCCCGTGTTTGGAGCGTAGGTGATGCCAAGTAGTTTTCAAACTCATGTTCAATGATCACACAACCATTAGTCGCTTAATCTGGTACCTCAGTTGCAGCAATAACATGTATCTGCTATTAATTTTCTTATTGTGACATATGCTAATGTGCATAATATTCATAACATTTTCTTATGCCTGGATTTCTGGTGACCTTTTTTTGTTGGTGTTACGGGGACCTTCCTGAATTTCATTGCAATACAATACAATGTGGGATGGATCGAACTACTAGTTGTTCTCGACTATTGGTCAAGTAACCTGATAGAACAAGGTCTAGCCTTTTTGTTCACTCCAGTACGTTCCCCAGCCTTAACATAAACTAAATTCGCGCTGGTTTGCTTCCTGTAGGATGTTCTGTGGGAAACTCTTCCCACCATCAGGTTCTTGTTCTGTTGAAACTATCACGCGTACATTTCAGTCGACAATTTTGTTCCTGTCTTCACATAGTGGGAGTTAATTTCCAACAATACCAATCAAATTTGACAAAGAATCAACTTTGCATTTAGATACCGTCTTGTTAACCAGAAGAATTTTGATGTGAGTAAAATATCTCAACTGGAGGCAAATGAACGCAAAAAGTGTTAATATACAGCTAAAGATACAATGTTAACAAGGATTGAATCCCACAATTTAGTAGTAATTAAGATCAAAATTATATATCCGTTAATTCCTTATTCCTCCATCCTTAAGAAAAAGCCGAGAAAATGATCTTTATTGGCGCTGCCCTTATCTTTCTTAAGCATTGCAACATAATGTGATAAGGAACACAGCTTCAAGAGACAAAATTGCCACTTAAAAATAGTTTATAAGTTGAGACCCCCTAAATGTTGGTGCCGAGCATGGAACATTAGGGCATTATCATGATTATGGAATGCTGTTGACATGCATTAGTACATTTTAGCTATTGTTTTGTAATACTTGGTATATCTTTTTAAAATTCAATTCTACTTTAGTTTACTCAATGCAATACACAGTAAAATAATACATAAGCAAATGAATATGAATAAAGAATGTACATATAAAACACATGAAAACTATCGCCCTGAGAGGGTAGCGGCTAGGAAGGAGTAACCATAACAAACATAGAACTAGATAGAGACTACAACAAAACACAGCGCATTACATTACAATGCCAAGAATATATTATGTAGCCTACTTAACAGAGGGTCAAATAATGGTACAATATATTCCTTTTAAAAACGACATTTCATAACAAGTATGCAAATTGGTACAATCCACCAATATATCACTTTGATAAAAATCAATTTTATATCTCAATCAACCTTTACTAATTGAAAACGTGTTTTTTTTTTCAATGAGACGTCCTTTTTTTTGCATTGCTTTTATTAAAAATTCAAACAACTCCAAAGCCATCACAAAAGAATGAAGTAAGTCATGTTTCCTCTTTCACATCTCTCCCAGATTACTCCTTCAAACCGTATACTACGTTCCTGCTTGGGGCGATTGCGACCGCTGGGGGCGTGCTTCTCCTGCTCGCCATTACCAAACTCCTCGGAAAGTCCAAACAGCCCGGTAACCATGGTAACCAGGCAAAAGCATGAATTCGTATTCAGAAGGGATGTTTACACTTGATCTCATGTCGCGTCAGTGTGAACGACCTGTCAAGGTCAAGGACGGGGTGGTGACTAACAGGGTCATCTAGGGTTAGAGTTAGGGGGAAGTAGGCAATCATAATGCTCCACTGCAACTATTCGTAAAAAAAAATTACACAAATTCTACATTTTCCATAATGAGTAAAAAATCCCATGATGCAATTCGAACCAAACGTGATGTGATGATGGAGCATTACATGGAGGTAGACTGATAACATGTATTGTCAAATCCCTGAAAGGTCACGGGTCAAAAGCTGATTAACTTTTCAAAACTTTTCAAAACCTTTTTATTGATATTGCTGACAATAAATGCAAGTCCAATGTTGCATTTCCAACCAAACATTGTATCAAGAAGGATCATTGCATGAAAATAGACTGGTATTAACCTGACATATTTAAGTATGGCTCCCAAGTGTACCCCCCATTAAAGTCCTCCTAATGATAAAAATACACGCTTTACCCTTTGTTTAATTTTACATGCATGTGACTATGTTTCGCATTAAAGGAGATTAAACCCCTTATAATAACTTCAATTGAATAGAAACATACAAAGCTGAGAAATACAGCAAGGCGTGATAGATATCAGACTCACTGTAAAGAAGTGTTTTTTTTCCTTCATGATAACTAGCAGTGCATTCTGATAATTACACTGTACTGTGAGAAATGTTTCTTGTTCTAGTTTATCATGCTTAAAGATGAAGATAAATGTATTCCTATCTTGAATCGTGATTCAGTGCAAGAACATTCTTGACACAAATAGCATCCTGATTGTATGTTTGACTTATCGGAAACTTTTGCCAATCTCTTTATCTGAATCTATTCAATTCAAACTACTATTGGGATTCCATTCCCCTTCATCTCTATGTGCGCTGATTGTACGATTAATTCACGCCAGTAATACAACTATCGTAGGCGCATATAAGGCAGCACATTGTCTCCCACAGGAGGGATGATCAACGTTAGGAAGAGTCTGAATGTTATGTCATCAAAAGAGAGGGGAAGAAGAGGGCTCTGAGAGAGAGAGAGAGAGAGAGAGAGAGAGAGAGAGAGAGAGGAGAGAGAGAGAGAGAGAGAGAAAGAGAGAAGGAGAGGGAGAGAGAGAGAAAGAGAGAGAGAGAGAGAGAGAGAGAGAGAGAGAGAGAGAGAAGACAATAAGGAGAAAGTGGGGAGAGAGAGGGAGAATGTACATTAGAGAAGGGAAAAGACAGATGAGGAGCGTGAGGAAGTGAAGGATAAAGATAAAGATAAGGATAGGAGGAGAGATATTAACCGTTAAACTTCGAAACGATTTTTGCACGGGTCGTCCAAAATTCAAAAGAATGATACTAATACCGAAACCGATACTTAAACCGACACTATTAGTAACACTAATATTGAAAGGAATATCAACACTCGACGGATAAACCGTGCGTTCTCTGACACTTAATTTACACCATAAGAATTCAACGAGTTCGTCGCCCTTACAAAGTAAGTAGGATATGTTAGCGAATGGAGATATGAGTTTTAAACTCACAGCTTCCTTGTAAGGAGGTTCAACATTGTTATCATGCGGGAAAACTGAGGGGAAGATAAAACAGATATTGTACCCTAAATTGCTTCCCTAAGCGCTGATCTAACCGCTCACTGTGTCGGTTATTCCGAGACGCAGATGACCCGGACTATCATACGGCTGAAGGGTCAGGCTTGGGGCAAGCACCCCGGTAGGGACCCGGGGTAGAGACACCAGAAACCGGCATGGGGTCCTGGGGGTCTTAATGCGAACGCATGAAAACCCGAGTTAGGAATAAGGATACTAGGACACGCTGTAAAACCGCAAAAAACCAAGCTCCCCCATCATGCCCATGAAGTCAATGTTTCTGGTGTAACTAACTATAGCTTTAGTGGCGTATCTTCTAACCCAGTTAAATTGTGCCGATGCCTAATGGTCTGAACTAATACACAAATTTAGGAATATAACGGCAATTTAGCTGATGGCTCTATTCAAGAAAACACTATCCATTGGGGGTCGTGGAGAATTTGTAAACCCCTTAAAGACAGCCAGTCCCTTTTTCAGATCACCACAAAACCATCGAAACATGGGCAAAACATAAGAGAAGTGTTAGCAAGCTCTATATTCACAATTTGAAACTGATACGTAGTGTAAAATTCAAATAATGCACGTAAACAACGTATGATTAATAGTCTTTACCTCAGGCTCTTAGCAGTTTGTTTTGAAATATCTGCTTTATTGATAAATCTGTTTATCAAGTTATAAAACGCATTATGAAAAAAAAATTGTTCTATGGAATGAATCATCTCCAAAGTTTGGTAGTTACTCATAAAATTAGGATTTCACACACGCATAATAATCACACAGATACTGTGACAAAGACTAATACTTTTTTCGTGGTACGAAAAAAGTCGGTTTGAAATTTAACGGCCGAAATTTTTTACATATACAGAAAGCTTCAACATGCTATATTCTTAGAAATGGTCTTGAATCACACTTTCTTCAATTTACGATCGTGATAGACGATTTCAAATTTTAAGCTTGCAAAAGGGACGGACAATCTTTAAAACAAATCTGATACAACGGTATTATGTTAAACTCAGGCGGGCAGCTCTGTGTGACATTCCTCAACGTTGAAACATTTATGTTTGTGACGTTAGCATCCATGTATAAAGAACACACCAACGGCGACATCATCAACGATCTGAGTTCAAAATACACGTATATTGTTTTAGCTTAGGTCTATAATTGAAACGATGTGACAGTTTATGAAGTCAAAATGAACGGGCTACATTAATTATACCTTTATTTAGCTTTCGGAGCTTTACGAAGGAAGTAAGCCGACTGTTGGAAGGTCGAGCTCACGTCCGTTGCAATAACAGAATTACCTCGCACAATACGTGTTGCAGATCGCTTAGAACATGTATGTTGGTTAACATCCAGTCATTTAGATTGATCTTATAAACGAAATGAAAAGAAAGTTAATGGTCTGGACCTACTTGGATTCGAACCTGCAATCTACTTATGACTAAAATTCCTCTTTTTTTTTCTTTTCTTTTTTCAAGCAAAATCTTTAAAGATTGTCCGTCCCTTTTGCAAGCTTAAAATTTGAAATCGTCTATCCCGATCGTAAATTGAAGAGAGTGTGATTCAAGACCATTTCTAAGAATATAGCATGTTGAAGCTTTCTGTATATGTAAAAAATTTCAGCCGTTAAATTTCGAACCGACTTTTTTCGTACCACGAAAAAAGTATTAGTCTTTGTTACAGTATCTATGTGGTTATTATGCGTGTGTAAAATCCTAATTTTATTAGTAACTACCAAACTTTGGAGATGATTCCTTCCATAGAACATTTTTTTCATAATGCGTTTTATAATTTAATAAACAGATTAATCAATAAAGCAGATATTTCAACACAAACTGCTAAAAGTCTGAGGTAAAGACTATTAATCGGACGTTGTTTACGTGCATTATTTGAATTTTACACTACGTATCAGTTTCAAATTGTGAATATAGAGCTTGCTAACACTTCTCTATATGTTTTGCCAATGTTTCGATGGTTTTGTGGTGATCTGAAAAAGGGACTGGCTGTCTTTAAGATCTGACCTCGTGGTTAAGTCGCTACCCGACAGAGCAGCATATTGCATATTCGGTTTCCGTTGGTTCCGATACAGAAATACTTCACCAAAACTCGAGTATCGAATTCTGAAATGCAGTTTGAAAATGCCTTATACAAAATATCTTTGTATACTTCAAGAAAGAAGGAATCAACAAAGACACAATATCTCAAATTTTCGTAAGATTTGGGAAAGGAAAGGATGCGAGATAAAAATTGCACTGTGTACTGAAATATGTGTTAATGTCAAACCGAGAATATAGGAATCGAGCTTGGTCAAAGCAGAGATAACACAGTGACTTTTTTTATTATCTCATTTCCCATGCTGTCTCTATTTAGCTATGATGTAAAATTGAATTTCCACATCGATCCTCCCCATCCGTTCTCTTCATAGTCTACACACACAGACTCAATTGAACCACTTTCTCACAGCTTGATTGAGTGTGAAAGACAAGACTAGGGCTTGGACTTTTCAGTTGCCTAGTCCGGAGGCGTGTACAAACATAACGATAGCTAGTCTTAACAGTTTCAGACCCGTTGATTCACGCAGACACACTGACCTACTGACTGTCAAAGGGTTTGTGGCAGCAGACTATGCTGTTCTTGCTGTGACATGTTGCATATCCCTTCAGCCGTGAATGTAATTGTATCAGAGTTTATAGTTTCTGGAATTGAAAGAAGACAGTTCAATGTCACAATGTGAATAACCTCAACATTCAACCTGTTTATCTTGGTTCTCTCTGGTATTCATTATGACAGTTAGCGCGTGTCACCAAAAGCCACACACCTCTGTGAATACTTGCTCATAAATAGTCATAATTTGTTTTTTAGAAAATGCACATTTTCGAGAAAAAAAAATTGAACACAACATATGGGAGAGCACCTCGCACGTGACGTAAAAATCAACACTTAAAAAGGTCATAACTTTCTTATCGTTTGACGGATTTTCATCAATCCTTCACTAATATGTTTCTTTCATGTGTTTCCTGTTATTGAAATGAACTTAATATCAGGGTGAACTATCCCTTTAATAATTTGTATCAGTATTAAAAGTCTCAAACCACGCATTTGTGGTCCTTGGTTCGGGAATGGGATAAACTACATGAACGATATAATTGATTCCTTGAGCATTGACTTGCAGGGAGTGTATTCATGGGGTAGACGGATCCGTCATATCCATAAAGGGCTAGGGGAAAAAACGACTCATAACTAGGGTCATATACTTTCTTAGACTAGACAGAGTCTAGTCAGGTTAGCAGAACTAAACTGGAACGCCTAGTCTAGCCATTTTTAGACCAATTATGAGGTCAGTTACGACAGTAAGTTCCGTGACCGCTCCGCTTCCAATATTAAAGGGCATGAGGGCTACTTGGCATAAAGTGATACCGATTTTGAAATATAGCGGTCAGAGGAGTTACCAATGAGAGTTCGAGCGAAGGCGGCAAATATTTTATAGAAAGTTATAGAATATTGAAAAATGTAAAATAGAAGATGAATGATTAATTACAGATACGCCCCTCCTTCCTTACCAAACTGTTTGTGCCCACATTGGTTTACATACGACAAGTAACTCTAGAGTTGGACAAATGAGTCGGAAAATCATAATGCATTTCTTTTTTATGTTCTTGAGAAAATATGACAACTTTTCTGTTTTCATTTACAGCCTCTCAGCCATGTCAACGTTTAATTGCGGATACAGGAGATCCTTAAAAGCACAAATGTAAATAAATCTGACCTCACTCCAGGCAATCCCCAACTACATTTCAACCGCGTTCTTCAAATTAACACAAAAAATACAAGAAGCATGTATATAGGTATATGTGTAAAGAGGACCCTCTCAGAGCGAATTGAGGAATTTAAGTGTGGAAATCTGTCAAGCTGTATTGCGGACCTCTTTGCCTGTTTCCGAAAGTGTCTCTTTTATCTGCTGTCTATGGAGAGGGATATCCGGGGCTCGAGTGGCCGGGAAATCGGTGATTAGAATAACAAAACTTTAATCTGGCAGTTTTGTCAAAGAAAACATTTGGTAATCGCTTTTAAACCAGAGAACATAAAAGGTTGTGAAAGGGAAAAGGAATTCCCTTGGACTTCAAGAGTAATTATTGGTGGGAAAAGATGAGAAAGCGCGAACAAAAGGAATATATAAATTCATATAATCGTATTAATATGATTAACTACAATTTTCAATGGGAAGGGGTCTTGCAAATAGTCAAGAGAATCCCCAACATATTACGTGTTATGTCGTAATTAATGACGCTTCGCGGGAAAGGGGAAAGAGGGCATCTTGAAACAAAACACCCCCCTCCCTTTGTCAGCTCGACCTTACTTTATGAGTTTATTGGTTGACTCCCTCCCCTTCTAACCCAAATACACAACAATCGTGAGTATAACCCTAAAACGCGCAACATACTGGTATGCAATACTTTGTCATCTATTCAGGCAGGCCCCTCCTCTCACTTTCATCGCAGTCATCCCTCCTTCCATACTTGATATCTCCTATCACGACTCCCTCTCATTTCATGTCTTCTGGCGTCTTAGACAATACTTTGTCATCCTCTCAGCCGCCATCTTCCACCTTCTATCTTCCCCTCCTCCCCCTCTGTCTCCGTCTTGAATCCTCCTTTCCTTACCTTGTTATTGTGTAACTCCGATACTGTTGCCGACACGATGGCGTCTTAGGCAATACTTTGTCATCCTCTCAGCCGCCATCTTCCACCTACAGTACTATCTTCCTCTCCTCCCCCTCTGTCTCCGTCTTGAATCCTCCTTTCCTTACCAACCTTGTTATTGTGTAACTCCGATACTGTTGCCGATACGATACTCTTTTTAGCATCCTCCAATCTCCCACCTCCCTTCCTTCTTCACACCATTCCCCCTCTACATCCTTGACACCCTTAAAAAGACAGTTCTCCCTGAAGATAAGTTGGTTTCAATAAAAACAAAAACATGAAAGAAGTATAATTAGTGAAGGTTTGACGAAACTCCGTCGAAGGATAAGAAAGTTATGATCGTTGAAATTTTAATATTGTGACGTCACGTGCAAGGTGCTCTTATATATATTGTGTACAATATGATTACTTAATTTGCTCTTTTTCTGTTTATGACAACGGTGGAAACGTATATCTAATGATGTATCAAATGCCCAGGTAGAAGTATATGTATATATTTTGAGAATATGCACATTTTCGAAAAGAAATTGCATAGAAGAGAGAGCACCTCGCGCGTGATGTCACAAAATTAAAAAAAATAAAAGGATCATAACTTTCTTATACTTTGACGGATTTTTATCAAACCTTCAGTAATATGTTATTTTTCGTATGTCTGCTTTTACTAAAACTAAATTTCTGTCTGACTACCCCTTTAAGTTGCTCTTCGACCACACAGAACATCGCTCATGCTGGTGCCAAACCGAGCTTTCCAATGACTTGCTCGGTGTTTGCTTGAGATTTGCTATGTTATGCCACGATCCACAATCATGTCTCCATGACACACGATGATTCACTGTGATAGGGCGAGGTGAATGAGTTTAATGTATGTTAATATATATAGCAGTGTTGGAGAAAACAAATGTATATGCACTTTGATAGGTCTGTGACAAACTCGCTGGTAGTAAAATCGTACTGCTCTATTTGAGTATCATCACACTATGAATTCCTTGATTATTTGCTCATTCTTTGCCCAAATATAGAGACTAATGACTGCAATTTCATGCTCTAATTCAATCGGAATGCTAGTACAGATGAGTAAAATACAATAACAGAATCATTAGCAAATCAAATAAGAAGAGCACGCCACAGACAATTACGTCACATGATCACACCAATCAAATTAAATGTTCGGTAAATCATGTATTCTTCCTATTAAGTTTAAATGCTAAATGGTTTATTCAGTGTATGTTGGTAATAACTGAATATATATCCATTTTAAGGACTAAAATGTAAGGTTGTGCCAAATGTTTGATTAAGTATAAGAAAATTTCCCTCAGAATGTTGGAACTTCCTGTGATGTTCGTGTGATGTTTTAAACAAAATCCTATTTATTCTGCAAGAAGGAATATATTAGTATGACTAGCTTAAAGCAGGGAGATGCGAACTTTCATCTCTCGGCTTAAACAGTTCGAAACTAAATTTTCTGAGGAAGTGAATTAGTCGCACTGCTGTAGAGTTTATCACCATGCAGTGCGTTTAAAGATTTATGGGATGGCAAAATTACATCTGATACCATCATCTGATACCATTGGGAATAGAATATATAACCAAGGATGAAGCTCGTGTCATATATACTTGGTATAACCTCATTACCAGAGAGGAAAGAAAGAGAGACACATACAACAATATAGCATGAAAGGACAGGGGGAAACTATCTTTCACTACATCTGTGGTCGCCATTTTGGATACCAAGAAAAACACATTACCGCGACATTAACATTAATACAAACTATGACGGCAACGTTTATACCAGACTCTGGACGTTTTATTTTAATATGGAAATTACTCCCATTGGGACACATATCATCCGAATGTACTTTCCGGATTCTTTCCTCGAAATTTATTTGAGTTCTATATTTGAGGACGAGGATGCAAGGGGTCAGGGGTCATAACCCTCCCTGACCTGTGTCGTGGCTCCGAGGTATCTGTGGAATCTCTTTTCAAGAAATACCCACTTTTTGGAAAACAGGAACTTTCGTTTTCATTTCAATGTATGTGGCTTTATAATTTGTGATAATGCGCAAAATAGAATGATTAGAAACTGTATTGTCTGATATTGAAGTACTAATAGTGTATCACCTTGTAGAACATGTAATTACAATATTCATGCTAATGACAATTCAAAGATCGACATTGAATGCAAACATTCATTGATTCACTCGCACTTTGTTCATTTATTATTTACCACGTTGATTGATTCATTCCTTTTTTGCTTTCCATTTGAGTGCTTAGGCCACTGATCTTCATTTGCTTTCTTTATGAAAGATATATCAAGGTTTGAAAGAAAACTCACATGACAGGTCTAAGTTGGAGCTCTGCCCTAGTTGCAATACAGATACATCCATACACGTATAGTACCCTGCTCTGCAATAATTAAAACCTTGCCCTGACATAGCGCCAAACATAAAGTACAAAAGACACGTGGGTGCACATAATAAATTCTCCCTTTAATATATTTATCCGATCTAAGACTTCTATTACACACATGAAAAGTCAACGAACTACGTTTTCCGAGCGCTCTCGCTGAAAACCCTCAATCAATCATTCGCATATGAATTAAGATGTAAATCATGTAAATAAAAAGCCAATATTCCGACAGTAGTTTTATTGAATTCGTAAGCAACATTTAAAGGCCGAGGGAGCTTGGCCATCGTAAACATATTAAGCTACAGTGAAACCTGTCAATAGCGGCCACCCTAGGGAAACAAAAAAATGTGGCCTTTATAGACAGGTGGTTGCTATAGGCAGGTTCTTTAACAAATGATCTCTCTCTGGGGAAATTACTTTAGTGGCCACTATAGACAGGTTGGCTGCTATAGACAGGTGGCCACTAAGACAGGTTTGACTGTACTTTCATTAAGTATACCGCCGGCACTCACCACGTGTGCCGTGCCGCTAGTGTTTCCCCGCTACGGCAATTCTGACCTACTTTGACAAAAGGAAACAAGTGGCAAATCACTCAAATTTGAGTTATCGGTACTTACATACGGTGATTAACTCTGTGTGAATGTACCTTAAAGAGCTAGTTCCCCATGAATTTTTTTTGTTTTAATAAAAGCAGACACATGAAAGAAACATATTAGTGAAGGTTATGATCTTTTAACGTTTTGATTTTGTGACGTCACGTGCGAGGAGCTCTCCCATATATAGTGTACATTTTTCTTCTCGAAAATATGCATTCTTGTACCTGTGCATTTGATACATCATCAGAAATACGTTTTACACACATACCTGTATGAAAAAAAAAATCATGCCGTTGTCTGAAAGAGAAAAAGATCAACTAATGTCACCATATTGTACACAGGGAGAGCACCTCGCACGAGACGTCATGAAATTGAAATTTCAAAATCTAATAACTTTCTTTTCATTTGGCCGATTTTCGTCAAAACTTCACTAATGTTTCTTTCACGTTTCTGCTTGTATTGAAATCTTTATCTTAAAGTTGAACCATCCCTTTAAGGCATACCGGCGTGGAGCGGGTTTTCCCCCAAGTAAGATATTGATGGGAACAAGTTAACCTCTTCAAACCAGTTCCAATATATTGCTGATAATAATTGCTCCCCCCCACCCCTCTCACTCCGGAGACAAGGGGGAAGTCCCGTCGGACTGGGCACGCCGACCTGTTTAGGATAATGACCACACGCTGGAGAAATAGAATCGACAGATGAACAAGGAATTTGTGCAGTCGTTTTGTGTTTGATTTATTCTTTCTTCCAGAGTTATTTGTTTGTCGTTTTTTTTTTGGATCACTGTCAATGAGTCATCGGTGAAAGTCAGAAAATGGGAATTAATTCAAACAAGCACCGACATTCGCCCCCTCACATCCCCCATTCGTCTTATATCTCTCTATTCTCTTCCTGTGACCCCTTCATACACTCGACTTTATTTTGCGCTCTCTCTCTCTCTCTCTCTCTCTCTCTCTCTCTCTCTCTCTCTCTCTCTCATCCCATCTCCCTCTATTTGTTCGCTCTGACTGTCTGTCTGACTGTCTCTCTTTCTCTCTCTGTATGGTTATGTCTCTCTGTCTCGCCCTCTTTCTTTTTCTTTCACCATGTTCACTCTCTCTTTCTCATATCCTCTCCCTTTGTATTTCTCCCCGTGTCTATCTGTATATTTAGGCACCCTTGTCTCTTTACTCTCTCTCTCTCTCTCTCTCTCTCTCTCTCTCTCTATCCCTTTCTTTATGTGTCATGAGACACACATACGCGGAGAGAGACATAACCATACAGAGAGAGAAAAGAGAAAAGAGAAAAGAGAAAAGAAGAGAAAATAAAGAAGGAGAAGGCTTTTCGCCAAGAAGTTGACGAACATTTCGGTATCACATCTAATGATGAATATTGCATTCTCAAAGGAATTAATAGCTTAACAACCACAGTTTATCGGAAATTAAGAGAATATTCTTGTCCGCGGCATCCCTTTTTGAAGCACCAAGGATTTGTCATTTCCCAAAGCATTCATGTTTTACGAATGACTTTTTCAGATACTTGAGTACAAATCGTCGCGCTTACTTACATACCATATTTGGTGGGATATGGAGATTTTATACCACTTGGCAACAATGTTCAAAGTTTTCCGGGAAAACCCCGCCTCGCCTCTGCGTTATCTCTAAAATTCACCATTACCGGGACGATACCAAAGGAGACAGACCTGGAAATTTGAGATCATCTGCTCTTGACCTCTTAACATGCTTAAGCCCACGGCACACCGAGCGACCTGTGCACAGCTCGAGTATACGCGACCCGGTAGATGCGACCGTGTAGTCGCACTTGGATTTTCGCCGTCATGGTTGTATGGCTATTGCACACTGATAATAAGGGATGTTGAAATATGTTCAGAAGCGCGGTAGTAAGGATCGAGGAGCATGGGGATGGGGTGGGGTGGTTGGAGGTAGACTCATATATGGTATTGAAATCAACACAAACTAAACGCTAACATTTTCATATAACATTATAAGATATATAAAAACAAAAAGTTTCTTGAAAATAAGGTAGCTCAGCCATGAAAATGTATGTAGTAAAATATATAACTGTTGGCATTTCACAGAGAGAAAGAAAGGAAGAGAGAGAGAGAGAGAGAGAGAGAGAGAGGGGGGGGGGGTGGGGTGGGGGAGGATGGAGTATGTATAGTTTTGCGTGCGTGTGGGTGAGGGGCGGCGATGCGTGAGTATAATGTGGGAAAACTTCATCGATATTTGGATGTAGTCACCGAGTCTTCGTATTGGAATCATGATAATGGATAATGAAAGTGAACTCATGCACAGTGTCACACAAACATGAGGCGGAAACTCAGCCGGATGACAGTCTCGTTGCGGTCGCGTCGGTCAGTGTGGATGAACCGCCGCCAAGAACACGTGGTCCCGTGTCGCAATGCTAAGTGCTCCTGGCGAAACATGCACTGGTTGAAGGCATAAAAGGAGTCGACGGGGTTCAGAACTGGCACAATTCGTCTCCCACTGAAACGAGCAGTACTGGTTATAGCAGAGCGATCCTGGGAACTCCACGTGCTACGCTATTAAATCAAAGAGATTATAATTTTCAGCGCACATCCAAATTGTGATTTTGAGTGACTGAATAGGACTCTTTTCGACTTTCTTCAACCATCTGCCCATCCACACTTCTTGACAACAATCTTCATCTGCATCAGTCTTTCAAAAGGTAAGAATCGCTTGCTTCATAATACCTTCTCGTCTGTCAGCGTATTTAAGACTGAAAACACTTTTTCAGATTTTATTTCGCTCGTGGATTTTGGAAAAATTCTGATTTTGAGAACGGCCGGTATATTCATGTCAAATCATTTGACACTCGAAAGTACAATCTATAGGACACTATTCTTGCGATTTTTTTTTCATCAGTTTATCAGATTTCGCTTTGATTATGATTTGTGGTAGAACGTGGTAAGAACCTTCCTTTATTTTATTTTGAATACTAATTGCTTTGAAGAGCGACGAAAATTTAGAAGTCAATCATATCATGATCATATAATTGATATACAGCTTTAAAGAGTATGTTCCTTACCGTTCTTTACCCATGATAATGTGACTAATATTGATTAATAAATATGTGTGTCTGACATGTTGTCAATCAATTCTTTTAAAGTTTTCAAAGTCGAAAGGGAAACACTAAGTACGTAACGGAGTCAATCCAAACTGGCCTGCGTATGTACAGGCCTAAAATTACCATATATATGATTAGACAAATATTTAATAGGGTGTTTATCGGTCAGGTTAAGTTTTGGGGTAAGTGAGGGTATTTCAAATCAACTCACTTCAAACGATCGAAAGTTTGCTGAAGCGGCATAAACACGATCCAAAGAACTCGAAGTCAGTCACCCAGAGATCGCTAGGCAGCATTCTCCAAACAGCCAATAAATTCCCGCAGTGAATTTCCTCTCGAACAAAAAAAAAAAAAAAACACTGATTTTCGAGACATTGTTTATGCGGTCATTCTGGCTGTAACAACGGTTATATGATATTGATGTCATTAAAGAAAGTAAGTTATGAAGTCTGAAGCAATCACGCAGTGCTACGAGCGATATCTCTATTGGTACCACGCTGGGTCCATTGACACGTAATTTGAGAGGGAAAGGGAGAGTTTAGGTGTAGTGTGTGAGTGGGGAAAAGGAGGGGGTGGGGGTGGAGGCGGGCGAAAGGCATTGAAAAACTAGAGGGGCACTGTCCGAAAAAAGTTTATGATTATATGGGGTCACCTTGCACTTTTGCATATCAATTAAAGCAAAAAATAACAGGATCCTTTTTTCCTCAACTCGTTTTATGATAGGCATGATAGGGGGTCTGTCACTCGGTGAAAGATTACAACCCAGCAATTATTAGTAATTTTAAGTAGCACGGCTATGTAGAATTAATCTCGCTGGGAAACATAAAGAAACAATAAGACAAAAACATAATAACTTTACAATCTCTCTTCCAGGTCCTATGATTTTATTGTACAGAGTAATTAAAGGAAAGCATATTCTTGAGGGTTGTAAATTCATGATTTGCCATGCGTGAATTTCCTCACCATCATTGTACACCCCCCCCCCCCCCCCATAAACAAAGTTTCTGGCACAACTTTTGGAAGTTAAGAAGCGCAATGCATCTTATGGCTGTACAATAAGTCTTTTAAATACGCAAACATTTTCATTTTTGCCAAGCCCCTCAATTCTCGCTCAAGTAAATTTTAAAGTAATTGCGTTGTAATTTTGAGTATTACAAAGGCACACGACTCCACAGAGATAACGACTTTTCCAGGCGAACATATTGGAGCATATTCATTTCTTTCACCAATGCATACTTGGTATACTTGTCCTTTCATAACCTCCACCTAGCCCCCCCCCCCCCCCTCCCTCCTCCCATGTGTGCGAAAGCTTAGGGATCTGCAACACCTTTTTGACAGGTGAAACCTTGATCTCTCTTTGCATCAAGACGAGATTGTTTCCTCGGTAAGGTAGCGAGATCAGCTTTCAAGTTTTAATTTGTTTGCATTCGCTGTTAAATCAGAAACGTGTGCCCGAATTTGGATCACCGACAGCAGAGCGGAAGGAATACAGAAACATATTTATGGAGAATGAGAGTGAGAGAGAGAGAGAGAGAGGGGGGGGGGGGGTGGGGGTGAGTTGGAGAAGGAAGAGAAGAAGAGTGGAAAACAAGAGAGAGATAAGCATAATGCGTGAGAAAGACGTAAGCAGAGGAAGGCGGTGGAGCATGGGAGTTTTTATCCACGCAAAGCACAACTCCAAACAATCTCGCTTCACCAGAAACATCTGTTAGGATTATCTAAATAATTACAAATTTTTCTGGGAGAATAAATAAATATGACATTTTGAGCGAGGATGACCTGGGAGGTCACAAATGTATTCCTTGGGGTCAATAGGGGGTCAATAGGGGGTCGATTGGGTAACCTTGGCCCTATCCACGTGTGCTTCCTCGCAGAGAGATAGGAAAAGCAGGCAAGCGCGTCTCTCTCATGGGGAGGAGTTGATCAGCAGCAAAATTGAATTATGATATCGTAGCGAGGGATGTCTTCTTTTTAAGCGGCATGTATAGTCATTTCAATATGGAGAAAATACTGGCCCTCTTCCTCGGTCAAAGGTATTCTCCATCCTCCCTTGCAATATCATAATAGTTATTGCGTGCAATTTAATTCGCTAATGCAATAGTAATTGCCGTATTTGGAATATCGTGCAATATTTAGATGAAAAGGAAACGCCAGATTTTGTTCACGAAAGCATATTTTGTGGGAACGAAATCCGTTAGTCCCCTTTATATCATTTTCCCCTATTACTATTTCGATGAATTTCACGATAAAAAAAAACTTTTGAAAAATATTTTTTCGCTGAGAATGGTTTACACTGGCAATACCATAGGTATAATGGTCAATGAATCATTACCGTGCTCTCTTCACTGGTTATTGTTATCATTCTAGAAGTGGGCATTTTTGTATGTTTGTCACTGTGTGCAAATATCGATAAATATATTTGCTTTCTGCCTCAGCATCAATGTTAAGTTAGATACTTTAAAATATTATTAATTTTGTACTCTTTACAGATTTGAACACTCCAACCCAGCACCATGACCAACCACAGTGTACAATCCATGATCAGCCAGGTTGCCTCCCTGTTGCTGGTGCTATGTTTGGCAACGACCTCCGTCCAGGCTTGCTCGTCCAAGGATGGGGCTGGCAAAAAAGGCGCGACCTCAACCGATCCAAGCTACGATAGCGATAGCGATACCGTGGAGATTGCGAGAAACACTGGCGTCATCAGGTAAGGTTCTAGTCCGCAAGAAAGTGTGACTTATCTCTCATAAGAAATCAGAGTAGCTCAAGGCGAATCAAATTGCGACAAATTACAATCATAAAACATTCTCTACAGATCAGTAATTGCTCATGAAATTTCGATTCCACTAATTTGGTATAATACAACACAGGATTAATACGGTATTGCACAATGTCTTTTCTTTTGAGCGGTTCTGTGTTGAAAATCGAACAGTTTGTATCGAAAAAAAAAACCGCAATGGTAAAAGTAGATAGTAGACATTACGATTTATGTACATAGAGATGGGGAGAGGCAAGAGAGACTTGCAAAGAAAGGGTGTCGCTTACTAAAATGTATAACCTGGTTGCGAAAACTGCGCGTCATGCATTACGATATCGTTAATGAGGTCATAAATTCGGCGATTACACCAGATTAACGGTCATGGCGACATGCAATATATTAAACATGGCCATCACTGAAATGCGTCTCGAAGTTTTCGCACGTGTGTGTGTGTGTGTGTGGGGGGGGGGGGGGGCGTGGGGGCATGATGGGGGGGGGGGGGGGGTTGGCGGTGGATCGACAGCCGATTTTTTTTTAATTTATCTTGCGCTGGCCTATGTTATCACTTTAAATTGCGCAGAATGTTATCAGTGTTTTAGTTGAATTTGTTCCATTGATTATGCACAGATGTTAAGTATTATTTCGTGACAAAGAAGCAATTATGGGCATGATGGTTGCTCCTCATTTTCCTCCTCCTCCGCCCCCCACCCCCGCCCCAAGTCCTTCTTGACCTGTCACGCCTCAATTCCCGGCCAGACTAACATGACTGATGGGCTAGGATGTCGCGTGTCCACATGGCACGTGTCCGCAAACCACCTGTCCTTATCGGAAGCTTAGTAATGCCCCAACCACCGGGTTGAAACATGGGCGACTTCCTCTTCAAACAGTGTGCGAGCGATTAAAATGTCTGCCCTCATTCCAATGACCATCTGAACCCCGCGGATGCACGAATGATGTAACTTTGTAAGGCAAATGCCCCTTTGAAAGTGCAGTATGCTTGATCTAATTTGCATATACCTTTCGGAACCCGGATGTTAAAGATCGAAAGTTAGAGTCATCGATGTTGCTCCAGTATGTCTCTCCCCTCCACCTTACTATTTCTCTTATTTTCTCCCCATCCCCTTCTCTCGGCCCCTCTTTCGCCCTAACTGTCTCTCATCTCTCCCCCACTCTCTATATATGGATGTCTGTCTCTTCGTGTCTATCTACAGTGATCTATAATTATGTCTGTCTATGTAACTTTATATATATGTACATCTCTCTCTCTCTCTCTCTCTCCCTCCCTCTCTCTCTCTCTCTCTCTCTCTCTCTCTCTCTCTCTCTCTCTCTCTCTCTCTCCATCCTTCCCCCTCTATCATAGTCTCCTCTCACCCCAACCTATCCCTTCTTCACCCTGTGTGTGTCAGATAGAATGCTGTTCTATGGGAATTGTGTGTATTACTTGTGAGTAAAGTCACACGCGCCACACAAAGGTTTTAAGGCATTTTGGGGGAGAAGACTTGATCAGTACTTTATTTCTGCAAATGGTGGTCCGTGCTATAAAAAATATGTAAAGCAAACAAAGTAGATCGAGCAAACATAAACACTTATTAATCTTGATCATGGTCTATATTTCTGCATAATCAAATGTTTTAAACAATAACCCAAATGGATGGTTTTGATGCTTCTTTCAGATTTCGTCGCGATGCAGACACCGAGGAAGAACTCTCTACTGTTGCCGCGCGCTTCCTCTCAAACAGCGAAGTCTTCGCCAACCTGGATCTCGACTGGGACGACCATCTGACTATCGTCGAGTGGGCGCTAGAGGGCGGTTCCGTCAAAGATTTCTGGGCGTTAATGACCAAGCATGACGCAAATGGTAAGTTCGGCTAGAACTGGAGGTTTTTTTTCTGTTTATGCTTGAGTAGTAAAGCTAACAAAACTTCAAGTTGCAAGCACAAGTCGTCTGTAGGTGTAAATCACTCCAAATGTTGTTGACGATATGTGGCATAGAAACCATCGAAGGTACAAAAGAAGGAAATGACTAGACTAAGGAAGGAGATGAAATGGTATGAAACAATATAAAAAAGAAAAATAATACAATGGCAACACTGAAATTTACAGTGGAATGAAATAACGGAGAACAGGAATTGAGATTAGTCGAAGGAGAAACATGAAATGAATTTACAGTGGAATGAAATAACGAAGAACAGGAATTGAGATTAGTCGAAGGAGAAACATGAAATGACTGGACACTAGATTTGTAGCTGTTCATAATAATGCAACTATATACAAACGTTTAAGCAAGGGAGAAAGAGAGAGAAAAAGGGAACAGAATACTTCAAGAAGATAATACATAATGCATGTTTTCTCTCTCTTTAGAAACAAGTAATGATATAACTTCGGGGTTTTTTTTTTTAGTTTCATCTCAGTGATCTGGTCGTATTGCAACGTCAAGTACTAACATAAATCGCGCTTGTGTATTTTGTTTCTTTTAGACGATGAAGCCATTTCGCGGACAGAGTTTGAGCCGATCCGTGTGAGGTCAAGAGAGAACATCGCGTAGATACTGACCAAGAACCTGACCAGCCTTGACCGTTTCCTCATCTGACGTCATGACGATAATTTATACTACTTTGGTTAAAAGATAATGATATGCATATGTAATATCTGTATTCGTGTTGCAATCTACCCGTTATTTAATGTTTTGTTTGTGTTTAAGTTGGAACGTCCACTAAACGATTTTATTCACTCCTTATAACTTTAAAATACAAGAAAAGAAAGAAGCTATAATAGTTATATTGAACTGTTATAATTTTAAAAATAGAAAATAAACATGCTTTCAAAATCTAAGTACATAATCTTATTTAGATCTCTATTAATATATTTATACATTTTATTCATCTTCTAATTCAAGATGACCTTTCCCCTTCAAAATAAATTCTCCCCCCTTTATTAAACAGTGAGCTTTCGGGAACGACTTGGCCTCAATAGTAACACAAGAGGCATGATATTATTTGGCCGTCATCGTGTTAAAATGATGTCGCTGTTGTAAAACATACCGATAACAAAAATCATATACATTTCGCTACCTGCTTGTGATGAGGTTTAGATTGAACAAGCAACCCTTGCCATGCAATGGCTCTCTCTACATCGTGGATGGTTTGAAAGAAAGAAATCATTGTGATTGCACTAATTTGAATGCATTTTCATTCCACATGTTTAATGATTTATTGATTGCGTTCTAATTTTGAAACAAAACAGTGTTCTATGTATTTCTTTGTCATACCCTTAATCAAAAGATGCTTCTTCTTCTTCTTTTTTTTTAACTGTTATTGTATTTTCCGGTGAAACTGTTCGTGTATTCATATGATATTTGTTCACTATCATGGCTTTCAAATGCCATTTTGATAACCGTGACGTTTCAATACTAGTCTAAGACAATACACTGTGACACAAGCTCGGACACACAGTGTGTCATCTTTGTTATTTTTACGAAGTAGCAAATATTTATGAGAGTCTATTAAATTGTATCGTGTTTTCGTGTTTACGTTAGCCTATTTTCCAGGCTGTAGGACAATGATAATCCAAACTGAAAACAAGTGTGAAGTACTCATCGGACTATCTAGTCACTTTGTCACTCTTCTTCTTTCTCAGTCTCAGCCGGACAAGAGCTCAAGAATGATAAGTTTACTTCAGCCAGACCTGTTTATCGGTTACTTTCGATTCAGCCCAACAGCCTAGAATGTAATCAATTCTTATGTCTTTAACTCAACTATAAATTTGTTTGACATCCCTGTTATTTATAACATCTTTGATATTTCCTTATATATCTCTATTTTACACAAAATGTGTTGGAAATGTTGTGGAGAAGTCATAACGCGTACCGCATATAATATTTCACAAAATAGTGAGTGCATAACATTGCACTGAGTGCGGTATTGAGAAAAGAATGTTCGTTAAAGAGTTCATGTTTCATGTTACATATTGGTCTTGTATGTAAATCCTCTGGGTACCATTTGTCCTTGTATATATGATATTTATTATATTTATATCTTGATACAAAAAAGAAATACCAATAAAAAGCGAAAAAGTTAAAATGAACTTAGTCACGTATCATCATTTTGATGATGTGTGCTAGACCACTTTAGACGTCGTTCGGAGAGAATGGAAGCGTACGTTGGAGAAAGAAAGAGAGAAAAAAAAGGGGAGAGAAAGAAAGAGAGAGGATGAGAAATAAAGTACATCGGGTGATAGTTCCCTGTCTTAGAGATATTTCTATTATCCAAATACAGCTTACAGCTAACATGCATGTTTGTATCGATAAATAATTAAAAAAAAAGGGTTTGAGCGTATGCATAATGTGTGTGTGTGTGTGTGTGTGTGTGTGTGAATATGCGTGTGTCACTTTATATACGAGCATGCGTGTTGTTGGAGGAAAGAAATACAATATAGCGGATAAATCATACAAAAATTTTCTAAACATGCTACAGATGAAATAAGATTGATTCAACTCTAACCACTATCATATTTCGGCACACAATTACATTTCCTTCTTTCATTTCTCATCCCGAATTCTTTCAACCTTCATTTTAATACGTATTCCTTTATTTTGTCACTGTACATGAACATGACGTGAACGACAATTGTCAAAAAATCACTCATTTTAATCCCCGTCATTTTCACGAGTATTAACGGTTTTTGTGAGGACTTATTGAGATAGGTGGCGTCCACAGAAACGTGTCTTTAGAGCCATCTATACTCAGAGTTTGGCTTACTCTGTTTCAATAGGTCGCAACATGGCGCGTGTTGCTTTCTTACTATATTTTTACCTATTGAAGCAGAGTTGGCCAAACTCCGCATTACAGATAGATATGGATTTTATAATAAAAATTGAGATTCTATTTTGCATAACATGAATCAAACTGAGATACCCAACGTCGGTTGAAGCGATTACATTAGAAAGATTCAAGTTATCCACACAATTTCACTATTTGATTATTTAAAACTTGTTAAAAATATGACGACTTGGTGATTCTCGAGTCGCAACCATGGCAACCTTTCTTCCTTCCGACGAATTACTCGGGCTGGAGTTGGAGAGTTTTGAAGATGTCATTAACATTACCACTAGATGGCGCTACACGAATAATGTTGGAGAGTTACTTACAGTTCCTTAACACGTTAAATACTATAGGCCTACTGGTAACTGTTATGTTAAAATGTTTCTAAATTAGCAAAATAGGTTCCCACCAATCGATGTAAAATTATCCACTAAAAACGAATTTTACACTTGTTTGCCGCAATAAAGTCTCATTTTGACGAACATTTGAAAAAAAAAAAAAAAAACACGCACGCCTCCAGTGACGTCAGAGAAGTCAAACACTTATTTTTCTAATTTAGTAACCTAAGACACTTCTTCTGCATCAGCATATATCTTCTATGTAGTATAAACTAATCTATTACAGTAATATGTATTAATGGTGCAACAATACGGCAATAGAACATAAATCGCTAATCAATTGAATCGTGCAGTGTATGTTGAAAGATACTTCACATGTCAATCAACGAGGTCTTTTCTTTAAGAAAACTAATCAATTATGAATGGCACCTGTAATAGCAGTTGCTGGTGGATTAACAGGTGTGATGCACATTGGGTAATGTTGTGTTCTGAATAAGTTATCTGATACACACATTTTTATCTTGATTTTTCAAAAAGCGCAAATCTAATTAGAAATTCACAACATTTTTGTAAAAATATAAATTGACGAAGTTACATAAAACCTGCTCCACCCCAATTGACATCCGTCGACTTCATGCGTTAATTTCAACTTGATTCGAGTTTTGAGTTTGTTATCATTATTTTTCATAAGGTGTCAAATGTTTTCTTAACACCTAGCGCATACCAGAGCTCATGCAAACTTTTTTTTTCCTGGATGTTTTAGAAGAGATCCGGCATAACCCTGATACCAATTCGGACGTATTGTGCACAATGACAATGCTTAATCTAATCCTTCTTAATTACGTCCTTGTATAATAAACGTGAAGGACAGGTCGTGCTACTTGGCACGGTATCAATAGCTTTAATTAGCGATTGACATTATCCTCATAATAAAGAAAAAAGTGAAGGAATTCATCCGCACATACCGGCTCTTTCTCATCTTGTGCCCTCAATCGATTGACCTCCTTATTCATCGTTTCTTTCAGTTGACTTTCTCTGTCCGCTCTTGCTCTATTTCATTGTCAATACTTGAGCCCGTGACTGCAAAGATGCTAGATGCGGCGAGATGTGTAAGAGGTCCATGGTAAGAGTGTGCCAATATTGCTCTACTCTGACAAAAGGAAGTAACTAACAAAAGAAACTTTTCTTGTAAATGAGCAAAATGGGCCTGTCACTTGCATTGGCATCGATGCAACACCATATCATGTTAGATTAAATATCTCGCAGCAACATGAATATTCCTTGTCCAGATTTTGCCTGCATGTAGGGAATGCTGGGTACCATCTAAGAGTACCAATAACCCAGATTTGAGTGATTTGCCACTTGCTTCCTTTTGTCAGAGTAGGGCAGACTCAGTGTGTAATACTGTGATCACGTGTGTATGGGATTGGGGAATGAGTGTATCCATAGACTCTGTTCTTAGCTTCTGTGACTTCGAATTGACAAGATGGCCGCTCGATCTATCTGCCAATCAGCGTGTGATAATTGAAAAGTCACAACCATTGGCAAACTGTTCGAGTGCAATATTATTGGCTGCTTAGCCTTGGCTCCAGGCTTTGAGATATAATATCTTTCTCTTATGCACAGTTATGAGTCTGGACACTGGTTTGCTTCAAACCCTTACTTCATATTGAGATGGGAAGAGAAAGTTTTTTTTTTGGTATAGTCTACGTTTGTTATAGAAGTGTATGATAAATCATTAATTAGCCACTGCCTAAAACTTAGGCTATACCCGGTAGGAGTACAAGAATAATCACCATCGTCGTTGGTCAACATGAAAATAACCAATGGTCATTTAATAATACCAGGAGAAACCTAGCAGGAAATTGAGGCATGCATGCATTGGGGGCGTAGTCATAATATTATCGATTGGTTTCTTCTTGAGAAAGGAGCGGAGAGTTCGAGGTGTATTCAGGTCTATTTGCTCTTTAGCTTATGTCACTCATGTCCCATCGCTTCACGATTGACTGTGCGTCCCTCATGTTGGTACAAGAAAGTAAAATAGTAAATGTTGTCTCTTCAACACCATCGCCTCATACCTCTCCCCTTTCTTTACTATCTCTCCTATTCATACCCCTTTTCATAATCGTCAAAATCCTCTACTCCTGAGTTATATCCCCGTTCATTTCACTGTCTCACTCCATTCGACCATTTACGTTTTTATTATAGCCGGCAGACCACTATCAACTAAAATATGCATAATATCACCAAGCTCGACAACACGCGGCTGCCTAGCAACGGATGCTATGAAAGAAACTAGCAGAGACATATGAAAAGGTCGCATCGTAAAGTGAATCATAAAAATGAGCTGATGACGCCTACTATGATATCACCTTAGAGTGCAGTGATGCTGTTGCCATGGCGATGGGATTGTCACTGCACTGAGGTATGAGACACGATGACGATCCTGTCAGTTCGTTGATGCCATCCTTACCAGCATTGAAGCTCACGTGACCCATCATTATTGCGGCTTTGTTTATAACCGGGACGTCTCTCACCACACACGCCATCCCATCAGTATCGATTGCTTGATTGTCGTGATGTCAATGAACTTCGCGAGCCTGTGTGATTCTAACACAACGAACAATCCATAGACGGATCGGTTTAACTCTGTCTTCGTATTGTTGCTCTCCTAATACACGTTAATCCTGGTTAACAGTTATTGTGCAAGGTGTGGATTATTTCACCATTTATGCACACAAATCCCAATAAGCAGCGTCTTGTCTGACACACAAAGGGTTAATCAGCACTCTGTTCGGCTCAGAAAGGATTCCATGAGCTTACACCCCTATATAGAATGGTATAATCCGGGATGTCAATGGCTTGAATAGTACGACGGGTTACGAATGGGAAACGGGGAGGGGGACATGGCTGCGCAACCGTTGTGATAGAGAGTTTAATGTGGCTGCTACTGTTGCTGTGACTAGCAGCCGATCTTAACGATACGATACATACACGATTGTATCACGTCCACAGGATGTTACAATATGACGTGTAGATTCCATGTCACGGTTGCAGTCACAGTCACCACAATCTTAACCCTCCCACTACCACACCACAAAGAGCATACTGAGTTATTACAACATGATAACCCATGGTACTGACAGGCTTAAACTCTCTACTGTCAAGACATACGCGACATATTTATTTCATTTATCTATTTCCAGTTTTATTTATGCAGGGTGACCTCTTAAGTTATAAAACTGTCGAGGGTACTGACGGATAAAAATATATTACAATATATAACAACAACAATGATAAATCAATACAAAACAAATCAGCATTATTAACAAAGTCAATGGACAAGACATAACACAGTAAAATCAACAATAACATCAACAACTTCAGAATTATCATCTAATTACGGGCAGCATCGCCAAGCAAGAGAGCTAGCTCCCCAGAGGATGGAACCCCGCCCCCGTAAATCTCACCTGCCCCCAGGCCGTTTACCACCGCCTTTGTTACGGTAGAACATCGACAAACTGCGGTACACTATATCGATCCGTCCAAACAGAATAACAAACTGTCTCCATCTTTCATTCGGTCTCTTTGCAATCTGAATGTCACACAGATCACACAGATTTTAATGAAAATCACTGACAAAATATTCCCCAGCATAATCATTCACTCCATTTATGTTAAGTCAACGTATACCAGTCACGTTTTATCTCATTACTTTTCAAATCACTTGTAAAATTTATGAGCATATTGAGGAACTTGTACGGGAAGTCGGGAAGAGAAGTACATTGATTAATCATTTTAACTATTGCACTTTTTAAATATTTTGGCATGGAAGCTTTGAAAGCTGATATAAGCGGTATTATTTTCGTATATGTTTGATATCAACATACATAGAATGAAAACTATGCGGAGCTTCGTCCACTCGGATATTGATTGATGCTTCGAACGAAGGGGAGAGCGTTCGTAAAAATAGACACTTTAAAGGGGATGACATAAAGCGACTTCGATCTATTCATCTTTTCGTCAATCAAAGTAACAAATTGTGCCTCACATCGCCTCTTTTCTTTAGCTTAGCTGAGATAAGGACGGAGCATTAGGGCGGCCATGTGGAAAGAGAGGAGCTAATCCTCGTCCAACATTTACTCAATTAGATACCTCGAAACCCTCAACAAATATCACGCCCGCCCTGAAGTAAACCCCAAGCGGCGTAGAGCTGAAATGATGACGTACAGACCCGAGCTATCTCACCAAACTAATATCAGCATCGTTAGGTGTCGTTGCTGCTCTCTACTCGGCGTCACTTCCCGACAGTATTGCGGGAGGCGAGCACAAGGCGCTCTCGTTTAGCCGCAAAAAGCCGGGAGCTACAAAAGGGAGGAAATCGATCGGGGTGTTGTCTTGGGCATTGATTGATAAATAGGCAGATGTTAATCGCGGAAAGTTGTCAAAAGCGGAGGACGGACTGCCTTATTTGTTCCCTTGTATCGGGGTTGTTTTCTGTCCTGTAGTCATGATGGGCCGTGACAGTTTGAAGTATAGCTTCGTCTGGCTGCTATAGAACGCGGATCGAACGCGACGGAGTTGTTTACTTAAAAAAAGTGCTGCTGTTGTGTTTGTTTCGTATTTCCTCGTCTGTACACACTCAAGGTTCATCGTTACCTGGATCATCTCTACATTGTTCGTTAATTAACGCCTTTAAGTCCTCCTGTCCCGGACGATATCGTGCCCAATGGGAAATGTGTGTATCCACGGCGGATAGCGGGTTACATTTGGAGCTCGTGAGATAATGACAATCAGTCGTAAACAGCAACCATATCTTCTTCGTGGTTTTGTTTGTTTGTATCTACATCTTCTAACCTGCGTTCCGGTGGTTTGGCGTTTTTCTGCTCCGCTGACAAAGTCCGTGGTACGTGAAATGGAACACTGAAATCAGAAAGCATTGGGTCAATACAAGGATCTAGCCAAGGAATATCCGATTGGTTGTAGTCAACATCGTCACCCTAGGATGTTCTTTACCTGTGATGGTATTTTACTCTACACGGACTTTGGAACTTTCTTTGAATGATTTCGATATCAGCTGTCGACAGTAAACTACAGTACTGGCTCAAGATTTGCCAGAATTATATCTCTACCTGAGCATGAGGCAGACTTAGTGTCTATGGAATGTGTATGTGTAATGTGAAACGAAATACTTATGCAGGAAAACGACGAGTTGATGAGGGATCGAGAAAAGGAATATATATTTATTTATAATGTGGATGAGCCAGCAATTTTCTTTATCGTGGAATATTTCATGTAATGGTATTAGATCTGAACATCGACATCGACATCGACATTAATGGGTGAAATTGTGTGACTGCCGAACTTCCTCGAGCGGTGGCTGCTTCGCAGACGGCATTGGTGTCGGCTAAAGATATGCTAGCTTACGAAGCCTAAACGCTCGTAACCCTTACATTACTAGGGCTTGAATCCTCATTGGCTTACTACACATATTCATTCCAGTTACAGTACAGTTACAGTTACAGTAGTAGACCATGTATACCATAACAATTTGATTCAACTGTTCATGCATATAATCATAGATAGGGTCTTGAACGTTCATGACAGAGCCATGCACTCTTCATCACCTTATGCGCATTCTTGACTTTCCATGGCGCAAGAAGGCCGTGTCTATCTTTCAGGGGCTTCCCGTTGTTCCAGTGCATGAATGAATAGGCCTACTAGACATGTGCCGCAGGATGTCTGGATTCTCGCGTAGAAGCACCCCCAGGCGGTAGCCACAATGCATCAACGCGCGGTAGGAGATACGCGGACGACGACGACGTCGACAACGACATCGCGACAACATACCGGCGGTGGTCATCATGTCGATGAATATGATCGCGTCAAAGCGAGGAGACTGGCCGACGTCAAGAGAGGCAACCAAACTCGGCAGCAAATTCAGCGCTTGGCGGAGGCGATGCAGCAATCGTCGACGAATTCGTCGTCGAAAGCGTCGTCGCACTCCGCTAAAGAGGAACGAGCCGGAGGAGTAAGCTCGTCAGTGCCGGAGCTGCAAGCTCGGCATTCGTGTCCATCATTGCCGATTATCTCATCGGCAGGAAGCGGACGGCAAGCTGTTCCCATGGTTACAGATGCCAGGAACGGTAACATCATTGTCAGGCCGGTTAGTCCAATGAAAGTTCCTAATAAACACAGAAAACGCGAATCATCCTCTCTTCTCCAAAATGACAAACATACCAATATCAAAGTGGGAGACAAACCTGAAAAGCGTGATTTAATTCTCCTCCAGCGCCCGCCTTCAAATGGGAAATTTCATCCTCGCAAAGGTGGTTCGGATAAAGCAACAGTTGGAGAGACAATACCGAACAACAAATGCCAAGAATTGCCAGATATTAGCTCACAGAAGAAACAACGCCACAACCAGGAGGTCGGGACTCTACTCCAGAAACCAGCGATCACTGCTGCAGTGCCGATCATCAAGATTCAACCCGTGCGGGAGAGAACCTGGACAGAGGCGCGGATCACCCGCGGTCATGGAGGAGGTACCAACGATGCTGATGATGTCGTCACCATGGAAACCGTGGATTCCGGAAGGAGATATTCGGTTCTGTTGAACGGGGGGATCCTGTCCACAAACGCGCCGTACGTCGACAATGTGGTTGAACAGCGTCATGGTGATAGCGGGAAGGAAGGAACGGCAGTAGCAATTACAGCCAACAGTGGTGGCCACCACACCCCGCCGCAGGCTACTCACCAGAGACTGAGGAGGGCCAAGCCGGGAGGGCCGGCTACTCCGGGGACGCCTGGCCCGAAGCGAGGAGGCGGCAAACGCGAGATGCGGCATCTGAGAAGCCACAAGGAGCTCTTTGCCTTTCAGCAGGACCTACTCCTCCCGAGGTACCGGAAGCTAGCGGGGATCAGAGGCGGGGATGCCCCGCAGGTACCCGGACAGAATGAGATCTACCGAGGAGAGGGAGGGAACAGAGGAGGTGGTGGAGGAGGAGGAGGAGGAGGGAAAGAACGGGACGCCTTGCTGGATGACCTGCGAGCAGGTAACGACCTGATGCGGAGATCGGACGCGAGGGAAGTCTTCGATAAGGTTCGCCTCCTCATTCACGGTCCAGAGAAAACGGAACCCGAGCCAGACAACAATTTGAATGGTAAATGCTCTTGAAATGATCTTAACAATTAGTTTCCAAACATAAAAATTCAGTGTTCCATCTCTAACATGACTAAGGGTTTAGCTTGATCCAAATCCTTTGATCCAATCCTTTATCTCCAATGTACAGAGTTACAGTTGATATAAATCGCAAGTCAAGTTGCGATCAATCTGAGCTCTTTATAAGACAGGCTCCCGTGATATAAAATGCAGAGAAAGACAGGTAAAACAAATTGTCGGATATATAACATATAATTCATGATACCGTTTCCGTCATCACGTTTCTATCAAAAGGGTCACAGCCCTTGAACAACATTAGCATGATGATTTCAGGTAACACAAATCGTAACCATGGATACATGATTGCCCTTTTGATGAAAATTTATGATCAAAGTAAATCACGTAAATTACGGCACTTTACATTGCGTTATAAAGGAGTATCGATGACATTCAATAAGATAACATGAAATACAATAGCGTATAAAAAGAGGAAACTGCTTCTGGTACTATAATTCAATATCATTAAATTAAATTCCACAAATTAAATCATGGGCCTACAGGATAAAATTTGTCATTTCATATTCTGTCATCGTTAAATTATGCTGTCGAGGAAATAAAAGGTAGATGCTTTACAGTTGGATAAACTAACTTAATCAATTAAGCACGCTTTATTTCATCAAAATGTGAGACTTATGATTTGCTTTATTATTGAAACCAATAAACCATAAGCTCGCGCTTAGTTCTTATTGTCGTTTGACAATCTATACAATTGCATTTTATCTGACGTAAGACATTTTGTGTGTCGGGTTGAAATCAACAGAAAAAGGAGTTTCGCTAACATTCCTCCTTTGTCTGACAAAGATATTCCTCTGTGAATAAATAGTAGACATAAATACATGTATATACTTAAAGCTAAATTCAATAACTCCCTATCTCTCTCTCTCTCTCTCTCTCTCTCTCTCTCTCTCTCTCTCTCTTTCTCTCTCTTTCCTGTCCCCATCCCCCCACCCCCGCTGCCCTCTCCAGATCGCAAGGCAGGCCAAGCCATGCCCATCTACCTTCAATCTGGTCTACCCTGTGGCTACGTCGACTCGTCCAGCAAATGTGACGCTTGGCTCGATGCCAACGACTTTGATGACTCGTGAGAGGAGTCGGATGACTAATGAGTGCAATCAAGTGACTCTGTGATGGAGTCAGATGAATAATGGTAGTGTGTGTGGGGGGGGGGGGGAGGGGGGGGGGTTCAGTGTAGTGAGATGACTGATAATGAGTCGAAAAGACTGCAATCATACTCTTCTGTCATTGTCTGTGGTAGCATGTTTGAAAATGGAAAATGATAATTCGTTCGTACAATTTTAGAGCATGTATTTCTGAATTGTGGAAGAACATGCACCTCAAGAGTAGGTCAAACCTGACCCCAGAACACGAGAGAATGGCCGATAGGCAAATCGTCAATGAATGATTGTAAACATATTATTGTACTTAAATGTACAGGAAGAAGTGCTATCGACTAATTTTGTGTTGGTGTTCTGATATAATATAAACCCTCAAACCTCTCTCCTCCGTCTGTACTTAAGTAATGATGGTAACGATGCATATACGATATGCCGTTTACCTAAATTATGCATAATGTTATCATGTATAAAGAAGATTATTTACACCCCGCCTCCATTCTACTGTTTTCCCACGATAAATCATAATCATTTCACCTACGTGAGAAAAACGACCGAATACGACATTTCGAATACAATTTCCAGATATCTCGAGATCTCGGATTTCTTTTCCCGTTCTGAATTGTAATGATTCAAGGAGTGATGTGCAAGGAGCTTGGTCATGCAACTTATTCCACTGAAATCAATACAATACCCTTATCTTTATTTTGAATAATCATCGAATGTTACACATTCCCACGCTCCCCCCCCCCCTCCCCCGTCCAGTATCACCCCCCCCCCCCCCCCCATTTACCATGTCCTCATTGAAACTGGGCTGAAATGAGATAATCCCCAAACTTTCTTCTCCTTCTGCATAAAAGTAATACATAATTTATGGTATCCATGGAGACACGAAGTAGCTGATATGCATAACCATAATCTATACACAATAACATTTTAGCCCCGCATCCCTGCTTTCCCAGGATTTTAAACCGCCGTACTCCATCCCTACTTTAAAGAGAATTAAGTTGATTCATTATACTCATGACACCTAAATGTGTAAAACGACCGATTACCATATACAGATATCTACAGATCTAGGATTTATCTAACCGTTCTAAATATAATAATCGATCAATGTTTCGAATGATTTATGAGTAAAGAACTTAATCAACTTAATCAATATTAGTACCTTTTACTTTATTTCGAATAACTCCAAAACTGTACATATTCCCACGCATCTGTGACCACCCCCGGTACCCCCCCCCCCGCCCCCTACTTACTCTGTCCTTATTGAATTGATTAATCCCGTGTGCCCAGTGCTTTACGACTTCCCCGGCTTCTTAAGTGGAGAGGATCACATATTAGAGGGTTTCTTTTGGGCTTCTATCACTGAGATGTCTGCTTCGTCAGGTGAATTGATACCATGGATAATGTCACGCTCTTATTGAGACGTACATGTACTTACACAGCCTTCAGATAGATCAACTCTATACGTCACTGGTTATTGCATGATGTGCATAGTTTGGCTTCCTAGGAGCTTTGGACATTAATCCAAACTCTACAACTGCAGTATGAATTTACAATCCTGTCTGGTGGATGTAGACTCATTATTGTTGTTCGGTTCTTCTGCAGCTCGAGGGCTGGATGATTTAGTCTTGTGAATGCTCAATCCACGAGAACTATATGTTCATTTGGATTAGTGTCCAACAACTGGGAAGCCTCGGATTGGGGGGGGGGGGGGGGGGGGGGGCTCTTTGTATTTGTATAAGCAGTAGGGTGGGGGATAATCCATAATCTTTCTGAATAGAGGAGTGTTTGTGATTTGTTTAAAGCAGTAACGTTTGTCGCTCTCCCCCACAGCGGTCAGTAACCAGCAATCTGGTAATTCGGTACTGTTCATACTAAGCGCTGTTAACATATACGTTCCTGTTTTATACCCTATATGTAAGTGGGCTGTAGCTACCCCTTTCGTTCCAGCATGGATGAGGTATGAAGATCCCACTTTCATAGTGACATGACACCGGTATCACACCGGCACCACACTACTTCGGGCTGTAACCATGGTAACATTGAAGTAATTTATCGTTCAGTCTAGATGGACATGAATGTGGGTTGTCTGGGAGGGCGTAGATAATAAGTGCAATGTGTATTTATATCTGCTTCTGAAGTGCATTTTATTGTATGTCACTAAAAGATGGCCCGTTCCTTTTACAAATATCTGCAAACTTCATGAAAGTTTGCACACATTTAGCACGTATCTTTGGGATACCAACTGTGAATTTTTAAGGTCAGAGGTACTATAACTTCCGTAGAATAAATGAAAATCTAACTAGTTTTTACTGAGATTTGACTATTTTCATGGTACGAAAAAAGAAAGCTCGATCAATAATCGAAGATTATTTCCTCAAAACCGAATATTACGATTTGTCGATTCAAGGGAAAGGTTATATAGCCACTCTCTCTCAAATGATGACAAAGTCGGGGAACTTTCAGAATTAGGTCTGCAAAAAGGACGGGCTACGTTTAACACTTAACTGGCGGGATTAAACAGGATCAACAACTTAATAATAATATCCCTGCATGACGCATACATTGGGATAAAACGAACTATCTCGAGTTTTTGAATGTAGACAGCGGCTGTATCATGACTTTACAAATTGAATGAATTTTTGTCCTTATTTTCCTGTCCATGACCATGTGGTTTAAGAAACAAAACTGAAATAGAAATTGCCGATGAAATGTGAAATTCATTTGTAACAAAATCTTGCTTTGTTTGTCTACATGTCCATGAATGTAATGCGTGTAATATGTTTGTATATATCATGACATTTTGATAGAGTAAATTGAATCATTCCACTCAACGCCTTTATAGTTATGACATTCACAAGGATTCAGGTCTTATATTGAACTCTCAACCATTTGTCAAATATATTTTCAAGGATGACTTTTTTAGAAGAGAATTCTCAAGTGACATTTTCTGGATTTTTTTTTTTTGACTATCATCATTCACACTTTACTAAATGACAACAAATGTCATTTAAAAATTAAATTCTACAGAAGTATTGTACTATCAAATAACCATGGTGCTCTCTGTCATATCCAAAGAGTTATTAAATTCATAAAGTATGTAACTAGAGGGGGTCTTATACCTCTAAAGCTAGTTCATCGGTTCTCTTAGTCTAGGTTCTAGGCCGTAGAGTTCATTTCTTCCTCACACACTGCAACCACAACTATGGTTATGTAGACTATTCCCTCTTCCCTCTTTACTCCTCGCTCATAAAGAGCAGGAAGCTGGGCAAGAATAATTAGTCTAAGCATCCAGACTTAGTTGTGGTTGCACCAGTGCATCAGAAAAAACATATTCCTTTCAACAAGATCCTATTGATATACCCGTTTGATTTATAGATCGAGTATGCCATCTTGTAGTCCGAGAGTGACATGAAATAAGCTTTGAAATCAAAGTATTGTTATTATTCTTGCATCCATATCATATATCTACTTGAAACTGCAATCGAACGTAAGAACCACACAATGTAGAAATCATGTAAATATATTTTGTAATTTATTTATATCTTGCATAATGCATGCAACTCTTCAACATGTGTGGATGCAAGTGAATGATATATTGCTGAGAATGCCAAATGTACAAATAAAATATGTGGATTACGTGACAAATCTTGAGTCTGTGAATCAAGATGCATTATGGGAAATAAAACTGAAAGAACATGTTGATTTGGATATTGCAACACACATCTGAGCAGCACAATCGTCAAAGTTGATTGCAAAATTACTTTGGGACCAGGCACCACAAATATGTGGTTTATGGGCTACAACTTTAGACCATACAAGATGCATCATATGAACGAGCATACATTTCTGCACAAGATCAACCTTGTACTTGTACTTGAGTGATTCATATAGTAATACTCCATAAAGTAAACCTGAAATGATCACTAAATATTCAAATTGAATATTCAAATATGAATATTCAAACTACTGATCTATTAGATTTTATGTTCCATTTTAGAATAACAATCAGATTTTTTGAAGAAAAAGCATTGGCAATTTGAAAAGCAACATAATACATTGTAATTATCATTTTACTCTTTGTCCAGGTTCAAACCTTTTGCTAGGGCTGCTTCTCTGATGTGTCAGCATTTATTTCCATCAACATGTCCATGAGTTTTATTTCCTTTTAATATCAAGGTGACAATCATAATACAGAGTAGAAAATGTAATCACGTTCATATCACAAATGTTCAGCATCATGTATCAAACATGACAAATAGCTTTCCTCTTTACTCCTCTTGTAACAACACTGCAAAGTGGGGGAAAATTGTATTCATCTAAATATGTACAATATAATTCATGAACCTCACTATTCATGTTCAATATTATTTAAGAAATAAAATGTGAAAGACAATCATTCTCCTAACTCATTGTTTCTTAACCCTTGTTATTATTTTGGAAGTTGTGCAAAATGCCTATCAGTTATTCGCTCTTATTGCTAATGAAACTCAATTCTGCTGTTTAGTAGCTCACCAAAGAAGCAGATCGGTAGATTTGAGAAAAATTGGATGAGTGATTCAGAGAAATATATCACCCTTACAAGTCCTTCTGCAGCCTGTATGCCAAATTTTGAGTTACATGGCAAGCATGAGAACTTGACTTGAGATAATTATTTGACATAACCAGCTGTGTGAATGGAAAGAGTGAGATGATCTTTGATGAAAACTTGTACAACAACACACAACTTCTCTTATTCAAGTTTCGGTGTAACTATATATAACAATCTGCAGAGCCATGGTGTAAATACACTGTACATGTAGCTATAAAATCACTACAACATGACAATCTATTATAATTACATGTACCACTGCAATAGCCACAGTGCTCAGAGCTCTCTGGCAGTTTCAAAAGTTTTATATTCAGGGCATTCTTGAATGGAAATTACATTTCTTGATGTAAAGGGCACTCAGCACGGCCAGATGTAACCTTAGTGGTTCCATCGACCTACAGATGCTGATTTTTTGGTCTATATTAAAAATAATGATGCATTTACATACAATGTAGGCTTAGTCTCTCATAAACACATGTGTTTCCCATTATTTGAAGAGGGGAAAAAAGTATTTTTAATATCAAACACACACACTGGTACAACAGCATTCACACCCTTGTCAACTTAAACGATAAGACGGGTTATCATATACGGCTCTTCATAAGTGGTTTGTCTATGCCATTTGCTACAGTAGCAACCCAATTGGTTTGTTTCCACAGCATCTCTTCAGTAGTAACTTATTCAACCTTCTGGGTACTGAGCTACTCAAGTCCATTGCAGAGCTACCAACATTGAAAGTCACAATCAGGAAGATTTGGGGAAATTTCATTGGAAATCTCTCAAATAGATACAACCTAATGACAATAATCTATCAATAATCATGGAGATGAAATCCAATGCTGTAATATTGGTCTGTTCTCAGAGAGTCTCTTGCAAAACCAGAGAGACTTGGCAGCTCTGCCATTAGGTGATAACACAAAACATGTACCTATGGTATTGAGAGGTTTAAAGGCAGTATGTCACATTTGCATACATAACTAAAGTCTGTAGACCATTTCATGACCCTCAAGCACACCATACAGTGGCACCTATTGCAATTTGGTGAAATTCATTGCAGTCAACCACTATACAAAGGCAGAGAGCTGACGGTATTTGACTGTAATCAATTGAAGTCATGCTGGAAAGTTAATCTCAGTCTCATTGGCAGTGGAGCCCAAGAACTTAATTGTATCTAGTAATGATGCCATGTCAGTCAAACCTTATTCCCTGCTTTCTTATACATGTAAATTATAACCACGCCATCATAGTGTACTGGTATACATATTTTGGGTGATTTTTAGAGTCTTTTTTTAAGTTGGCTCCCCAAAATATTTCAATTTAACACCTAGGAGTCTTTATGGAAAAATATGAAAGGCAAACACATTATAGCATAAAACTCTGCTTGCAAGGTGATAGCTTAAAATCAATTAGGTATGGATGGAATAGATGTATGAAAGCACACATAATATTGGCAAATAGAAAATATAAAAACTCGCTGACAGTGATTAACAAAGTATGGAGTTCATTTGGACGGATTTTACACGTAGGCATTTATACATAGGCATTTCAATGGAGGCATTGAACTGCACTAACGACTACTCCATGCAACGCTCTGGCGCATTTGAAACGCTTTATGTCAGGCAAGTTTGAAGACAGCCACTAAATTCATCACCATGCAGAGTTGAATCACTACACTCCACACCAGGCAACCATCTTGACCGGTGCATATTTCACTATCATGTAAACACTCTGCAAGCTTGCTAACTCAACTGTGCCACATCAAAAGCTGCTCTGTGTGAAGTATGTGTCTTTATGGTGACAAAATGCACACAATTCACATAAAGAGTACAAGCTTACAGCTCTGCAGCTCTGGAATCCTCCACTTCTAGACATCAGATGCCCCATTTCCACTCATTAATGGGCTGCACTGGCATAAGTTTAGCTGTATGCGTAACAAAATTTACCTTTATCATTTCAATAAAAAAACACTCAGCTTATTAGAATGACAATTTCATTTGTCACTGCATCATTGGAATTTTGGAATACCCAAAGATAAGTAATTTCAAGTCTTTGAGATAACATTTTTTTCCCATGTGGTGATCAACCCAACCCTGAGAGAGCTGACGGCACTACCTGTCATCACCTGCTCTGCTTGGCTTCCATGACCCTGTGTCTGAATCGTCCACTCCCTGCCCGCCCCCTCCCAGCACCCGCCCCTGCAGGTGGCTTGGCTGACGAGGGAGGGGAGGGGCGTAGGAGGGCGGGGGAGTCCCCCGCCCTAAACAAGTTCGAAACAGGCGACTGAGGCTTTCCGGGCGAATCCGCCCTGCTGTTTGTGAGCCCCGCGGTTGGTGAGTTTCGGTTCCGGGATAGAGCGCTGTCGCTTGACCGGCGTGGGGATGTCGTTGATGACGACGACGATGATGGTCTGGAGCTGATCGGTGAGGGGGGCTTGTGCAGGGCTTTGAGGGGTGCTGGTCGGCCCCCTAAGCCAGCTGATGATGGGGGTGAAGGGCGGAGCCTGGGGTTTCCTTGGACACCTGATGGTGGAGCCAGAGGGCTGGGCAGCCTCCTCCTAGGAAAAAAAACAGACATTGTTTGGGGGTATTCCATCTCCTATCTCTTATGACCAGGGGGGGTGTTTCACCAAGCTGTTCGTAAGTTACAAACAACTTTACGAGCAACTGGTGATCCCTTCTTGTGCTAAATGCGATACCACACTTTGTTCATTGAGAATCTGATTTAGCACAAGAAGGGATCACTAGTCGTTCGTAGCTTACGAAACAACTTGATGAAACACCACCCAGGGCTCCCAAAAAAATATGCTCCATTCAATAAGTGTGTGTACAATGCTGCTTTCTTTCAACACTGAAATTGTCCCATATATTTCCATTCTATAAACAAGTGAGACAAAGTTTTTGAACTCTGAGTATCTGTCAATAGTATCCCTAGTTAAAGGGAAAGGAAAGTAGTGGTAATGATTACTGGATCCAAATCATAGAAATCTGTTCGACCATGAACACAGATCCCATGATGTCAGGATCATATAAAAATGATTGTCTTTGTCATCAAAAGAGGCCAGAACCATTGATGAAGCCAGAACGGTCCTTCCATGATCATTGGTACCATAATCTCTACCGCGATTATCCATTATCTTTAGTGTAAATTACACATTTATTAGGAATACCACCTTTGATCTGATAGTAGGTTTTGTTTTGTAAGATGCAGAGCTACTAACATTGAAATACAACAATCAGGAAGATTTGGGGAAATTTCATCAGAAATCAGGCAGATGTACACCAAATGCATACAACCTAATGACTATAATCTATCAATAAGAAGATTGGGTAATGTGATGGAATCCAATGCAGTAATATTGGATAATTTTCAGGGAGCCTCCCACGAAAGACTTGGCAGCTCTGTAAGATGCAGTGACTTACTTTGGGGAGTTTGGCAAGAGTCTGTCTCTCCGTCTGAGAGGGTCGGAGGCTCCGAGGGCAGAAGGAGGGGGCGGGGCCTTGAATTCCTTCTCCAGCAGATTCCTCTCTTCCTTCAGCTCTACCAAGAAGAGAAAGAAAAAGAAAGAAGACAGATTATTCATCAACATACTTAAAAAGGAAGGTGTCACTATTCTTCTTGTAGTAATGATGTAGAGGGCCTGTCCCATCTCGCAGTCCAGAGATTGCATTGAGACCCTGTTTGCTGGATACAAGAATGTACAGTCAAACCTGTCTTAGTGGCCACCTGATAGCAGCCAACCTGTCTACAATGGCCACTAAAATAATTCCCCCGGAGAGAGATCATGTGTTAAAGAACCTGCTTATAGCAGCCACCTGTCTATAAAGGCCACAAATTTTGTTTCCCTTGGGTGGCCACTATAGACAGGTTTCACTGTATAATGCACATATGTGCACCATCTCCACTAGTTCAACTAAGTTGGGGTGTACTGGGCTGGGGTGTACTCCTTACCCACTGCACAATATTGGAGCTGGTCAAGATAAATGATAGAGATAAAGCATTTACTGCAGGGTACAAGTGCCATGAATGGGCTTGAACCTGGGACCTTGAGATGACTAGTCACAATTTACAAACACTATACCACAGCACCTTCTTTCAATTACAATTCTCAATATCGCAAATAATTTTAAAGTATCACTGCTCCTGGCGCTCTAACACTTTTTTGGATTTGGGGCTTGTACAATGGTGAACTGGGCACTTCTGTTATATTAGTAGGTCGACGCAAACAATCGCACTACCATCAACACTTTTCAAGTAACCAACATTTCCAAAGCAATTTGTCCTTTATTTATGATTATACTTTAAGATGGACAGTTTGTATGAAATGTTTCAGAAGATGACTGAGAACCAGGATGAAATTGTCACAGACTTTTTTTGCGATGGGCACCCTGGCAACTTCCATGTGCATTGTCCAAAGAAACCTTGCTCCTGCTACTTACTGCACTAGTAGACTACCGCAACAAGACTTGGAGAAACATACACTCATTGACATACGCTACTACGATATCTTGCAGTGTGAGCAAGGGCGGTGAGGATCACATGAATATATTGGCATCACACATGCATTCAGTAGCATGCAGCAATATATTTGTTAGGCATTAGAGGTAGCCTGTCCCTTTTTCAGACCTAATTCTGAAAGTTCCCTGACTTTGTCATCATTTGAGAGAGAGTAGCTATATAACCTTTCCCTGGAATCGACAAAGCGTAATACTCAGTTTTGAGGAAATAACATTCGATAATTGATCAAGCTTTCTTTTTTCGTACCACTAAAATAGTCGTAATTTGAAAAAAATGAAATCTAGATTTTCATTTATTCCACAGGAGTTATAGTACCTCTGACCTTAAAATTTTACATTTGGTATTCTAAAGATACGTGCTAAATATGTGCAAAATTTCATGAAATTTGCAGATGTTTGTAACTGGGACAGGCCATCTTTAAATTTGCAAAAGTCATAAAAATACTAGCTCATACGGTACTGACCTTGTATTGAGGGTTCTCTGCTGGGAGTGGACATTCTAGACTGGCATCGGAAGTCACTCTCTTCCTCCAGACAACCTTGAAGAAACACACTGTCCCTCAGCAGCTGGGCAATCTCTTCTTCTAACGTGGACCTGCATGGGACAGAGAAGTAGCATGGACAGAGAAGTAGCAATTACCTCTTCTTCTAACGTGGACCTGCATGGGACAGAGGAGTAGCAATTACTTCAAACACAACCAATTGCTTAAAGACAGCCCGTCCCTTTTTCAGATCACCACAAAACCATCCAAACATTGGCAAAACATATAGAGAAGTGTTAGCAAGCTGTATATTCATAATTTGAAACTGATGCGTAGTGTAAAATTCAAATAATGCACGTAAACAACATCTGATCAATAGTCTTTAACGCAGGTTCTTAGCAGTTTGTGTTTGTGTTGAAATATCTGCTTTATTGATTAATCTGTTTATCAAATTATGAAACGCATTATGAAAACACTTGTTCTATAGAAGGAATCATCTCCAAAGTTTGGTAATTACTCATAAAATTAGGATTTTACACACGCATAATAACCACATATATACTGTAATAAAGACTAATACTTTTTTCGTAGTACAAAAAAAGTCGGTTTGAAATTTAACGGCTAAAATTTTTACATATAGAAAAAGCTTCAACATGCTATATTCTTAGAAATGGTCTTGAATCACACTTTCTTCAATTTACGATCGTGATAGACGATGTCAAATTTTAAGCTTGCAAAAGGGACGGACAATCTTTACCCCATTGCTCACGGTTAGATTTTGGAGTTTCTTGAACCCTGGTCCAGTAAGGATGTCAACATTTGTCATGGAACTACAGTAACCTAGTGTTTGTAGCTTAATTGACAAGGAATTGGAAGTTTATTCCCAGCCTTTCGTCTATTGTCTTTACAGCAGATTATGCAGAAGTCACGTTGATAAGTATCAGAGTGGAGAAACGCCAGCCTGCGTATATGCAGGATCCGTAAAAAAAAAAATGGGCTAAAGGATTTGTAGTTCTTTTGCAGGTCCAAAAATTAACTTGTAAAAATAACAGAGAAAATGGAAGAAATTACTATATCAGAATTTGCCTCACAATGATAGAACTGGAAACTGATTTTAAGCAGAATTACATTGATTTCTAGATTTTAAGTTGAATTCTAGACATGTCGACTAAAAGTCAGCAGTTCCTGTAGTCGATAGATTGGCCACCACAAAAGCACACATGACAGCTTTCTGCATTACAAAGATCCGCTGATAGAAGAAAAACAGTGCAATTTGTAAGTATAAACTTTTTAAAAAATGCTAGCACAAGCAACTGCTACTTTATATGCATACAACCTATTAACATAATTTTGTCTTCCTTTTCTTCTTGAAGACAAACTTATACCAACAATAATCTATGAATAAACTTGAACTTTGGGTAATTCAGTCAAATGCATGGTGATCACCACATTAGGGTCTGGTTCACAATCGTCGCTTTGAATGCATAGGACAAAAGATGAGTGAAAATTACATGAGCAGTATCTTCAGCATGAACTTAACAATGTACTGCATGTAAATATCCAGGAGGCAGGATGAAAGTTACATGCAAGCATGTGGCAACACCTGTGAAATGTACCACCATTTTGTAAACAAAGAGGAATGTCATGAACTTTTCCTCAGTGCATCCATTCGCATTCCATCTCATCATCTTCCACCATCTTCTTTTTTATCTCCCATCTTTGTTGCCTGTATTCCTTTTGTTTCCTCTGTTTTCTAGCTCTGCTCAGTCAACATACCCATCCTGTTTTTCGTTCTCACTTTCTTTTTAAAGGGGCACTGCCACTAATGGTACCTGGTCACAGATTTCCCTAATTCAACTAAAGTCCAAAAGAACTAGATACCATTTCAAAGAGGATATAATAAGGAATATGTTTAACACATACATTATGATCCTCAGTGTTTGAAATTTGACATCATAAGGAGAAACATAAAAAACGCATGAATTAGGTCTAGCCAGAATACTGATTATTAAATTGACATGCAAACGCTTGAGCTGAGAGATGTCCCAATACTTGACAATACGAGTGATTCACACTTTGAACAAAATCCAGATCACTCATTTCACAGCTCTAGTATTCAAAAATCTTTCCTGCAACTTTCACTCCAATTGAACAGCATTAATGAATGGTTATCATTAATTATGAAAATCATCCTTTTGTAAAAACAAAGGAAATAAAAGAAAATGCAAAACTCATGGAAATTCATCCAAGGTCAATAAAAACGATAGAAAAGTTAACTTTTGTCTCAATTTTACTTTATTTCCAGGTAGAATATCATTCTGAAACTTCGTCACATTTATTTTGAAGGTATATTAAAGGTATTCCAGTAAACAAATTAAAAATTAAAAAAAAAATACCATTTGTATCCACTGATTAGTGGCAGCGCCCCCTTAAGCCCTCTATGTGCCACTGATACACTGTAATTTTGTTGCACGAGTACTACACCAGGAATGTCAACTTCAGTGATTACCTAGGCGTGAGATTTTGATTTTGCCTACAGGCTTTCAGTCATGGAAAAAAAAAAGTCGCTAAGCGGGGTGAGTAGTGATGCAATGGATTTCATATCTTTGAGAGCGCGCAATCAGTGAGCATGCGAGACGTACTTCTTCGATAGCGTTGATTTAGAGATCGGTACATGGTAGTTAACCACTTTTTTCTCTGTGTCTGGTAAGCTGTAAATGCGTCCGAATAAGGTTGCTGGGCATTGAGCTGGTCAGAGTGTATATATTAGTGTACCTAGTTCTACCTCACGGAGAGAGCCAGGCTCTGTACATGGGGTTTAAAGGGCATATACTGTACTGGGAAGGCAAAAAAGCCTTCAAAAGGTAATTGTCAGCAATCCTCTTGCCAATGGTCTTAAATTCATGTATTGTCCATTTTAGAAGCTTGCTAAAAGTTATTTTCCCTCAAATGATGTACATTTGGAGCAATGAGTGATTAAATCACAAATCCTCAAAATGTTCGGCCAAAATATTTTGAGGATTTAATCATTAATCATTAATTACTCCAAATGGGGATCATTTGAGGGAAAATAACTTTCAGCAAGCTTCTAAAATGGACAATACAAGAATTTAAGTCCATTGGCAAGAAGATTGCTCATGGTCACCTTTTGAACGCTTTTTTGCCTTCCCAGTACAGTATATGCCCTTTAAGATGTATTACATAACAAGTTTTTGAGATGATCTCACCTGAGCTGCCCTGCTACTTCATCTATCCTCAAGATGTTGAGCTGGTCCTTGACTGCATCCACCTGGTCGCTGATGTTTGATGTGCCAGACATCCTGGGAGGAAAAACAGATGGCACAAAACAGTACTGTGTAAAAATCAATTCAGGACTAAGTAGCAGAAATATGTGGTTTGGTGCTTATAACTGTCGAAGAGCGTAGTACATTTCTGCATTTGATGAATCTATTTTTGTTATTTAGTGATAAATATTACCTTCATAATGATTTATTAAAGCAAAATAAAGATAAAATAAATAATAAATCCTCAAATTGACAACATGCTGAATCATTGCTCTTAAATTTATGTTATGACGTTATGTTGATTTGCATTTGAATATACATTCCATGTTGCCAATTTGAAAGCTAAATAATGATCAATTTTGCTCAGAAAAGGCGTCAGTCCCGTATAAGATAAATGTTTGTTATGCATGTCAAAGTAATATGTTACTGTACTAAGGAGCTGTGAGTAAATCAAATCACAGGGGACTAATAGCTGCATGATCAATTCAGTGTAAAGCCTAAATATTTCCAAGGTATGCTTGATACATCATATGCTTTCACACTTTTACCCCACTTTGGACTGAATACATGAAGTAAACCTGCATTTCTTGAATATAGGAAGCTCTCAGATACTTTCTGTTGCCTACACAATATCAATGCTGATATTACAAGCACTTTGGGGTTATGTTTAAGTCTAGACAATTGAACACGAGTTTGTTTTAACATGTCACCGCAACGTAAAGGAGTCAGCCGCATTAGGTGCTTAACTTATTTTTATCCTTATCTTATAGAGTTTTACTGTATACACTAATGCACTCGAGATGATGCGTTAGGTTTGACTATTGAAGAAGAGTTCACTCACCCATCACTGTCACTACTAGGTGTCATCCTCATGGGCGTGTCTCTCCCATCTCGGCTACTCATCGAGCTGCTGGGTCTTTGCAAAACCATTCCAAGACTAGAATCTACACACACACAAACCAAAAGACATCTAAAGTAAACATGTTCCAGTGACGAAATAGCAAGCTTTCAATTCAGGACAAGAGACTGAAGAGGACAGATATTAATCTGACCGTGACGGTCCTCGCACACAAGTTTCCGTCCTGGTTTGTTCAGTGTTTTGATTTCTGTGTGCAATGCACGCAGAACGCTTTCTACGCATGTGTATAAAGGGCTCTGACAGTGCAAAAGCCTTCATCTTTACACTTTTATTATCATCAACATGGTGCATCTACGCAGAGTAAGAGAGACGCTTCTTAGTGCTTATGTTTAATTGAAAGCTTGCTAATGAGAGAATAGAGCACTGACATAAAACGTATTTCTTCCAAACAATTGAATGTTGCTAGTCTACATACTAAGAGCATGACTTTAGTGAAATTATAAGCCTCCCTATTACTTTGCAATGAATGTACAAGTGTTAGCAGATAAATAACTGATTGAATAGTAAATAGTAATAAGAATACAAACATATTTATTATCTGCTTGGTATAGTGAGCTACGCAACAGACATTTTGGAAAGTGTGAATGGGGTAATCAAAAGATAAATGCAGGTATTTTGTGGAGCAGACAAACTTCCTTGGTAAGAGAGAATATTAATTTCTGGATCTTACTTCTTGATGGCTCATCTGTGACATAGTCCAATACATTGCTGTTATGCCTGTGAAAGATGGTATCCACTTCCCTGAGGTCAAAACAGACAAAAGAATGCATCTTGAATAATTTACATCTCATATTTTCTTAGTTATTCTCTTTTTGTAGATATTGTATGAAGTGAGATTCTAAAATGAGGACTAATTCTTAAATTCAACTCTCTCATTAGGATTGGCATGAACATGTGCAGAAAGCCAATAGGGTTAAAAACCCATTCTCACTGGGCTTTTTGAGAGCAGGTTTTGACTGCGGGTCATTTTCGACCCCACCCCCCTAATATTTCGGCCACGTAAAGTTGTATCAACAGAAAATTTTGCAAGGAGATATAGGAACATGTTGAGATCGGGACTGCATAATCTTTTTTTGGAAAAGTGTATTACATTTTGTGTAAATTACAATTAACGCAAATTAGATGCATACTTTACAAATTATGTATTCATATTTAATAAAAAAAAAGATGACATGAAGGTATACCTTTTTCTAATATGCCGAGTAGCATGATCAACAATGAAAATGAAATTCCAAATCAATTTTTATGTATTTTATTGTTTTTCTAAAGTTCTTATAGATGTATTCTAGTGTTTTTTTCTTAATCTTTATGATTTCTTTGCTTCAGATATGTTTTTGATCATTTCCTGAGGCCTAGAAGGGACAATTAACAGTGATATAGAGCAGTATAGGAAAAGCAGTATTTTGTGCAAAAACCTATGCAAAATCTCACTTTTTTGTACGATTTTGGTCTGACATGCAATTACATAATGTTGAGTGATCTCTGAATGTCTGATTTTGTCAAACTTGGTCTCAAAAAGTTGCGAGACACTTCAAATGAAAAAGTCATGAAAAGGCGTGTCACGATATTCAGCAGTTGTGCGACAGTCTTGGATTTTGTACAGGGGGGGGGGGTCAAAAGAAAAAAATACATGATACATTTCAAGTAGCTCTATACACAAATAAAATAAGATAAAAAAAAAAAAAAAATAAAATAAAATAGTATTGACTTGCGTTTCAGATGAAAGTTGGAATGAATGATTTGGTTAGCAATGCTATAAACCTCCTACCTTCCTTCTTCCTGTGCCTTCTCCCGCACACACTCCAGCAGCATGCGGATGTGCGTACGGAGGTTGTCTCTCATCCCCGGTGGCTCGGGCAGGCCGCTGCTCACGGGGGATGCTGGGATATCCTCGTCCGTCTCCACCCGGTAGTCCTGCCATATGCTCAGCAGGTTGTCCACCTGAAAGGGGAGGGCATTTTTTAAAAGCAAATAATTTAACCCCTTCTCTGCTAGGCAATCTGCTTCTCTATGAGATTTGTGTGTTATGGAAGCCATATTCTATTTCCTTTCAGCTCTCAATCCAGCTCTCATCAGATTGAAGGTGATTGTTTGTAGGTTAACACAAGAAATTGTTGATACAATGTGTAAATATTATGTTTATAATTACTGTTTTGTAAATAAATTACTTGATTTTTAATATAGGGCCCTTTGGATGACAAGTGCTTGTCAATAAAGGGGCCATCTTGTTTAAATAAAAGTGAAATAAATAAGAAATAAATATTTCCTGCAGCCTGGGTAAAATGTTCTATGTCATGTTATCTACAATCCTATATATTTCTTTTCTTTATGGTTAAGTGGAAGGAATGTATTCAATTGAATCACAGTATATTGCTGCTGGTACCTCTTCATGCAGCTCCAGGCTTTGCTCTACAAGGGAGATCCCCAGGATGTCCCTGATCTCTGGCCTCTCCTCAGGCACCACCACCTCCTCCACCAGCCTCCACAGGGACAGCGGCTTCTCATACGCTTCCATGCTGCTGCTGGTCAGATCCTCCTCCATGTCTGAACGCACCCACTTCATGTGCGTGGCAACCAGTGCTTAATGTACACTAGGGTTGGGGGGCATGTTCCAACTGATGGTTAAACTTTGCTTACTGGGAGGCATGTTCTCTTTCATAGTAAATGCACAAATGTCACTTATTTTGCTGACCGGTAAGGCATCATGACAAAGTCAGTGAAATGAAAGGGATTTGTGGTTATACGGTTTGTATCGCTTTCCCACTCTCTAAATTTATGTTTTACACCAATCAAATTTAGACTTTACAAGTGTGAATTTCTGTGTTCATCTTTGCTTGTTTTGACCTATCTAGATATGACACGCTGTTCAGCTATGTGTAACATCCTGCAGAAATAAATGAGAAGGGAAGGAAATGAAAGACAAGTTAAAAGTTGCATCTTGAGTAGACAACTGCTGAAACTGAAAGGATTCACCATGATCCTGAACCAAGTAAAGTTGATAAAATTATGATTTGAATAAATAAATACGTTAGTCTTATCCTTACACCCTGCAGGCCATGTAGATGAAGGAACATAATACATGATCAATTTGGCAGAGCCAAAGACATGCAATTACTAAAAGTAAAAAACATGCAGGCCATGATAGCGAAAGCGAAAAAAAAGCCTGTCTTGGGTCAGGATGATAACTCAGTACACTACAGCTCAAAGGAATTGGCATAGGGAAATGGAAGGAGCTGCAGTTTTTAACCGTGGTATATTTTGTCCAGTTCAGCATGAAACATGATGCTTTTTAGGCTAAAGCATCAGGTTTCATGCTGAACTGTACAAAACCGCGAAAAACTGCGGCTCCCTATGCCAATTCCTTTGAGCTGTTGTGTAAGTTTATGTATGAAGCGGGTGCCTCAAACCAGCCCACTTGTTTTCTTTTGAATATTTTGATTATCTTTATACCAAGATAAACAGGTAAAATACTGAAATTTCACTCACAAATCAGCAAAATAATGCTCTTTAAAAAATTATTTTGGGATTGAAGATTAATGATAAACTTTCTGAGAAATTGCGCTTCGAATATCGCTCGGTACAACGTCACACATTCACATCACTGAACCTTGCATGAAACCGGCCCCTACCGATACTGTGAGTATATTTCTGTCAATTTGATGGGTGCAGTACCGACGTTTCACCGGTACTGCGTCTTGATTATGCTCGTTCCGGTGCAGTGAAAAATTGACTGGAAAGTTTCGGCCATTGTTGTCACAATAGATTGACATAAACTAAAATTTAAGACAGTTTGTGACTAAAATTTTTAAAATTTAACACTAACAAAAGAAACACAATCACTAAAAAGTACTTACGAGACAATGTCAATGACTAATATCCAGTAGTTACTGCCAAGGCCCAAGCTCATGCATGTCAGCCAACACTCGCCGGTACGGCACCCCGGTGGACCCGCAGCAGGCTGCCGCCCCGGGCGATCACAACTTCGCTGGTCTACCGTCGAATCAACTTCGAATACATGCCAGTTTGCAGTTCGTTTTCCCGTCTGTTGGTTGATTTTATGTTGCTAAAGCTAACTTTCAGGGACAACCAAACATTTAGGAAGCCCCTGTCTTATAATGTCAACCCAATCCGCAAGGTACACCGGAGTCTGGTAACTCAGAATTCCACCAAATTACAGTAAAGCTATTCAGAAACTGCACTTATTTCGTGCTCTGCTCGGTAGAAAATATTTCAGAACGTAGGACGGCAAAAATGCATCCTGATTGGCCAATATTTGCAAGTCTAGAGTCATATTCAGCTGTTCTAAAAATTAGAACTGTTATAAATTAAAATTTTAACATGCACAAAATAGCAATAAAATATTTTGAAAAGTGCATTTTTTATAAAATTTTATATGTCATTTATTGTATGTTTCTAATAAAATCAACCGAAATATTTTACGACCTTCTACATATTGTCTTGCATAGTAATGAGACTAACTTTTCCTCTGTCATCCTACGTTATAAAACCCTTGTTGTAAAGGGACATCGTTTACATTGGTAACGTCATCGTCATCGCTGCGGTAAGCTAGCGGTGGCAGACACTTTGATGAATAGATTAGATTAGATTAGATAGGTAGATAGATAAATAGATAGATAGATAGATAAATAGATAGATAGATAGATGGATAGATAGATGGATGGATAGATAGATAGATAGATAGATAGATAGATAGATAGATAGATAGATAGATAGATAGATAGATAGAGATAGATTGATAGATAGATAGATAGATAGGTAGATACATAGATAGATAGATAGATAGATAGATAGATAGATAGATAGATAGATAGATAGATAGATAGCTAGCTAGCTAGATAGATAGATAGATAAGAGATGATAGATTAGATGGATGGATGGATAGATAGATAGATAGATAGATAGACAGACAGACGGACCAATAGATAGATAGATAGACAGACAGACAGACAGATAGATAGATAGATAGATAGATAGATAGATAGATAGATAGATAGATAGAGATAGAGATATAATTTTACTTTATCATTCGTTTCTGTTCAATGGCTAATAAACATCAAAGTTCATAATAGATTGATGGATGTTTATAGGCATGCATGCTAGCGAGAAGAGCACTGACAGAATGATATATTGAAAAAACAGAGAGAAAGTTCTAAACGGAATTATGAAAATAACATGAGTGAAGGTTAGACGAAAATCCATCAAAGGATAAGAAAGTTATGATCTTTTTAAGTTTTGATTTTGTGACGTCACATTAAAGGTGCTCTCCCATATGTTGTCTGCTGTATGATTCCAGAAATTCCTATTTTCATGTATTTTTTTTTATGTTGGAATAGGCTTTTTTCGTAGATGCATGTGTGTAAAAACGTTTTTCTAATGATGTTTCAAAAACACAAGTGAAATAATGCATATCCTTTTGAGAAAATCATATTTTTCACACACAAAAAATAGTACACCACATTTGGGGGAGCATACAAAATCAAAATTTTAAACAAATGCAACTCTTATCTTTTGACGTATTTTCATTAAACCTTCACTGATATGTTTCTTCCATGTTTCTCCTTTTATCACAACCAATTTAATTTCAGGGTGGCCGACTATCCCTTTAAGCACTATGTATCCCCCATTGGTGATGAACTCTCTGTGCCATGGGTGCATTTTGGCACAACACACACAAGACTCATTGAGTAGCACTCTTTCTGGTGAACAGAGAGTTAGAGCAACTTGTGATGAGCGAAAAAAAAAGAGGTCTGCACATGCCGCTAATGATGGTTGAACTGGGGTCAAAAAAATGCTTTACCCTCTGTAATCTACCGGTAATTATGAACTAATGAACAGGTGGGGATAAGGGATTTAAGTGGGATTAGAGGTTGAGTGGGATTATAGGGGTTGAGCGGAGGTTAGAGGTTGAATAGGTAAAAGTTGGTTTTGTAGTCAGGAGGTCGTCGTCGGTACCTGTAGGTATTCTTGATGTCATTTACATATATGTAATCTTGATGGAAGTAGCATTCATATTGTTTATATCATATCACGTTACGTAATGCAAATAAGCTCTTCCATGAACACTTCGTAAGTTCACAAGTAAAATACAGTATTTTATCATTTAAGAGGGGAATTCAAAGCTGACTGAAACCATTACGTAAACAATTTTGAGAATCGGACATATAAAAAGAAATTTTCATCACTAGCGCTGAATACCCTGGGTATTGTCTCATTTATGAATTATATAAATGCAGAAGATAAAGGAAAAGTCAGTAGAGTCATGTCTGTTTGTCTTGAACCTCATTGTCACATGTGAAAGCTAACTATTATGATTTAGGAATACTCATCATTTCCTTGACATATTCCTGAGTTTTCTTGAACATTTTTCAATATGTTTCTCTGTTATTTCTCTTTCTATTCAAATCATCTTGTTATCACGGTTAGAGTCCAATAAGTGACAAGCAAACACATACATACTATTATATGAGAATTTTATTTCATAACTACCTGTTAAGTACTGCATAAAATGAAATCAAATTATTTGATGTACAAGTAAATGGAAAATAAATACATGATAATAAACATATCATCATTAAAAAAACAAAACATTGCACGTTACTAAACATTGGCTGAACTTGTTTGGGTTCATTTTTATCCATGTTTTCTCTTTCATATAAACTTTTATCCAAATAAAATTTTCAGTCCCAAGGAGAACTGTGGATGAGCTCAGAGACTTTAAACTTGATGAATACAAAACATCAACATCATGAACTGCATCTCTCCTTGTTGAGTAGAGCACCATGCATATGTAATCAAGGTTGTTTCCATGACAGCACATGAATATTGGTAAAAGTGCGTTGCTGTGCCAATTCCTTTCTTTGATTTGTGCCTTTTCATCTTTGATCTTGTTCAGCAAACAAAATCCTCAGTTTGACATGCTAACGTTTTGTAGTCTTGAAGGACTTAACCACGACTACCCCTTACTTTGAAACAAAATGAGGTGGTTTTTAGCTCTTCTTATGGAATTTCATTATATTTGCAGTCTTCAAGGGTTACTAAAATTAGAAAAATAAGTTCCCACTAATCTGTGGAAAATTATCCACTAAAAACGAATTTCACATTTTGTTTGCCGCAATAGTCTCATTTTGATGAAAATTTGAAAAAACGCATGCCTCAAGTGATGTATGAGAAATCAAAATTCCATAGATTGTACGGAAGTCAACAATAGACCAATTGCGTAATGTATTCACAACTATCCCCCTAGCTGCCAAGTAGCGCGTTATTGCATTCACCTGTACCTTGTCATTCAGATTCAATGGATGGAATGTACTTTCAATCTATTAGTTGTTGTTTTACTCAGACAAATCTCGGACAAGCTTTGGGGTTCCCATAGGTAACGTATTGTTTGAATAGCGTGAATAAAATATTTTATTTACGCCGTTGGCATTTATGGCATTTTAACTTCTTATACATCACTGGAGGCTTGCGTTTTTTCAAATTTTCGTTAAAATGAGACTTTGTTGCGGCAAACGAATGTGAAATTCGTTTTTAGTGGATAATTTTACATAGATTAGTGGGAACTTATTTTTCTAATTTAGTAACCCTTTAATATCATACAATCAAGGGATGGGTACTCACTTTAAATGGTATACATGTAGTAGATGCAGACCAGTTAAACCTGGTCTAAAGCCAGCTGCATCACAGTCTGAAGAGTTCAACTAGATAGCCCAATCCACAGGGTACAGGAACATATATGTGCACCATCTCCCAACCCCCACCCCCTGAATAGCATTCCTTGCCCATGGACATACATGGTGCTTCAAGATCTTCAGTCTCAACTCACAACCACTACATACATCTCTGCTCTGACTACAGATACATTTGGTTGTAATTCCAAGAGCTCATTTTCATTTTTGAAAATATTCTTGTTCAACCTGTCTTCCACAGTACATGGATAAAGCTAGTTCAGGATATTTTTCAATCAACTTTTCACCATCTTGAATTAACATGATTGAGACGCAATACTGGTGAAATTTGGGCGCTGACATTTTCTTAACCTTCAATACACAAACAGTTTTCAGAGAACATGACTTTATTGATAGTGAGTGAAATTTCAGTACTCTAGCTCATCATCTAAGTAAGGATACATTCAAAAGAATACAAGGGGGCGAGTTTAAAGCACTAGCAGCATACACAGTGCCATTTGACCCATTTGATTAAAAAATCTAATTGATTTTCCTCTCATATATAATCATTGTACAGAGTCTGATGGGATTCGCCACTCTTTCCAGGGGAGTAAAACTTCAGTCAAAAACAGCTGCAAGCATCCAAAAGCCAAAACTCAACATAACAAATGCACTTGCAGACAGAATGAATGCTTCAGTTCGCAGAAGCTACGCCCGAGTGAGTGCTGCAATTCGCATCTTACAGGCTCTCGATCTCTCGGCACAGAAGGCATCGTGTCTCCGTCTTTAGTCCCACAAGCTGCTTTCCATGTCCTCTCTCTCTCTCTCTCTGCACAGAGGGGCTCCCAGCTCACTCTTCACTCCCATGGGCTGCTTTCTGTGTCATCTCAAGTTATAGTCAGAATCTCCCATCACGCACCTCCCTCACTCGTCCCACGGACTCATGTCGGTGTCGATTGCAACGCAGTTGTAAGCCGCATACCTCAGCTTCTCTTCCGTGATCTTCGCACTATGGGATCGATCAAACACAAATAATGCAGAATATCTTAGCTATGAAATAATTTCTAAAGAATTTTAAAAACTTAAAGATTAACATTAAAATTTTATTTTCTAATACAGTATACAAGGACACTAGATGCAATTGCTTATCATAACCTGCTCACCTACAAGAAATTCATGCAGAGTTGCTAACCTTTGTTGAAAATTATACTCCACAAAGAAACTGATCAAGCTCTTTACAAGCAAAGAAACACACCACTTTTATCAATGCATTGTTTAAAGCATATTTTGTCGAGGGGAAAGAGGCAAATAGACTTTCCAATCACTCTGCAGTAATTGTAAACGCATTGAAAGATTGTATTTCAACACCAGCTTCATCACATATTTCAACACCAGCTTCAACGAGAGGCTGTTTTTTACAGCTAGGTCCACATAAGTGAAAAGTTTGTATCATGATCGACATGTATGTGTTAATAGGGTGCATTTATGCTCATTTTGTGAAGGTAGAATAGCATTTTTGAAACGCCGATTGAAAAGGCTCATCCCAAACGCCTTTTACGGGGATACTATTACTGTTGAGATGACATCACTTAAATGCGTATACATGTGAGCTGCGTTTATGCTTCTCCATTAAACATGATTAGTCAGAAATCGGCGATCGTAAAAGCACCTTTTTGTGCGTTTTGAAATGACGTTTTGAAACGGCGTTTATATTAAAATGAGCGTGAGCATTAGCGCCACCACGTTTTGAACTAACCTGAAAGTTGAGCATAAACGCAGCAAAAGAGACATGGCATACCTTGAGTAGACTGGCAAGAAGAGAGTGTTGGAGCAGGTAGACGATTCTGGCAGTGCATCCACCTTTTCCCTGAGAAGGTAGGGACAGAAAACAAAGACAATTTGCAAATATGGTAATAAAATGATTGAAATACTTTATATGAATATCATCCCTTCATGAGGGTATTTGCAGTATGGAAGTTAACTGGAAACTCTGGCAGTGCATCCACCTTTTCCTTGAATATGAGAGAGAAAACAAAAAGAGAAATTCATTTTTCATCCGCCACTTACGCACATGTATCATTAATGCAAAAATGTAACACTGGCACATCCACAGCTAAACAAGAGAAATCAATCAACAGGAAATATATTCTCATGAAAAGTCTCTCTCTATCAGGGCAAGTGTGACACAATTGATGTATCGGTCATAAGATCTCAATCACATCACCCGCATAATTACAGGTACTTAGAAAGCACCAGGAGTAGTATTTGTCCAAGACAACTCAAAGATACCATTAACGAGAAAGCTAAAACTCAAACTAGTGATCTCTGTTAGACGGGGGCCACTGGGGGGTTTTAAAATTGTGTGCTGAAAGTCAAGGTGTGGCTTATACACGATTGCAGCTTAACTACCGGTCAGTACGGTAATCGTCTACCTCCAAGTACCCATTTATACTCCTGGGTGAAGCGCAGCAATGTGGATAAAGTAACTTCCTGAAGAACACAAGTGCCATGGGTGGGATTGAGCCTGGGACCTTGAGATCTTCAGTCACAATTCACAACCACTACACCACAACACCTCAACATTGAGAGGGATACATGTGCCAGACATTATAGCTGCTGTACAGGATTTGTATGTATGACTTGTGCAAAAAAAGCATCAATTGAACATACTGGGTTAAAGGGTTACTAAATTAGAAAAATAAGTTCCCACTAATCTATGTAAAATTATCAACTAAAAACGAATTTCACATTCGTTTGCCGCAATAAAGTCTCATTTAAACGAAAATTTGAAGAAAAAAAATAACGCAAGTCTCTAGTGATGTATGAGAAGTCAAAATGCCATAAATGCCAACGGCGTAAATAAAATATTTTATTCACGCCATTCAAACAATACGTTACCAATGGGAACCCCAAAGCTTGTCCGAGGTTTGTCTGAATAGCAACAACTAATAGAGTAAAAGTGCATTCCATCCACTGAATCTGAATGACAAAATACAGGTGAATGCAATAACGCGTTACTACGCAGTTAGGGGGAAAGTTGTGAATACATTACGAAAATGGTCTATTGTTGACTTCCGTACAATCTATGGAATTTTGACTTCTCATACGTCACTGGAGGCATGCGTTTTTTCAAATTTTCGTCAAAATGAGTCTTTATTGCGGCAAACGAATGTAAAATTTGTTTTTAGTTGATAATTTTACACAGATTAGTGGGAACTTATTTTTCTTATTTAGTAACCCTTTAATGAAACAAATGCCATGGGTGGGGTGCACATGGTATTGAATCAGTAACTTACCCCCTATCTGGGCAGATGTAGAGTGGAGCTGGCAATCTTCGCCTCCCCGTCACAAACCTCAGGAACCGGCTCCTGTCCTCTGTAAGGAATGATATAACATACTTAATGAAAAAAGTCTTCATTCCAATTCAACCCTTTCTATACTACATATAAAATAGCTCTCTGGGAGTTGTGTGTGTCAACAAGTTTACATGTGTTACATAAAGGCTTAAATAACATGAGACGTTTTCTCGGGGAAAAAACAAAGAGTTGCAAGGTCTGTGTGAGTGTCTAGGTTTATAAAGGAATGTTGATCAGATACAAACAAATTGTATTTCAGATTGATATTATTACTTTACTTTATAATAAATGCACTACAGTTTTGAACACTTTCGACAATCTAGTGTTTATCAAAACTCCTTGTGACAGAATACAGTATGCCTCAAGTATATGTACAGATATTTTGATTAAAATGTCAATCCATTCCTTTTGTTCCAAAAATTAAATCAAGCAACATACTTAAATACAAACTCTTAAAAATAATTTGAGATGCAAACTTTAAAACCTTTGGCCTCACCGTGAGTGAAGTTGGTGAGGGCTTCCCACAAGTACTTGACTCGGATATCAGATTCTTCTATATCCTCGTAGAAAGCTGAAGATAGAGGATAAAAGAAGGGGAGTAATTCAGAGTTATGTCTTCTCTTACAGCTATCCATGAAAGCAGAACGATAAAATGGATTGAATTCAGATAATAGCTTTGCAGAGAGTGAATCCATGCACGCATAAAAATGAGAGAAAAATCAGACTGATCAATCAATGTCAGTGGTTTAAAAAAGAAATATGATACTGGCATATAGTTTTATATATACCACAGTTCAATGAGTCCAGATATTACTTTAAATCAAAATTGGAAGATACTTTTATGTGACTGTTATTGTAGCTTGTGAATTCTTGATTTGGTGACTTTCTGATCCCATCTGTAAATTACTTGAAATATAAATATATTTACAAAATCAGTTTTTAACTATTAAAACCAAAAACATGTAAGTACATACATCTGTGTGTTAAATTCACCACATATCAAACCATGGTGACTTATAAAGACTTATGAGAAAAAAGTTTATTTTCATAAAATCTTTTGAATGTCAAAGGTGACATCGTACTTGTCTTAAACTTAAATTGGCAATGAGCTGGTGAACATTGGCATTTTCGATAAAGCAGTTCAAATGGAATCCTGATGTTATGACATCTTTTGAATGTTGAATGTCAAAGGTGGAAGGTCAAAGGTGGAAGGTCAAAGCTTACTAGTTTTCTTGAGGTCCTCCACGGTGATGACAGGGTCTCCACACACCCTACGCTCCAGCTCCTGCCAGGTGAGTAGGTCTAACACGGCCTGGGGTACCACCTTCAGCAGACCCTGACGCAGGGCATCCACCTAGCAGTGGGCGAGGGGTACAAGAGTAAACTTAAAGGGAATATACTGTACTGGGAAGACAACAAACCTTCAAAATGGAGATCGTGAGCAATCTTATTACCAATGGTCTTAAATTCATGTATCGTCCATTTTAGAAACTTGCCGAAAGTTATTTGCACTCAAATGATCCACATTTGGAGTAATTAGTGATTAAATCACAAATCCTCAAGATGTTTGGCCCAAACATTTTAATTTGATTCAATTTAATCAGTAATTACTCCAAATGTGGATGATTTGAAGGCAAATAACTTTTAGCAACTTTCTAAAATGGACAATACATGAATTTAAGACCATTGGTAAGAAGATTGCTCACGATCACCTTTTGAAGACTTTTTGCCTTCCCAGTACAGTACATTCCCTTTAAAGGCTACTGGCACTGGTCTACAAATCTTGTCGTAAATGGGTTAAAGTGGCAATAAGCTGATGCTTCATGAGAATTTCAAGCAGAAACAAGTTTACACTGCCACTTGTAATCAATGGCCAACCCATTGAGGCAATAAAACGTTTTCTCTCATCAAGGGTGTACCTTGACACTTACAAGTCGTTTAAATATTTTGCTTAATTTTGCTGGCAGGAAAGCAATGGTGTGAAACTGTCAGCTCCAATTCTCCCTATCGCATATAGCCGATATCAAGCAATATCACCTCACGATACCGATATCTGATCGATTGCTCTTGGGACGTATACTTCCGGTAAGAGCTGGTTGTCGGCAGAAAGTGACCAAGAAATCACTTTTTTTTATGAATTAAGCAGTGAAAATTTTGTGTAGGGTTGTGGTTAGGGTCAGGGTTAGGTTTAGAATAAGGTTTAGGGTTAGTGTTAAGGTCAGGGTTAGGTTTAGGGTTAATATTCATAAAATTAGTTGGATACCCTGGTCCCTTATTGTATACGGGATTGCCGAATGTTCGTGGACCGGAAGTTCATATCCCAAGAATTAAAGGTAAAAAAATTAGAGCGCCACACACGTTCAGATTCGGAGAGCTATATGCGATAGGGAGAATTGATACTAGCAAACCACTTGGGTGTTATTATCATCAGCAGCAGCATTTAATGTCAACTTATTGGTGTGTCACCTTTCTCCTAAGCAGATGTCCATACCATCTATGCCTGCTTAGCTTCAGTAACAAGGTTGAATCTCTTACCTGCTCCTTGCACTCTGCCATCCTAGCTTCCTTTACCAGCCTGCAGTACTCCAGCCTGTCCTCGTAGCATACATGGGAGTCTGTGCAGCCGTCCCTCAGGGGAACAATAGTCTGGTCGCTGAGACTAGTCGTGTAGGTCAGCTCACCAGCGAAGGAAGCCTCAAAGGTCGCCTGGTCCATGGATTCAATCAGCTCGATCATTTTCACCTGGGAGTCCATGCGTAGAAGGGAGAGGAGAATCGGGAATAGGGTTATGGTATTAATCTTTCACTTACTAACAAACATAGCCTGGTCCACCATGACAATCAGCTCTATCATTTTCACCTGGGAGTATGTTCGAGGGAGAGGAGGATAGATGCTAAGGTTATGGCACTTGTCTTAATGTTGAAAATAAAATTAATATTTTAACTTGGGAGATCTGATTTGTATAACAAAGTGACCATTTTTCTAACTACCCTTCAAAAATGGCAAGTTTGGAAGCAAGCTCAACAGAAATATTTGTGACTATCAAGTGAATTGTGGAAATAAAACCCTCACTTAGAAATACTGGTGTTTACTCATCGAATGGATCATTCCCAAGGAAGTAGACTTACAGCTGCAGCATCAACGGTCTTGTAGTCCCTCGGCCAGGTCACCCGCTCATGACCCAGCAGTTTCCATACAAACGCAGGGAGGGACAGCACCTGTACACACAAAGAGCACAGGTGGAAGAAATCAATTCAAGAACAAATCTGGCAAAGAGAGAAATGGCTTATCTCTGCTTAAATCATTCTTTAACATCTGTCTTTACTTTACCCCTTCTTTTCAGATTTAAACAAAATCACACTCTTTTATTTTTCCTCTTCTCATTCCTCTTTCTTTTTTCTTCTTACCCATAGTGTTCTATTTTCCTCCTCATTCTTGTTCTTCCCATCGATCATCTTCTCCTTCCTTCCCTCTCCCCTTCTTTCCTCCCTCTCCTTTTCTTTTCTGTCTTATTCTCCTCTTCCTCCTCCATTCTTTGCATTTTTGTTAGTCCTCTCCTCTTCCACCTCCTCCTCCTCCTTGTCTATTTGTCTTTCTCTTCCTTTCTTGTTTGTTCCTCTTCCTCCTTCTCCTTTTCTTCCTTCTTTACCTCGTCTTCTCTCCTTTTTTGTTTGTTCCTCTTCCTCCTCCTCCTTTTCTTCCTTCTTTACCTCGTCTTCTCTCCTTTTTTTGTTTGCTCCTCTTCCTCCTCCTCCTTTTCTTCCTTCTTTACCTTGTCTTCTCCTCTTCCTCCTCATCACCCTTTCCCTCCTTCTATGCTCCTTTCTTACCAGATGTTCTCTGCTCCTGAGGCAGGCACCCATCAGCATGCCGATCCACTCATACTTGGGCAGCTGGCGACACGATGGGTTGGGAAGGTATACATCACGGTTGATGTTTGAGTCATCATTATTCTAAGGAAAGGATTAAAAATCAAATAACAACTTCATTTTTATTTGTACAGAAGATATTCAAATCAAATTCAAGTCAGTCTCAGAAAAGGAAACTTTTTTTTTACTCTGGCATATTTTCTGGTCTTCTGGTATGAGCTTAAGTTTTAATTTAGGGTTTAGGGTTAGAGTGATGGTTTAAGGGTTCCAGATGGAATTATAGCCTGGACTTTGGATTAGGGTTTGGGATGAGTTTACATAGCTTCACAGGTTACTTTTTAGGTTGTGGGGGTACACAAAATGAAAATCAGACCAAATGGAATAGACCAGAACTCAGTCCTATAAAGAATTACAATTGATCTAAACTTGACTTGAGATTGATATCAATTGTAAATCTGTACATTTGAGTTAGGGGAATGGATCAATTCAAATCAATCACAACACTTTATATGACTGGGCCAGATGGCCATAAAGCAGCTAGGGGTTGCCTTGGTTACCTGGTTGGGTGACCTGATGAAGAAGGGGAGAGGGATAGGGTCATCGCTACCAGTAGGACACAGCTCCTCAGCTAAGTCTGCTAGGCTGTCACGGAAACCACCCCCTGGTGATTAAAGCAAACAGTAGATTAACATAGCTTGGTGTTAATGGGAATAATAGTTGTCAGAAAAATTAAAACACATGTGGTACTCAATAACTACGTTGTAGACCTCTTGGCGCTAGAACACGATTTATCATAATGCCGTAAATATCTGTATTACCCCCATGTCTTGTTTTGTTGTTTATAATGGTTATTATGTCATAATCCATCGTGGTGTGTGCCAAAATAGCAACATGCATTTGGATGTAACATTACAATGTTGTGCCCATGAAGCATACTGCTTTGACACATTACACGCACAAAGAAAGCAGCCTGGTACATCACATACAGACATCCTCATGTTCATTAACATAAAGTATGATAATTTTCTTAAACCAACATAGTGTGTCGAAACAGCAACACAATGATTTTGCATCAGTAAGTCCCAAAACTTCTTGCTAGCTATTTCAACTTTTTAAGGTACAAAGACAAACTTTGCTAAAATCCATCACCAGTGTGTGGGTTCAAAAGAAACTAAAGGAGTTAAACCTTCATCCATTGCGGCAGTCTACCCTTGTTCACAGCGACCAATGAGAGTGCAAGGGTTGGTAAGGAGAGTGGCAAATATTGACTGACATTGCGGTGTCTCGCCTAAGCAGCTATGTTTTCAGGACCGCATGACAAATTGTAAATTGCGCGGAAACTTTGAACCGCATTTTCTGGACTTTTTGGTCAATGTTTGATCAAAATTTTGTGACAAACTTTGCTAAATTTTGACAATATTTCGTGCTGAACAAGTAAGTGTTGTACATCATTAGAAAGCTTAGGGAATGGAGATTAGTATGCATGAAAAAAAGTTTTTCTGGCATTTGACTGATTTTGACAGCACCGGACACATATAGTCAAATTTTCGAATCTCGGCTCCTGTATATGAAAAACCATGGCATCCCTGGTTGTTTGATTATATCATCAACATTTAAAATATCACAACAATAGTAAGATGGAAGAGGGGAGCAAAGGAAGAATTATATCTGATTCTATTTATATGTCTATGTCTCAAAACAAGAGTAAAAGATGGGAGAGGGAATGATGGAAGGAGGGGGAGGGGGAGGAGGCTTGGGGGTCATTGACCTACCTTGGTCTATGATTCCCTCGGACAGGAACTTGCACTCCCACCACTGGTCATACTGCTGAGGCCATCGGAAGTCAAGAGGCTTCTCAAACTTATCCTTGGGTTTCAGCCCCTCATACATCTATAATGGTGAAACAATGATTGATGGCAAGACTGATTAACTGCTTAAATGATTAAAAGAAGGAATGTCTGACTGACAAACTGAATGATTAATTGTTTGATTGTTTGACTGACTGACAGATTTTTGCTTGAGTGACTGATTCATTCATTCATGTAATCATCAATTTCCCGGTACATTACTAATTGATTACCGATAATCTGACAACATGAAAACGCAAAGGAATGGAAGGGTGAGTTATTAATTGACTGTTCAATTGATTAAATGTAAGGATTGGTTGGCTGCATGATCAAATGATTGATTAACTTATGGACTGAATGACGGAAAAATTAATCTATTGCTTGACCGGAAGAGAGACTGTTTGAGTTGCCCAGCTCTTTCACTGTGTGATTAAATGACAAGGTAATCGACTTCCTGATAAATTGATTACTTGATTGATTGATAGGCTAAAGTGATTGATTGACTAACTGGCTGACCAAGTACTTGACTAATTAACCTATCATAAAATGAAAGAGTGATTGATTGTGAGTGGCAATCTGGCTCCATGCCAACATACTTGAAGGCTAGCATATCACCGTGTCGTTACTGTCGTACCTGAGAAAAGATGGCGTTCTTGGCTGAAGGATCCTTGGAGGGGTCTATCCGATGATCCGCTGCGCTGCGTCGGTTGATGTACAGTCTCGGCATCCTAGAGGGCCTCCTATCACCAAAGAGCAACCACAAATAATCACTTTAATGTTCACATTCATCTTGTGGCTTTATGCAGTTTTAGTAAATTCCCTCATCTGTTTTATTGCATCAAAAGTCGCCTACATTACACACCCCGTGGAATGGAATGTTTGCATCAAATTCACTGTGATCTCATGAAGAACAGCGCTGGACAAGAACCAACTTACGCATACATACTCACCCGGTCTTTAATTGGCCGAGGACAAGATACATGATAAGTTGGGCGTTTTGATCTCTTAGAGAAAAGCGCTTTACGAGAACGGGATTAAGCATACAAGTAGATACTCACCCTGTCTCTGATTGGCTGAGGAAGTGGTGGATGAGGCCGTTCCTCTTCTTGGAGAGCAGCAGGAACTGGCGGACGACCTCGAGGGAGCGGAAGGAGCCCACCGAGAACTCCCAGGCCGGCACCAGGAAGTGGATCACGCTGTCCAGCAGCTTGATGAACCTGGGATGGACAGAGTCACAGAAGGAAACCTCCAGAATATCACCATTTTTGTTCTTTGTCTTGAACAGTTCTGGGCATTGTTGCATAAAACTTACCATCAATGGTAAATTTACTACCAATGGCAATTTCTCTGGAAACCTTGAATTTGATTAGCTGTTGATAGATATTACCATGGAAGTTACCATTGATGACAGAGTTACCATTAATGGTAATTATGTCATCATTAGTAACTTCCACGGTAACGCCGCTCGACAGCCACACAAAATCAAGGTTTCTGTAGAAGTTGGCAATGGCAGCAAAGTTACCATCAAAGTTAAGGTTTAAACAACAGGACAACAGAGTCACTGCACTATTTGTAAGATGTAAGCCATGTGAAGGTGATAGAGAGAGATGAGAAATCAGTTACAAAATCAAGTTCTAAATTCTAAATTCTGAATTATTGGGGTGCTAATGATCACTTCATGACACAACACAGTGAGTTCCATCCCATCTCAGTCTCCAGACTGAATTGTTGGAGGGATGTCACAATACAGGAATGTATCATGCACCAAAATATGTGCATCATCTCCACTCCCTTGCTTGCTGGATGATATATTGGCGCCGGGTCAAAATCATTCACATTCTCTCTATTCTTCTCTCTTTAAAATTTATGTCTTCCTTTTCACCTTTGTATCTATTTTGTCATGCTATTGTTTGTTGCTTACATTATCTCCCAACTAGTTTTACCATGTATGCTAACAATTAACCAGTTGAGAGAATGAAGGGGTACAGTGCCTTGATTTAAACCAAAGTATCACAGACAATAAAGAAAAATGGTAGATCTCACCTCTGCAGAACCAAAGCTCTATGGTATAACTTCTCCTTGTCAACATGTTCCAGCCTGGGATACCTAGAAGTTAAAAACAGAAGTCACAATGTTTGTTTTCAATGAAAGCAATAAAAACTATCAGTATAATAAATTAATCTTCTTGAGGTACAGTTTTTGCTTTAAATTTTAAAAAGACATACTCAACTGACCTTGAAAAGCAAACTTACATATTTCAAGTTATTCATTTTAAAGACAAACAAATACAAACAAAAAACAGTGAGGATACATATTCTGGCCAATAACCAGGTAAAGGAAAGGGAACATTTATTTTATGCCAAACAAGTTCCATTTATAAAAAAAAAAATGTCCAATAACTATAGTAGTTCAGATGGAATACAAAGGGCTACACATATCTAATCTTCCATTTGATTTAAATTCGAAACAAGAATGAAAGTTCTGAGAGAAAGTTTTTTTTTCTGAATAAGTTAATCACAATTTGTGTGTACCTGACCAGTTCTTTCTTGTCAAACAGATCGATGTTGAGACCCAAATCTCTTTCTTTCAGTGATTTGATTTTGATGCCATGGATCCTTGTATCAACCCCATCATCTGCAAATAATGTAGAGCAGGAGAGAGAGGGAACGAGGGAAGGCAAAAGAAGGAGATATCATGAAATCGGAGAGAGGGATCAATAGAATGAGAGGAGCAAGAAAAAAGAGATAGGGTAAGAAAGGGAGTTTGTCAGAGAGGAAGAGAAAGCAAGAGGCAGGTAAAAACAAACATCCATAGTATATCTCAAAAAGTTATCTCCTGAACCAGTTACATTGTTATCTTGAATATTCTAAGTATATCTCACAAGAAATAAAAGATATTACATGAGGTGACTTATGTACACCACTCCCAAATTACACATAAGAGACTGAAATATTCCAGCCTGTGCTATCAATAATGAATGTTATACTGAATACAAATATAAGTGATGTCCACATCAATTGATTAAATCATTCAATATGTTCTGTATGAAACATAATATCCCATTAGCTGTTTGCCTCATGACATAAGATGGCAAAGGGAGAACTAACTTTTTGGGCAAAATGGGCAGAGGTTGACTTCACTTATTTCACATCGCTTCCACACCAACAGGTTGTACTCACCTTTACAAGCCTTAATCCTGATCTCTATGGTCGAATAGAACTGTGTCATATCCTCCAGAACACAGATGTCTCCTGAAAATGTCCTGTCAAAGAAAATGTTTTACGATACTTAAAATAAGATTTAAACACCTGCTGCGTATGTGTATTTTTTTTTGTTAATAATCGCATAATTATCAGTACTTGTTGAAATTCTCCAAAAAGTATGAATGACCTTCGCCACTGTTTTAGTAAAGGGGGGGGGGGGAGGGTTAGGGGTCCTGGTAATGCTGATTGAATTATTTATTTGATAATTTTTTTTAATGTCTTATTGCCATTTTTCTATTTAAAGATGCTGTAACTAAACTGAAGGGGGACTTAACTATCAACATGCCCCTTGTGGATTATTTCACCATAGTACACACCAATCACATAGCACAGCATTTTGTCTGGCAACGGGTTAAATTTGTAAAAATGGAGTTTGTGATGTGTTTTGTCATGGAAACTTACTGTTCGATGGTGTGGTCACTCAGCTTGGCTAGATGATCTCTATCTCCGGCCATGACAATGACATGGGTGGGCATGTAGGTGTCATCGTGTGCATTCACAGTGATGAAGAGTTTCCTGCGTAGATGGGCGTATCAAGGAGAGTGGAAGAATGAATCAACCAGAATGACATCACATGCTACATGGCAGTGAAAAAAAAAACATACCAGGGCCCTGTTGCATATAACTTACGATTGATGGTAACTTTGCCATCAATGGCAACTTCTATGGAAACCTTGCATTTGATTGGCTGTCGAGTGATATTACCATGGTAGTTACTATTGGTGGTAAGTTTTATGCATTAGGGCCCTAGGCTTGGGGCGATTTAGATCCCCTGTGAAAAATATTTTGACTCAATAGTGTAGAATGCATTAAATGGTTAATGGTATCTGGTTCATGGCATCAGGTTTGAAAGGAAACCCAAGTTAAGACATCTTCATTTTTCTCCCAGATAATAATGGGTGATAACTCAATATGCTACTGTCACATCCTCGAACCCATGATATATCCAAGTCCTATAATTGGCTCACAAGGATTTAACTCTTTCCGTGCCACACGTCATGCTGTAATACAGTATGAAGAAATCTGTAAAAAATTATTGTTGCACTTTTCATTATTAATACTTCAAGAATCATACCTTACTTTTAACCATAAATTGACAAATCAAACAATTGAGAGTAATCTTGTGTCTAAATTCACTCTTCACAAGGTATTCAGTTTATTGTGAACTTTGCTCTAATGCAGACCCACCATAGAAGGGTGCTCCCATTAGTAACCAAGGGGTGATGTTCTAAAATTCTGACTGAGGTCCCCATGTGGGATAATAGCAGCTTGGGCCTTGAATCGGTTTCCAGAATACCAACTATCTCAGCTAAGACAGTTTAAGACTACGATTCTCTTCTTCAGGATACCATCCTAGGCACTTACTTGATGATGGTGCCCCTCCTCATGCCAAGCCGAATCCAGTGCTGACCCTGCCGGCCGTCGCTCTCCCAGTAGGTGGAAGGATCCCCATCGGTCAAGCAGGACGCACTGTCGTCATCCTGGGAGGATATGGGCATACGACAATGACAGTGACAATGTCATAGGTGAAGGTAATGACCTTGACAGTGACAAGGTGAAAGGTGATGGTACTGTAATGACTTTGACAATAACAAGGACAAGACAATGATAAATACTGTATAGGTGGTGGGGTACCTTTCAGTGAGGCAGGTAGCACAGTCGTCATTCTGGGAGGAGTGGAGACATGGACAACTTCAGTAACAATGTAAAAGTTAAAAGTAATGACTTTGACAATGACGATGACAAGACAATGATAAATACATGATGTACTGTAATAATAATGGAGTCCACATTCGTTAGGCAGGTAGCACTGAAGCAAGCACTGTCATCATTCTGTGAGGAGAGGGGACATCAACAATGACGGTTACAATGTCAAAGGTGAAGGTAGACCCAAATAACTTCTTTATGATACTTCTTATTATTTTTAAACTTTTGCTCGTTCTCTATTTTCTTTTATTCAAGCCTGCTTATCAAGGGGGCTTAATTCCTCTTCTATGGTGCAATATACCCGATGCTCTTAGATATAGCTTGTTCACTCTTATAGTCAGAGAAGCACCTTACCCAGCTTGATGAGACATCGACAGACTCCACGTACTGCTTGACGCTACCCAGCTTCTCATTCTCATGGTCCGTGTGCTCCCCCAGGAACCGAGCCAGCTCCTCATCGCACTCAAGGCTCCAGGTGGGCGGAGCCTGGCGGAGACTCTCCAACCCGCCCATATGACACGGCCGCATCTCTGGGACACGCCCCACCTTCAGGCTGTATGTCACCTCCACCACCTCCTCCCAGCTATATGGAAACAAAGTGATTAAGTGTAAGGATAGGCCTGGACACAAATATGATAACAGAATGAAAAGGTACCATAAATCTGGTACATTGCAATTTGGTATCCGCTAATATTTTCTTATTCTTATTTCACTTACACACTTGGAAGGATTATAATCTAATAAATAGGGTGAAAGCTATGAGTCAGGATTTTGTGTAATATTAACCGACCTTGTAATGGTGCTTTAAGGAATGTGTCAGTTAACAAAATAAAGGCAGACAATAACCCTTTTTTTTTAATTTTGTATTGGACCAACTTATTTATCAGTGGTTAGGAAATATGAAATACTGTGATAATGGGGAGCTGAAATGAGGGCAGGAATGGAGGGTGGGAGATGCAGATACAGGAGTCTAAGATAAGTGGCTGGGAAACAAGTAAAGTGGGCTCAATAAATCTTGTTTTTCTATGACAGTCAATAGTTGTGTCACAGACTAGAAATGCTTACTCATCAATGGGCTTGGCATTCTTGCCAAACAGGAGCTGGGTGGCCTGGCTGGTCTTGCTGGGTTCCACAGGCAGCAGGGAAGGGGGGTCCTCTTGACTAGCCTTGCTGTCATACAGCAGCACCCAACCTTCCGCTGGATCCTACCACATGAGAACAAAACAATAACATCAAACTCCTATACTTTTAACATGGAATGAGATGAAGTGTCACTTCATTATAAATACTTGACATGACATAATGTATCACAGAATACAGAGTCAAAGAATCCATTGAATCTTACCAAAACTCAACGTATGGCAAGGGACCATACAACTACTGAGTGGGTCTAAGAGAATCCCATCATCAAAGAACGACAACATAAATGTGGAAGACATCCAAATCTATAGATTTCGGGATCAACGCTTAATATGGTTTATATTTGTCTTCTTCACGATATTTGTTTGTCTTCTTAACATAGTTGCATATAAACTTGTCAAGTGGCAAACTTGTCAAGTTACTAAAAGAAAGTTGAAGGAGACAGATAAGCGACAAGAAAAAAAAAATAGAAGAAGCTGTAGCTTTAAAAAGTGAGTTTTGTGGACTGTTTTTTCATTTCATTTTTTTGTTGTTGTTCCCTTTCTACTAGCTTTCTTTCTTGAAATAATTATACAGGACTTTGATAAATGAAAAATTATGATTCATGGAAGCCTTTGATCGTATCATGTGTGTCAGGAGATTGGGAAACCCTACCCACCACCGGCTAGCCCCAGCAATGGCCACGCCCACGGCCACGGCCAGGGCCTGGCAATGGCAGGGAGTGGGTTCGCACTTTCCCCTTGATTCGCGGCGACATAATACGCGTTTCATACTGGCCCATGTACTCGTTTCTATGTAAGGTTTGTCAGAGTACATTATCTAATAAATAAATCATCTTGACAAACACATCAATAAAATCATACCATTCGTCTAAACTGACCTCAACATTCAGCCACTGTCCTTGAGAATTGCACATCGACACTCCAGCAACATAGGCCTTGTTTTCAGGACAATTTTCCACAGTTAATGTAGCAATGCAGTCTGATTTTCGGTCAGGTTTACTGTGCACATTCAAAGACACAGGAGAACTTCCAGGAGAAGTTGGTTGAGAAAACTTGAATTCCAGTCGACTTGGTACATAACAGAGCGCATCTGGTAGCGGACTCGCATCCCGAAAACATTCTATACATTCTTGAAGACATCTTATCCTCGCTAAAGTTGCCCGTGTTTGAGTATAAACGGGAGAAATCATATTTTGTATCCTAATAATTGTGCAGTGGAAAAATAAATCAGCGAAGATATATGGTATCTTTAATCAGTCTGCTATTGCGCGCGCTACACCAGAACGCACATCAATGCTATTAAAACTACTAGTAATTTGTCAAGTTTCCAACCCAATCTAGTATGACAGACTTTACATTCTTGGATTTTTTTCTATTTTTCACATACGTTATAATAACTAAAACGTTTGATTTAAACTTGTTGTTCGTGTTGAGTTTATTGACTGGCATAATAGGCCCATTGGACATCGTCATTTATTGGTGATTGTTTGGATCTAAATTTTGCACAGTACAGTACTAAAAAGCAAGGAACATCAGTGATTACTTTAAATCAAACATGTTGATGTTGGATGGAGAAGCACCTCATAGAGGAGTTGATGAAATCGACATTTTTGCAGATGAATAATCGAAATACTCAATTGATGCTAAAATTCATCAGCGTATACATAAAGTGTTAATCAATGGCAAAATAATCCACCAGTGGCACATTAACGGCTAAGTATCAAACTCTTTCTTGATACCAGCTACATATTTTCTTTTGTATTATATGTATAATTTTAGGTACATCACATCAACACATAGTTTATAACTAGGCCAGTTTTGTTATGAAAAAATCTGCCTATCTAAAGAAAAAAACATTGTCCTTTTTTCTTTCTCGAAAGCAAAAAGAATGAATGTAAGACAAGAGAGAGGGACAGGGGAAAGAGGAGAGAGAGAGAAGAAAGAGAGAGAGAGAGAGAGAGAGAGAGAGAGAGAGAGAGAGAGAGAGAGAGAGAGCCAGAGAGAGAGAGAGAGAGAGAGAGAGAGAGAGGGGGGGGGGGTGGTGGTGGGGGGGGGGGGGGGGGGTTGAGAGGAATAGGGATATACTCCTGTATCGAGAGACTAGAGAGAGAGAGGGAGACGGATCAACTCCTATAGCGAGAGAGAGAGAGGGGGGGGGGGGGGGGTAGGGAGAGGGACATACATGTACTGCTATTGTGAGAGAGAGAGAGGGGGGGGGGGTAGGGAGAGGGACATACATGTACTGCTATTGTGAGAGAGAGAGAGGGGGGGGGGTAGGGAGAGGGACATACATGTACTGCTATTGTGTGTGTGTGTGAGAGAGAGAGAGAGAGAGAGAGAGAGAGAGAGGGGGGGGGGAGGGGGGTGCTGCAGAGGGGAGAATAATGACAGGCATAACGATCGAGATCTGAACATAGAGACAGAGACAACTAAACTGGTTGTACTGGTACTGATTTATTCGGAATATGTCCCTAGAAATAATTATGTTCTATGTATACCATGCTTAATTATTGTTCCTGTAGTACATAATTTTTCTTGTAGTAATATATTTGGTGATGTATTCACATGTAAAGCGCATAGAGATGTCACTATACATATGAATGCGATATATAAGAACAATCTATTATTATTATTATTATTATTATTATTATTATTATTATTATTATTATTATTATTATTATTATTATTATTATTATTATTATCATTACTATTATCATTATCATTATTATTATTATTATCATTATTATTATTATTATTATTATTATTATAAACTGCAAAACAACTGTTAATAGTAATTTCTTTTATAGAGTAGGCCTTCTCTGTACCTGTCAATCACATTAGTTTTCTGTAGCCTATTACTGATCTGCAACATCAATTTGTCAAATTCCAGATTGGCGCCGAGGTATTTAATCAACTATACTAGGCCTAATATTTGAGAAATCTGAAGATATCTTTAAAGGCGTACAATTTTTGTAGCCATTTCTTATGATTCAATTATACGCATGTGGACAATGAATATGACTACCCTAAATAGTTATGACGATGATCGTATTATACTTCTTATGATGATCATTATAATGGTCACTTTCAGGATTCAAGAATATCATTTTGTTTCAGTAACAAATATGTTATATAATAGTTTAGAATTCATCACATTCTTTTATAATCCAATTATTATCATTAATAATGATTTTAAACAGACGGACATGCATGGTAGTTTCGATGGTTACATGGCGCATTGTTTATTCTATATAGATTTGTGTATGTATTGACTCTACACTTTGATTTTCTTTTAGACCATGTAATACTACAGGAAGGCAAATTTCAGCGTAATCATTGTGATTGTCAACATTCTGCTCATTCACACCGATATCAGTGTGAAAATTATGTCATGGCCGTCATCGGGGGGGGGGGGGGGGGGGTGAACGCACCCCTTTCAGACCACCATTTTTTTAAGAAGGGGGCGAGTATATAGATACACCAGTACTGGGGCAAGTTAGTTGAGTTGTTGTTGTTGTTGTTGTTGTTGTTGTTGTTGTTGTTGTTGTTGTTGTTGTTGTTGTTTTTGTTTTTTTTTTGGGGGGAGTTATAGGTCTTTTAGATGGTTGACTTGTTATTGGTAACTTTTGTGTCTCCCCCCCCCCCCCCCCCCCCCACACACACACACAAAACACTCCCCTTGGCGGCACTTTGCGTATGTTTAGGGAGGTGAGGGAA